>VSDK01018977.1:132117-157709 GCA_009767595.1 Symbiodinium kawagutii
GCGGTGTGCCGGCCAGCGGTCTTTCCCGGCCACTGGCTCTTTCGGGGGAGCCAGGAGCGGGTCGCAGAAGTGGCGAAGAGCTCCACTGGTGAACAGCCAGGGGTACAGGGTAGCCACAGCCCACAATTCGCCATGCTGTGAAGTGTCCTTCCTCTGGGCTACGAAATTTGCACACCATCGCTGGATATTGTTGATGTTTAGCCACCGCTGGCCACCATTGCCCCCCAAGGATCGAAATGATGACAAGCCACTGACCACCACATGTGATCAACTCACCATGATTGTTGCTCAGCCACCATCAGCCACCACTGCGAGCATTACCATCATCAACCATCCATTAACCACCAGTTAACCACTAGTCACTAGTTAACCACCAGTTAACCACGACTTGACGACCAGCTGACCATCAACAACCATCCATGAACAACCATCGTTGACCATCATCAACCATCATCAACCACCAGTTACTATCAGCAACCATCATCACCCACAGTCACCACTAAGGGCCATCATCATTCAACATTATCAATCATCGTCCTTAACCCTTTAAGTCGATTTACCACCATTCAGCGCCATGAATCACTACCGACCACCATCAACCAGCATCACCATCAATGACCATTCCCAAACATCATTTACCATTACTAACCACCGTTCACCATTACTAGCCACCATCAACCAGTACTAAACATCCTGAACCGTTCCTGCCAGCACCAGAACCAGCACCAGCACCAGCACCAGCGAGGCCTCACCGTCAGCAGCACCACGGTCAGCAGCACAAGCAGCGTCACCAGCACCTCAGTGAGCTCCACCAGCACCACCAGTGCCTTGGCGGGTTGATACGCCAATGGTTGATAGTAATGGTTGATTAATAATAATGGTTAATAATGCTTAATCACCAATGCTTAATGATGATAATGGTTAATAATGGTTGATAATAATGGTTGGTACCCGATGGTTAAGTAATGGGTGCTTGTAAATGATGGTTAGTGATGGGTGATTAATGGTTAATCAATGGTGGGTCAATGGTTCAGTAGTGGTTAATCAATAATGGCTAATGAATTTGTTACTTAATGGTGGGTTAATGGCTAATGGAATTGTTACGTAATTGCTAGTGAATGGTTGATTTGTGGTTATGGTTAATGAAGGGTTGACGAATGGTTACTAAGGGTGTTGATACTCTATGATGATTGTTTTCCTACTCAATGATGGGGTGGGCTCGTATCTAAAACGGTGGCGGACCTGTGGGAATCATCCCTGCAGCAATAGCAGGGGCTCAGGATTTCATGGTTTCAAAGACTATGAATGAATTCATGACTAGTCACAAACCACTATAAACCATCAAACCGATCAAAGAACTCAGGTGGTTTCTAAGGTTTGATCATGGCTGGAAAGTCACCATGAAAATGATACTTGGAACGCAGCTGCATTGAGGTCAATGTAGAAGTGTTGCCACAATCGCACTGTGGAAAACTACTTGCACATGGAACTTTATAACAAACTTGGCCGATTGACTTTCTTACACCTATTTGAGTATATGGATATACCAATATAACTTGGCTGGGCAGATTTCCAGCAGTTCTGGGGTTGAGTTCTCACCCGGGTTCGAAGCAGTGGTGAGTTCTCACCCAATCTCGCGTGCACGGATGCACACGTACTGAGGCACTGTGAGCAGTAGCACCACCTCGATGTTCACCTCCACCACCAGCCGCCTGGTACCAGTGGTGGGACCTCCTAGGTCGATGGTTGCGGGTGGAAACTCCCATCCAGACCGCCATGCGGTTGGTGCAACCAACAGTCGCATGGACTTTGTCTTGTACCCCACATATTGGTTGCATATACCTCCATCATTGGTTGGTTTCACGCGCACTTCTTGAATGCGTTTGCACCTTTCGATACCGCTTAGAAGTCCTCAGAAAGCAAACTTGGAAAGTTTAAGCTTTGATGGTTCCATCGCACAATGGTTCACCTGGCTACAACCTGGTTCCCCAAGCCCCACTTAGACTACTTACTAACCATGGTTACTACTCACCAAGTGGGATGATCATTGTCAGGACCCCCCTCCTGGTGGCCCTTAATGGCCGTACCGCTGATGGCTCTGGGCCACGGGCCGCTGTACCTTGCCCGAAGCCGTGACCAGGTTCTACGTAGTCGTTCGGCTGCTGGGATGTTCGTCAATCCATGACTTGAGGATTTGATGAACATCCCAACAGTCCGAAATTGACTTATATAGATGTTCATTCATCCATTTTGGTGCATGTGCATGTCAGTCAATTTCCGACATACCTAGGGTCAGAGGGTGGCTTCAGTTGCTTGCTGCTGTTGGTCAGATTTCTTATGATCCTTGACCGTCAACCAGCCTGTCAATCATTAGTCATTCGTCACCACTATCATAGTAGCTGATGATTGCTCTGACCATCACTGACCATCGTAGATGATTCACTTCCCGAGTATCTATCCCTGTTGTCAGTCGTGCTTCTTAACTATAATCAACGCAATTATCATGAAGTAGTTACAGTATAACTTGAGGCAAACCATTAAATTTGTCGTCATTACCAACCAGCAGTCAAGCATCATCATCCATTGCAACTTCAGACTTTTTGTCAGACTTACCCATCACCTGACCATCACCATCACAGATCAATATTCTTCGTTTAACAGAAGCTTATTTTTGGCCATGACTGAAACCAGCTTCTTTTCACTATCATCCCCACTAAGAATGGTTGACACCTATGAGGTTTGTTGTAGGATGAACCATCATCAAAAAGCGTTAAGTTTGTTAACCATCAATGACTGACATCTTATTCCCACGTTATTACCTTTATTGACCATCATCAAAGAACGGCCAATAATGGCCACTATTACAGCAGCCATTATCAACTTCGCCATGATGACCATGTCGCCGCTATAAATGACAGTAGATAAACCCTAGCCTACTTGCTTGTGACCCAACATCATTCACCAGTATTAACCATTAGTCCTCAACCATTTCAGCGATTTAACACCATTAATTAAGCACCATCAATCACCATGAACCACTACCGTGAATCACCATGACCGTGAATCACAATGAGATTAACCCAAGATTGACCCGATATTCTGGTAGATTTCGCCACGATTGCAGTCCTATACGGTGATTTTCAGCGCAACCAGGTCAATTTAACCATCATTAGCGACCATTAGCCATGATTTTCCCCACTATTGCTGGTTCTTATCCTTTACAACCAACCACCACCCTCTGGTAAACCAACCGGACACTGGAAAACCCACCGTAGAAATAGCTGCTTTCCCAGGTATTCCAGGTAAGGGGCACCCCCACAGGGTGACCCCCTGCGGTAGCAGGTTACCTTGGCACCTTCACCGACACAACCTCTGAGACGTCCACGTCGACCACTGCGGCGCGACCAAGAATCGCTGGGATTTTGTCACAGCATGGGATTTATCGCTGAAATTATTCAATTTATTTGTTTTGTAGCCTTCAATGGTTCTATTCATGTTTTTCTTAAAAACCCTCAGTGCACGACGCTCATCTATCATGATTACAATGAACTGTTGATAGTGATAAGTAGTTTTGATCATTGATCCCTTTAATGGTTCTAAAAATGGGCTTTTAAGGCAAAATGCGTGATAACTTTAATCAATCGTCAATATGAACCAAAAACGAAACAGAAGTCATTATTGTGATGGTTGGTAGTGATAATGATCATGATAATCAATAAGATGATGGTTCTCAACGGCTAGATTCCCTCAAACAGTCCCCTGGAAGTTCGTTTCATCACCAGGTTTTTGGAGGTAGACCAGCTATGAACCTAGTGGATTTTCCATGCAACCAGGTCTGTTTACCAGAGTGTAATAAATGTCCTTAATGGTTCTTAATGCCAACAGTCCCAAGGTTTTTTTTCATGGTTGACATTGGCGGTCATTGACCACAGCAATGAAACTAAGAATGGTTCTTACTGGCTGAATAAGTGTCATTAACCGCAACATGACAACTGATCATGTCCCCACTTTTGATGATGACACAAAGGTCAACAACCACGACACCATGCCGAAAATCATGTTTTTAACAAGCTAATTTTTATGATCAATGTTGTGCTGAATTCTGGGTCATAATCGTTGATAGGTGATTTCTCAAGCCACAGAGGACCCTAAAGTTATGGTTGGTTTCTTAGTATAAACGGTTAATAGATTGGATGAAACCACCATATAGGCAAAGAATGGATCATGTCTATCCAGTTGCAGTCTCCAAGCCGCTCACTTTCCAAAGCTTAATGAAGTATGGCAGTGTGAGGTGTGGATCTCTGTCGGTTTCACAAGTGATAGCCTTTTTGTGAATTTGGGTCAAGGGGGTTCTCGTTCAGATCCAGGGTGGTTCATTTGGATGTCCGTCGTTTCGCGTCCAAGCACTGTTCTTGATCGACAACTACTGGGGAAGTATCAACCAGTACTTATTCATCATACTGCTTATTATCCCTTATATATCCCTTCTACACAAACCAGCATCTTCTTGGTTCCCCATTGGATACTAGACATCAACACATGTCGTTGCCATACCCAGCTCCCAGGCCACCGTATCCACACAGACCATGACGAGCACAACAAGCACCAGGATCACCCAGACGGTCACAACCAACACGTGGCTCGGCGCTGTTGCACTCTGGCTGTGACACTGATGCTTTCCTTGGTGCTGTTGACGCTACTGAACCGTGGCTGTGTGGTTTTGCTGCTGCTGTTATTGTTGTATTTGATGATGATGTTGTTGTTGTTGTTGTTGTGGTTGTGGTTGTTGTTGCTGCTTCTGCTGCTGCTGTTGTTGTTGTTGTTGTTGCTGCTGCTGTTGTTCTTGTTCTTGTTCTTGTTCTTGTTCTTGTTGCTGCTGCTGCTGCTGCTGCTGCTGCTGCTGCTGGTGTTGTTGGTGTTGTTGTTGTTGTTGTTGTTGTTGTTGTTGTTGTTGTTGTTGTTGTAGCTGCTTCTGCTGCTGTTGTTGTTGTTGTTGTTGTTGTTGTTGTTGTTGTTGTTGTTGTTGTTGTTGTTGTTGTTGCTGTTGTGGTTGTTGTGGTTGTTGTGGTTGTTGTTCTGGCTATTGTGGTTGTTATTGCTGCTGTCATTTCTTTGTTTTGCTCTTCCAATTGTGGTCATTGCGTTGGCAGATAGCAAGTAAGCAACGCATCCAAACCGATGAAGGTGTTAGGGTACCAGCAACAACGTATGTCGAACCCCAGGCAAGAACTTCTTGGTTGCTTGGGGATGCCATACGGCCATACCTTCCCGCAATTTTCATGGATTATTTCCATGGTCCAAGCTGGGTGCCTCATGGTGGAAAGGAGCCCGCATACTTAGCTGTCCTCAGCAGTTGAGTTTCAGCTCTTCATCCACCCTCTCCCAATATTTGATGGTGAATCACCAACTACAACTATGAACGTGGTATATCTGGGAGTGGTGCAACGTAATGGCGTGATCTCCCATTGGCTTGCTTGTGGAGGACAATCCGCAGAACCGTGGCAATCCATCGCGAAATTTCAACACTTGCACGGTGGAGTTGGTGGATTGCATGGCTTTAGCACTGTCATCCGGTACCGCAAAAAAGTTCCACTGCTGTGGAACATCATCAGATGGGATTATTTTCAGCTAGTGGCCTCAGGGAAACTATACCTCTGATTTTCAGCATTTTTTCTGCTCCAACTCTCCAACCAATCAGCTTGGAGTTAGACTTGCAGATGTGTTGTCCAGATTGGCGTTGGCCTACCTGGAAATAGGGAACGATCATGCACCCTGTTGATAGGTGACCAAGCGAACGCTGTTGCCCCTCCCAACCCCTGGGGTGCCAGCTCATTGCTGGGGTGTGAGATGATTGATCGTGCTGAACAATAATAGGTTTTGATATTCTACATGTGTATCCCAACATCGAGGGGTAGGGAAACCACCAGTTCTTCTGGCAACCGATTGGCCAATCACGCCACATTCGCATGTGAGGCGAAGTACCAGCACGACGGTCAGCAACACACGGACGGAGACAAGCGTGACGACAGAGACCGACACAACAAGTAGAATCTTGGAGCGTAAGCAGTTTGCAGCACAAGTAAAAAGCAGTTAGGGACGACGGTTGGTTTGCCGGACGGCTTGGTTGGTTTGTTGGTTGGCCAAGTGAACGAATCAGCACATGGCAGCCGTTGAACAAGCAATCTGTTGATGGACATAGGTGGGTTGGGCTGGTTGGGATAGGTGGCTGACAGAGACGATTGAAGGATGGTCCATCCAAATAGGTTGTCTATATATTCCTTAAGCACATGTCACATAAATATGGAATGCTTCGACCAATGTTTGGGGCTTGCAGCAACCATTGGTTCAATGGTTTTTCCCGTAGCAACCCTTAGACTGAGGGGTTTAATCATTTCAATCTACCAGAAAGGATCAACCATGGTCTTAACTGTGGTTGAATTCCAGGGTAGCAGGGTAACACATTGTTTTCATGGCGGAATCCAGGTCAATAATACATGTCTTTGTTTTCGTTGAGAAGCCAGTCGGAGTTCAAGCCAAAGTCGTATCTTTTTCTAGACTGCATTTGACTGGCATTGTTAGAATCACACAACTTTGATACATTTTAACAATACAATACAAAAGTCCTTGATTGATTACTTTTTTACACGGCATTTGACTGAAGCTGCGACAGGGTCCAGGCAGTGCAACCCAGGCCAAATGTGTGTTGGTAGACCCCTAGCTATTTATGAATAAACTGATGAGTGGCTATTATCCATTGTTGTTGATCATTAACTCCTATCATCAAACTGTGTAAGTCAGTCATTGGTGGTCATTAAACATTACATTATCATTAGAAATCATGATCCATTGGATTCCCGTCATTGTTTGTTATCATCTCGTAGGCTCGGTCTTGACCATCATTATCCATCATATTCCCCAGCTATTGTTGGGAATTCACCATCATCCCTATTATCCCCTAATTATTAGCCATCCCTATGAACCCTCAGTGGCCATTGATGAGCCATCCATCAAGTACCATCAATCATCCAGTAACCATCCATTAACCATCCATTGACCATCCATTAGCCATGCATTTACCATTTCCCAATTTAGCAAAGTACAGCTGCACCATAAGCGAAAGAGAGCTTGAGGAATCTTAATTCATTTGATAATTCTTTACACAAATATTTTGTGACTTCTCATTTGAGGAATTTTAAGTCATTTGATAATTATACCACTCTTAATTTGAGGAATCTTAATTCATTTGTGACTTTGTGTCCTCCACTGCCACAGAAGAGTTGGGTCACGGTACAATGCCTGGGCCCAGCTGCGTGACCGCGCGAGCCATCCATTAAACATCAACTATTCCTAAAGCAGCATCACCACCACCGACGGGCAGTTAAACATCATTATATAACCATCATCAACTATTCCATAAGCATCATTATGCAACCATATATGGGTGGTGAGCCATCATTGGTTGGTATTCAGCTTGCATCCTCAGGCAGCATCACCAGCACCGACACCGTCGTCACCAGCACCAGCACCACCAGCACTGGCACCAGCAGCACCACTGTGAGTGCCTCGCTGAGCCGGTGGTGGTGCAAGGGGCTGACAAATGTGAGCCGTTCAAGGTTCACCCTGGCTGATGTGTTGGTTGGCTGCTTGGTGAAGATTAGGGTTGACTTGGTTGATCTGGGATCCGCAGAACCTATGGGGGACAATGCACGAACATATCCATTCTTATCAGTCACGTAGATAGTGAGCTGGATTGTTCTGACTGGCATCATGATTTCTGAGCTGGTCATTGATAGCCGATAGCCATGGTTTCGGCAAATTTGCCTGTAAATCACTCTAGAAGGTAGGTTGCAGCCCCGATAACCATGGTGAATGTACCCAGTTGGTAAGTGGACCACATCCAAACGTGGCCTGCTCGTGGTTATTATGGAAGCTAATCATCCGGATCATTGCCGGTTGTCGGTTGTCACAGGAGTCAGTGGTGTCCCCGATATGCGTCGATTGGCTGTTGGGTACCACAGCCACTGCAACAGAAACAAGAAGAATAATAATAAGAAGAAGACGAAGAAGAGGATGACGATGAAGTTGAGCATGTAGACGATGAAGAAGATGAAGAACCAGCACTCGCAGAACCAGCAGTCGGGGGTCACTTCGCTGTGTCACAGGTATGACCCGCACTCGCACGTCCACCACCGTTGTGATCCAGCCCTGTGGCAATCCTTGTCCACTGCTGGGCATGGAAGGCTGCACCTTCATGCAGTCAGGCGCCTGGCTTCGCCAGACCCGGCTTTGGGGCTGGGATACCCAACAGCCGAGGCAGAAAGACCACATCCATCACCAGTCTCGAGTGCACAACGAAGTCTATCCTTGTGGGTGATTTTTGGTCACCCCCAAGCAACAGAAAACCATCAACCACCAGCTTACAACGTATGCTTACAATGATTTCATCATCCATCCCTGCCTTCGGAAAGCCCAGGGAGGCCGCTGCCAGGTGAGCAATGTGAGCCACAGATCAAGGTGGATCCCTGCATCGACTACAGCACAGTGTCTTGCCAAGTGATAGCATCGCTGGAGGGTCATCCAAGTGGTGAGATTTTGGTGCAAAAGATGGGGAAATGTCGCGAATCAGTGGGCATTGTTGTATAAGAGTCATTTCACTGAGCCTCCAATGATGATTTTGGAGGAGGATTTGACCACTCAATCACCACTATATCATGAAACTAGTTTATGCTTTCGTGATGATTTTGGATTACAGTCGGTTCTTGCGTGGTCATTGATGACAGGGTTTTTTCATGATTCTGATAGAATCGTCACTATTTCTAGTCAGAAATACATTGGTTAATTGATGGTTGGTTAGATCTATAGTTGATTTTGATTTTATAGGTAAGAGTTGGCAACTATGGCTGCCACATGGAATATCACCTACCGGTAGGAACCATGAAAACAACCATCATTAACCATTACCAACCATAACTATTTAAGTCAATCAACCATTACGTTACCTGTTAATGATTGACATTGGTAAATGACTATTCATGATCTGTTAACAAACCAGTATGTTAACCATTCCTAACCATTTCATGGGTAAATCTCGGTAGACATGGCATACAACGTACCAGTAAGAACCATGAAAATAACCATCATTCATTAAAAATTGCTAACCACAACTACTTAATCTAACCAACCATTGCGGTAACTGTTAATGATTGTTAACATTCCTGGTGGTTGATGACCAGTGCATGACACACGACCAAGGCTTTGCTCCTGAGCTGCCCTGAAAACAACGTGGACTTGCTGCTTGGATCGTGTAACCAGCACCGAATTATGGCTATAGAATGGTTACAAAATGGTTAACCACATATGGCTAATCTGGTTCATCAGATGGATAGATGGTATTTGATGAAGCATACAATCTTCATATATGCTATGGTTCAGTGTGATATATGATGGCCATAACATGGTATATGATGATTAACTAGCTGGTAAAGCAGCTGTTCAGTCAGCTACCTGGTTGGTGGTTGATTTATGGGTGGTGACACGCGACAAGACAACCAGGGATATACCAACCAGCGGCGGCATGAGGAGCTTCAGACCTCAGCCATCCCAACAGCGGTGCAGGGTGCTTTCGGATGTGAACAGCGTGCAAAATTGGGAAGTAATCATATTTGATAGCCACGAAAGGTCAATACTTGCTTAATAGCACGGTCATTTTTGCTTAATGACTGATTCATATGTCATATCTGGTACCCATGAATCAGTCAGCTGTCAATATCTGGCTGATCACTGGTGGCCAGAACAAAGAGGGATTGCTATCTGTATTGCGCTCCTGGTGACTTCCCTAGACTCTCACAGATAGGAGCTGGATGACCAGTTTCCGCACGCAAGGAATACCCTGGACTGGACCAGGTTTGAGTTCCCAGGAGGATAGTGGTCTCGACAACCTTCGGGATCAGCAGCTCCTCCCGCCTCGCATTTTCTTCAGTTTCACCGCCGGGTGTCAGAATCTATCGAAGATTACATCACTAGGTGGTTCTAAGGCCATGGGTCAATACAAACCAACCAACAAATCCGTAGTAGTTCAAATCGCAGTTGGACTAGATTGGCAGGGGATGTGAACAGCCAAGGGGTGCATGGTATTGATCCACAGCCATGGCATGTTATGTTCCTAAACATCAGAACAATCACACTGGTTGTGCTGGGTGACAGGAACCTCTGCCAAGAGATCAATACTTTTTATTCACCATCTATCAGTTTCCTACTTGAGCGTTTCTCAAAATAAGGGACCCCCAAAAATGGTTGGCTTGCTACTACAAATGACTTATAGTGGATGATTTGGGGGTACCCCTATTTTGAGAAACCACCACTTGTACAGCAACTCTTCTGAGCGTTTCTGCAACGGCACTTTACTTATTTCTTCTGATGATGTTGAAAATTGGTAAACGCCATCTTTGTGATGTGCCAACGGGACTTAGGTGGCATTTGCCGGAACCCAGCGATGTGCTGCCAGTGACCAGATGTCGCGTCTGTGGCTTTGGTCCAGTGGGCATGGATCAGGAGTGGCTGGAGAGGGGGAGGGACATCCATGGATAGTAGGCAGACATCCCAACGGTTTCGTGGTGCTGCGATCCGTTTTGAGATCTTCAAAAGCATGAAAAAGGTTTTCATCCGTATCCATACGGCTTCAAGACCCCCAAGCTGGTTTGTACTTGCCAGTTGCACTCGAACGATGATTCTTTTGTTGATGAGAAACCGTTGCAACGCGATTACCTGAAACCACTCAAAGCAATGTCAGTACCACAGTGCGAATGTGTATAGGTGCACACATAAACAAATAGATGCAAGTAATACATGCACACGTACACATGCACTTCATATATACATATATATTTTTAAATATACATGTACCTACGGCCCCGGGGATAAAGAGAACAAAGCCATGTGTTTATGTCCGAAGTGTCTTGGCTCAGCTTGATGCTGTGCACTAGCTGCCGGGTGTACGAAGGGACCCCGGTGTGCGGTGCCTGCAGGGCCGCGAGCCGCATCCTGGGCATAGTCCAAGGGGGACACCTTCCTCTAGCCAGGGAGGAGGTTGTCCTGGGCATTCTGCGTGGTTGCGCAGGTGCTCTCTGTGACCTGGCGGAGGAGGTGGACATCAAAGCCAAGGGGGTCGCTAAGGAGCACCCGGCTAACAAAGGGGAGGATACAGGCCCGATCCCCGGGGCCAAAAGGTTGAAGAAAGAGGAGCCGCCGAAGAAGGAGGAGAGGAGTGCCAGCTACTCCTACGAGACTGACCCCGAAGAAGAAGAGGGCAAGGATCAGGAGGAGAAGCCTGACTACGGGCGTGATAGCCCTGAGCCCAGGAGAGAAAGGCGGCAGCATCGTGAGGGAGTGAGTGAGAATCCTCAAGCCTCAGGGAGTGGGGCGAAGCCTAGTGCCAGGGGCAAGGTGTCCGGTGGGGTGGATCCACACTACCTCACTAAGGCCTTGAATCCGTTGGCACTTCCTAAGTGGAGTGCTGCCTATAAGGAGGCAGCTGGAGCTGAAGAGGAAGAGGAGATCGTGGAGGAAGAGCCCCCACGAGAGAAGAGCCGGCACCACGACCGGAAGGAGAAGCACGGACCAGGAGGAGACGGGTCTCGCAAACCTAGGTCTCCGGATCGGGCTCCATTGCAGAGGAGGAACCCACCCCATCCTAAGGGCAAGAGAAGGCGTGGATCAGGAGGTCAGGCCAAGAAGCAAAGAGGCCGCGACTTCAAGCAGTGGGTTGAGGAGCAGCGCAGGCAAAAGAAGGAGAAGCAGCAATGGCACCAAAGGCGAAGGTGAGAGCAGGTGCCAAGGCGAAGGCCGCAGCAAAGGCCGCACCTCGAATGCGACCAGCCGCCGCAGGAGTGGCTATCCCAAGAGGGCTGGTGAGGAGGAGGCCATCAGCCCGGGATCCGGTGGCCCCCGAAGTGGGTTGGGGGCAGGGGCACCAGATGCCTCTTCACAGGGTGAGTTTGGACCAACTCACTCCTGGGTCATTGCTGGTGTTAGAGGAGGCCGAATACTTTGGAGCAAAGCTGAAGTTGGCAGGGACCATCATCAAGGTAGAAGTGGACCTCGGAGAGAGGTACCTGATGATTCGTCCTACCGGCACGGACTCGGAGGAAGTGCTCAAAGTGTTCACGTCGGACCCCAGCGTTCCATTCAGAGTCCATGTGTGCCAGAGCACTTGCGACAAGATGGAGTCAGGGCAGAGGATGGTCCATGCCAGCAAGGGCAGGCATGGGAAGGATCACGGAGAACCACCATGGGTGACAAGCCTGGAGGGAGTAGCAATGGGTGCAGCTCCCGGCGACGAACTCCGAAGCCTTCGACAACGGGCACACGAGCTGGACATGGAGCAGCCAGCCAGAGCATCCGCCATAGCTCCTCGAGGAGGAGAAGAAAAGGAGAACGCAGAAACCAAGAAGGAGAAGAAGAAAAAGAAAAAGGAGAAAAAGATGGAGGAGAAGGTGACAAATGGGAAGCGTCCGAGCAAGGCAGTGCAGAAGGACTACCAGTCCATGTTCATGGGGACCGGGCTGGACCAACGCGAAAAAACTCGACGGAGGGTTTTGTCCAAGGCCAAGAAGTTCGCTGCACGCAAGAGGCCGAAGAGCTTCAGCAGCTCTCAATCGGGAAGCTCGAGTTCATCAAGCTCCCTGGATCCTCAGCCCCTCGAAAGCGAGACAGTCTTCCTCGAGGAGTCGAAGGCCAGAATCATTGCAGAGCGATGTCCTGGAGCTCTAGCAATGGAAGGCCTCTCAGCAATGAAAAGATCATTGCTAACCTCGAGTGGGGAAGACCTCCCGGACACTGGGGTTCGACCGGTGGCGATCCTGTATTGCAGGAGTGTGCTCGCACGACGGGCCTCTGGCGCCCAGGCACGGGAGTTGTTGAACCTTTGCACAGGGATCGACGCTTTACTTCAAGGCCGTCCAGCGTCAGCGTTGGACATCCTGGTACAGCGCGTCAAGGCGCAGGAAGCCATCTTGCAAGGCACGAGTTGGCAGGTTGCGCAACAGATGGAGATTCCACAGAGCGAAGTGTCCATGCTGGCGCCACGTGGCGAGGTGGAGGATGCTCGCCGGCAGACCTACCAGGAGTCACGCACTCAGTGGCTATCCCAAAGCCAAGCATCGGGTGCGAAGGGAGAAGCAAAAGGAAAGGAAGAGAGGAAGGACGACAAGAAGGAGAAGGGAAAGGGGACCGAGAAGAAATAGGAGCGGTGCCTATGGGACGGGCACTTGAAGAGGATGATGCAATGAAGAGGGTGGCAACTGGTGGGTCGGTGCCAGCAATGGTGGCACTTGGGTCCACCCCGGTTGCTGGGACGTTGCTTGAGGGAACGTCTCCGGCAGCTTTTGCCACCTCAGGAGAGGAATCAAAGGCGGTGGAAACCACACCACCGGAGCTTGGCCGATTGCAGCGAATCAAGCAAAACCTGGAAGCAGTCAAGAGGAGTGGAGCCACCCCCAAGGCTCAGGTTGCGGGGGTGCCCCTTTCAGGTGCGCCGAGCCTTTCAGCCTTTGACTCCAAGTCTCCGTTTCTTCAGCGACCCAAGTGGTCGGGTGCAGCCAGCTCCAATGCTGGGATTTTTTCAGAAGGACTCCCTCTTAAAACAGAGGTTGAGACCACAGCAGACGCAAGCCATGCTCGAGAAGATCATGGGGAAACTGCTACTTTGAGTACAGATGGCGAAAAAGAGCTACTTTTGCCGTTGGTGGGGTGTCGTTTGGCTGACCTAGGGGGTAAGGTGTTCCAACTACTTCTGGAGGTTTTACCGCTCCGTGGCCAGCCCAAGGGCGATGGTTCAGAGTCTTCTCTGTTCCCATTGCCTACCTCCCGGGGTGTGTTGTTGGAGCATTTGCCTGGGTTAGTTGAACATGATATCCCTTGGTTGCTCACCATCTGTGTTTCTTTGAATTCATTTTATGGGTGTGAACTTTTTTCAGAACGATTACCAAATCAATGCCAAATCTTGTGCCTGCAGCGATTGGCTGCGGACGTCATGAGACTGAGGAACCTGAATGAGTGTGTTACTGCTTTTGATTGGGATCAATTCTTCTCCACAAGGTCAATCGACTACAAGGGTGATGAGGTGAAAACTGCACGCTCTTTCAGTTGGGAGAATATCAAACCGGCACTGCCCAATGAGATTGGTCGGGTGCCCCTCTCAGAGGTGTGCACTTTGGGTGCCAAACACTATGTTGAGCACTTTGACCTCTATCTCAAAAGATATGATCAAGTGGTCCTACCAAAGGCGCCGCGGGTCATGGTACCTGATGAGTCCTGGGCTGAAGTGTGCCAAGGGTTGGTCTCGTCAGGCATTTGCACATACCTGACAGAAAATGAGGTCGTTCAAGTGGGAGGCAAGAGGCTCCTGAACGGATTGTTTGGGGTAACAAAGGACGAATGGCATGAAGGCCACGAAGTCTTTCGGCTGATCATGAACATGATCCCGTTAAATTCGTTGGCAGAGCCATTGAAGGGTGACGTAGAGACGTTACCAATGTGGTCCTTAATGACCCCGTACTTTATCCAGCCAGACGAACAGCTTCTTGTAAGCTCAGAGGATGTCCGATGTTTCTTTTATACTATGTCGGTTCCCTCTTCTTGGTACAAGTACATGGCGTTTAACAAACCTGTCCCTCCAGGTATTGTACCGGACCACTTGAGAGGTGAAACCATCTACCTGGCTTCCAAGGTGTTGCCCATGGGTTTCCTAAACTCAGTCAGCCTAGCACAACACGTCCACCGTAACCTGGCGTTATGGTCTGGGTCACCTAGTGCTGGGATTGCGGAAGTGAACCAGCCTGAGTGCGAGATCCGCAAAGACCTTCCTGCCACAGTGGGCAACCCTTCGTGGCGCATATATCTTGACAATTATGACTTGTTGGAAAAGGTCAAAGCTGTCGACGGGTGCTCCCTTCAGGGGTCTGATGCACCTGCAGTGCTTTCACTGCGTCAAGAATATGAAGTATGGGAGATCCCTAGGAATTTGAAGAAAAGCGTTTCCCGCAGCACTTTTGCGGAAGTTCAGGGAGCTCAAATCGATGGGGTTCTGGGAATCGCCTATCCACGAGAGTCGAAGCTTTTAAAGTACATCGCAGCGTCTCTGTCACTGGTACAGAAGGGGTCTTGCACTCAGAGAGAAGCCCAAGTTGTTGGTGGTGGACTGGTATATATCTCGATGTTCAAAAGACCTCTTCTGGGGAGTCTCAATGGTCTATGGGCATTCATTACAAGTTTTGCAACTACTCGTCAAATCCAGAAGTTACCCAGCAACTGCAAGCTGGAAATCCTTCGGTTCGTGAGTTTGATTCCCTTGGCCAAGTTGGATTTTCGGTTACAGTATCATGAACAGGTCACTTGCAGTGATGCTTCCTCCACGGGTGGTGGAATCTGTTCATCGCAAGGCCTAAGCCGGCTGGGGACCTTGGTGTCTGCAGGAAAACTGCGTGGCGAACTTCCAGAACTCCGTACGGAGCACCGAGTCTTCAGTATCGGTCTCTTTGATGGTATTGGTGCCCTACGAGTTGCACTTGACTTGATCGGTGCAACGGTGATTGGGCATGTGAGTGTTGAGCAAGATGCCGCCGCGCAGCGAGTGGTAGAATCCCACTTTCCAGAGGCCAAGACCGTTCCCGATGTCGCTGACGTCGATGAGGAATTGGTAGCTTCCTGGGCCCGGGACTACTCTCAATGCTCCCTAGTGGTCATTGGCGCAGGGCCGCCGTGCCAAGGCGTCTCTGGCCTAAATGCCAGTCGCAAGGGTGCACTTCGCGATCAGAGGTCTTCGCTTTTCATTCACGTCAAAAGAATCTGGAAGTTGGTGCAGCATCATTTCCCGTGGTGCCAAGTGCACTCGCTCATGGAGAGCGTCCAGTCTATGGATGAGTGTGATAGAAAGGTGATGTCCGCTGATTTTGGTGATGAGCCATGGGCATGCGATGCCGGATATCTTACTTGGGCAAATCGGCCCCGGCTGTATTGGATCAGCTGGTCCATTCACAGCCAAGAGGGAGCCACCTTGATCCCTGCTGCCAATGGGCAGCCCGCTCAGGTGATCTTGGAAGCAACCCAAGATTTGGAAGAGGTTTGTCAAGAAGGGTGGATCGCCTGAGCGATCTTTCCCCACCTTCACTACTTCCAGGCCCAGGGCCTCTGGTGGTGACAAACCTGCAGGAATCTCACAATGTGGGGCCGCCGATTTAGCCAGATGGCAGCAGGACTGTCATCGCTATCCGCCTTACCAGTACCTTGCCAAGAACCTTGTCATCAACAAGCGTGATGAAATGAGACTTCCCAGCATTTTGGAAAAGGAGTACATCATGGGCTTCCCCATAAACTACACCTTGGCTTGCTGCCCGAAGTCTCAACGAGGTACTCAGGCTCATCTGGACAAGCGCCGCTCCCTCATCGGGAACTCTTGGTCGGTTCCTGTGGTGAGTTGGTTTCTGAGCCAGCTGCTGAGCCAGCTGGGATTATGTCCTGCTTACACACCTCAGCAAGTGATCAATATGTTGAACCCTCTTCATCAGACCTTTTTGCAGTCAAGGCTTTGGAGACAACCTCTCAGGTCTCTGCGTGGTCAACCTCAGGACCAAGGTCAAGTGTTGGTTGGGAAACTTGGTCACCTTGTCAGCGTGAAGGGGGAAGATATCCTTCTTACAACACCCTCAAGCCAACTTACCAAATACCACCGCCTCCGAGCTTCAGTGCCAGGAAAGCTTTGGAAGTGGGCCGTGGTCGCCGGCTGGCGCTGGCGTGGTTCTCCTGAACACATAAATGGGCTCGAACTTCGTGCGGTGCTGACGTCACTTAGGTGGCGCATCGAGCACAAGTTGCACATTGGTTGCCGTATGCTGCACTTGGTCGACTCGCTGGTAGTTCTCCACGCGCTTTCTCGTGGAAGAAGTTCGAGGAAGTTACGTCGCTCATTCTCCAAAGTGAATGCCTTGCTCCTATGTAGTGGCTCGCAGGTCTTGTGGGGATATATCCACACTGACCAGAACCCTGCCGACAAACCAAGTCGGTGGGGGAGGAAGGTCAAGACCAAATTCCGACATGCCGCGTAAACGGCATTTGGAAGCAGCCACACAAGGAGAAAGGGCATCTCAGCGACAGAAACTTGGCACCCTGGCACAACTTACGGTGCAGCCCGCAACCAAGCAGCGATACTCTCGAGCAATTGATAGTTTTCTTCAGTTTTTGAAAACTAACTCTTTGAAGTTACCCACACAAAGGTCTGAACTCGATCCTTTGGTATGTGAATACCTAGAACATCTTTGGGCTAATGGCTTTGGGCGTGCACTTGCTAGTGACACCGTGGCTGGTCTCCAAGACAATGATGTTCGACTTCGCGGTTTGCTCCAAGGCTCGTGGCGGCTTTTGAAGACTTGGTCGGTTAATGAAATACCGAACCGAGCACCGCCGCTTCCGGAGCATGTGTTACATGCCATGGTCGGGTGGTCGTTTTTCCATCACCATGTTTCATTTGGCATTTCCCTTTTGATTGGATTTTACGGGATGTTACGCACTGGAGAAATCCTGGCACTGTGCTCTTCCCATGTTTACACTGAGCCTCGTCAAACGAAGGCTGTCCTCTCTTTGGGCATGACCAAAGGCGGAAAGCGCCAAGGGGCCGCTGAATCCGTGGTCATTGGCTATGACATGGTGGTGAAATTTATCCAACACTGGAAACGACTTTCAGAGGCACAAACTCCGTTTGCTAAATCGGCAGCTGCCTGGCGAGGACTTTTTAATCAAGCACTGGCTTCGCTTGAATTGGAAACATGGTGTTTCCGGCCCTATAGCCTTCGCAGAGGAGGTGCCACATGGTGGTTTGGCCGCCACCAGTCAATGGACCAAATACTTGTGCAGGGCAGGTGGTCTGCGCCGAAAACGGCAAAGATCTATCTCAACGAAGGGCTGGCAGTGCTGGCTGAGATGAAACTTAGCCCCTCCCTTCCTACCCTGCTTCCCTACCTTCGTGTTTTCCAACGTGCATGCACCCATTTTTCTTTTGAGACACTTGAGCCTCTTTCCTTAAAGGAAAGAAGGAAAGGGGGACGTGGAAACAAGCGTCCAGGACGCAAATCCCGGCCAAAAAAGTACCTGCGGGTCTCTTGATTTCCACTAAGGTGGATGAAACCTCGGCTTAGTAATCCGGAGGGCGTGGCTCGTGATTACTAGGGAGGTTTCAGGAAAGGCAGCTTTGGGCAAGGCCGGGCTGTCATGACAGAATCGTTTATGTTTGCTGAACTGTTTTTTATTATAACTATCTTGCTGCGGAGCGGACCATAAAAAAGCTGGCTGTTGTCTCTCTTTGTACCTACGGCCCCGGGGATAAAGAGAACAAAGCCATGTGTTTATGTCCGAAGTGTCTTGGCTCAGCTCCCACGGCCTCCCTCCCTGGGGGTTTTCGGGAGCGTCCAGGACGCAAATCCCGGCCAAAAAAGTACCTGCGGGTCTCTTGATTTCCACTAAGGTGGATGAAACCTCGGCTTAGTAATCCGGAGGGCGTGGCTCGTGATTACTAGGGAGGTTTCAGGAAAGGCAGCTTTGGGCAAGGCCGGGCTGTCATGACAGAATCGTTTATGTTTGCTGAACTGTTTTTTATTATAACTATCTTGCTGCGGAGCGGACCATAAAAAAGCTGGCTGTTGTCTCTCTTTATATATATATATATAAACATATATTATATATATATATATACCCTATCCTTCCTCGACCGTTTTTTAAACGTCCTTTGGTCAAAGGATGTTTTTTGTGTTTTGCTCGGACGTTTTTTGATGCTGGCTCAAAGTATCAATTATGTGTGAGTCAACCATCAATGTAGCAGGCTCAACCATCTTCATACTCACGTGTCTGTCGCGTTTAGGCTTGCAACCTGACCGTGGATAAACCGAGGTTTAAAAAGTGTATGCATGCATGATGCAGTACACAAATATACACAAATGCAGAGGTTACTGAAATCAAATCAGTACACAAATATACCTCTGCATTTGTGTATATTTGTGTACTGCATCATGCATGCATACACTTTTTAAACCTCGGTTTATCCACGGTCAGGTTGCAAGCCAAAACGCGACAGACACGTGAGTATGAAGATGGTTGAGCCTGCTACATTGATGGTTGACTCACACATAATTGATACTTTGAGCCAGCATCAAAAAACGTCCGAGCAAAACACAAAAAACATCCTTTGACCAAAGGACGTTTAAAAAAAGGTCGAGGAAGGATAGGGTGTGTGTGTATATATATATATATGCGTGTGTATATATATATATGTGTGTATATATATATATGTGTGTATATATATATATATGTGTATATATATATACACATACATATGCACATATTCAATGGCACAACGTATCCAACAACACACTTTAAACTTCAGATGTAGTCCAAAATCATCAGATCCGCGGAGAAAACCTTGATATGCCACACGACTGGTCAGTTCATGATAGCCATGAAGCCAGGTTACGGTGGTGCCCGACCTGCCCTGTGTGCTCCGCAGGACCCACGAAAGGGCTACTACGAGTCGGACATTTTCTTTGGTCAAAACTCCATTGAGCCCCTTGCTAGCGGTTCGCGCTGCGCGAGGGGATGGCTGTTTGATCAGGATACCAGGACCATTGTCCCAGTAAGTTGAAAGTTGATTGACTTTATTGGGAGAAGGGGTTGGCTTATGTTGTGGATAATTGGGTCTTGAATGCCACCCCTTTCTGTTCACATCCTGAATAGAATAGGTAGCTGTGACCAAGCCTACGACTGCAGGTTGCTGATTTGCTGCTCGTAAAAGGCCCGGGAGGTGTAGGATACCCGATGGGTGGACTGTAAATCTGAGAAGCCCAGCGCCGAAATGGCGAATCAGGGTACCTTGTGGTATTTGTGGAGATGCAGAGTGGTACCCCCCTGGTTAGAGCCGTTGGTTTTTAACTTGTAACCCACCTGAGCATAGTTATATATATATATATCCTAATTGGTAGTTGGCCTAGGTATAACCTAAGTTAAGTATGTTGGGGGGTACCACTCTGTAATGATAGTTTTCTATTTCTCGCAGCTGATCAATTGCCATTGCTTGGAGAGTTTCTGGGGGCGTTGATGGGGTGGCCCTGCGGAGCCAGCGAAATAGAAAGGGATTCATCAAGCAACAGATCACCCACGGCAGATGTGGCCCCTCCGTGAGCCCAGGTGGCAACAGCCAGATTCCAGGATGTATCTACTCACATAAGCGACCTTTATCCCCCGCTGTAGCTGTGAAATGTGTGGTTTACCATGGTTTAAACCGCACAGCTGGGGGAGCACTATGGATCAAGTGGGCGTGGTGGTTTTCAACAGTTTGTTTTCCCCTGGTATTAACAACTGTTTGAAACGACCAATCAGCCCCTCTGCTTGGGTGCTTCCGGGGGGTAGCATCCATGCGCCATGGCCGCCACACATCCCCAAATAGACTCTTTCCAGGTCGATGATCAGTGAGGAGACCGGCGCCGGGGGAGGCAAACGGGAAAACCTAAAACCAGGATTTCTGAGGGCTTACAGTGGTTTAATGAAGGTTTATAATAGCTTAATAGGGTTTTTTAGGAGATTGATAGGGAAGCTTTGAATGGCAAAGGGGATGAGCCTCGCATGTACGACGCCCAAGCACGTTGAGGAAAACTGCTCTTGACGGGCGGCGTTTCGGCAAGTTTCGGACCCAGCGGTGCCACACCTAAGCAATGTTTTTTCCACGCAATGCCCGCAGATCTCTTCTCACCCGTTGATGATCGTTGATGTTGGATATTTTGTCAACTTCCACCAGTTCAACTTTGGACCAGAATCTTCCCAGTAGGGAACTGATCGTGCTGGTCTTCCTCAGAGAAGGGTGGCTGAGACACTTCGTGATGCTCCTGACATTTATGGTTCACCATTGATGCTACCATCCATGGTTGTATGATAATACTCCTGGCAGTTGGAACTCCCTGGTTGTACCATCCCTTGGGCGCGCCAGTAGGGACTTGGGAAGGGAAGGCTTCTCTCGAAGCCATGATGGCCCGGCTGACCAGGAGCAGATCGTGGAATACCGCGCAGCTTTGGCGAAGACCAGCGGTGCTGGTGAGTCTGTGCCACCACTGGGACCCCGAAAAATCCTGGGGTTCCCAAGAAATGGAGCGGGATGGACCTGGGTCCAATCCATTCCAGAACATGAAGCCTGGTTGAGGTGAGTCCCTTGACTCTCCGCTGTCTCTACTTGGATGTGCACCCCCGCAAGTAACTGGTTACATTCACCAAGGTTATAGCGGTTATAACCACCTTGTACGGTGATTACCCATGGTTATATCCCACGAAGCTGCAGATCCAGTTGTAACCATGGTAAGTGACCTGTAATCAACTGGACATGCTTCGAGGTGGGGCCTCAAACGTTAGACAAGTGGGTGAACCTAACTAGGGTAGCTACCATTCATGGTAGCTGGAGAATAGTTGGTAGTAGCATTTTTATGGTCAAGCTATTTTACTATAACCGAGTTCAAATATAACTATAATGCAATGACTATAACTATCACTGGGTTTACTATAAGCTATTTTACCATGATGACAAACCAACAGAATCTCAGCCAAACAACCTGAGCTATAGTATAATTATAACTATACTTAAGTTGTATTTTAATAATAAAACAGTTGGTCAATAAGTATAACCATCACTGGTTAATAACATCACTTATTGACCAAGGCGGCCCTGGCAGAAGCTCGGCTTCTGAGGTTTACCTCGTTGACGCCCATCAGCGACGCCTGACGCCTCCCCTGGCGGTGCTGCCCAAACAGCCCGCCCTGGACGACCCGCTGCCGTGCTGCCGCCGGGCCTCTCGCCAGCAGCGAAAGGGCGGGCAACCGAGGCATCCCAAAGCTGGGCATAGGATATGATGGAATGGCACTCACCAACAGGGATGGAACTTGAGTGACAAACAAGACTAGGTATAGCCAGTGAGAGAAATAGGCGTAGTCAATTATGATTGAACCAACCTGTCATTGGCTATGCCTATTATGACAAACCAACAAGAATAGGCGTAGCCAATGAACGGTATTGGCTGTACCAACCAGCAGATTGGGTCGCATCCCAACACCTAGACATTTTTCTTCCTTCGAAGGGGGAACAGGGTCCCAGGGCCAGATCACGGTATGTTTTTGTGATCCAAAGCCATGGCAAACCGCAGTAGTTCTCAAATGTTCGAGCTGGGAAACACAAGCGCTTGGGGGTCACTAGTGGGGGAACAAGTGGTGCCCTTCGCGGTGATTTGGTGCCTGGCTCCTAACATGACAACTTGGTAGAGTAGCAGCATTCCCTGACTTGTCAACGGCATTGGAATCATCACCCGAAAGGTACCCCTGCAGGGGTGGATGTGAAGCATCACAGCCAGCCAAGTTGGAAACCTTAGAAAACCAGCAGAGTAAATGGGTGAATTTCCAGCATCCGAGCCGCGATGTAACAATGACTTCCAGCCCAGGATTCCTACCGGGCCCACATCTTCACAGTGCTTCCTTCGGGCTATGAGAGGCGGGCTCCTCTACTGTCGTTGCCGCCCCATGGGTACCTCCTGTAGCGCATGTATACCCATCCTGACTAACTTTTAGATGTTGGTTCGCGATGGTTGATACAGGTTTGAGGGATATTGATATTATTTGATATTATCGGTTGATGGTTGTTCATGGTTGATCACGATTGCGGTTGTCAATGACAGCGATTTAGAAGGGAGTGCTTGGCAACACCTACGAAGAAAAACATGTTTACGGTCGGCAAGCCGCTACATTTCACCAAGAAAACCATTTGCGACTATGCGGGAACTCGAACAACCAAAGGGTCACAGGCTCGAGTGCGACCAACAGATCCCGGCTGCCACGTGGAGGTTCATGGTGGTTCCTGTGAGTAGCCTTGGCACTGAGATGCCAGCTGGCACCTTGAGCTGCTTGGCAACTCATCACTGGGTGTTCTAGACCTACCTTACCTACCTTTAGTGGTGATCTAGATTTCTTATTGCTAAACGTAGGTCTACTAGCAATAAGATAGGCCTACTATGGTCTACTATCATTTTTTTGAGATTATCTTTACTCATCACTGGGTGGTATTCTTATTGCTTTTGATTTTTCTGTGTATTCTTCCTTTTTTTGTACTTGTTTTACTATCCAGAGAACTGTTTTCGTTATGCTTGTTGTTTTTGTTCTTACATTTACTATATAATTATCATGGTCACATTGGCGTATCATTTCAATCCACCATGATGGTGGTTTGAAAGAGGTATGATTCTGTGGTCATGTTTGCGGTGATGATTTGTTGGTTGATTGGGTTCTTGTTTTTTTGCGAGTTGTTCTCAGCAGCGGTTGGAGACTCATGAACAAAGCGCGAATGCAAGTCGCTGTTGGTACAGCTATCAAAATTGAAATCGCAGCCCTTCAAAGCATGTCAGCCGTTGACTCATCCTCACCCTTGGGATAGTGAGAGGAGCAGGATTCATGACGATTCATGTGGGTGATTGTCGAGCCAGGATTCCTGACTCGTGTTACCTAGGATTGTTGCTGTTCCCAATTGAAGAAACACCCATATGAATAGTAATAAACAACTGCTAGATCATCCTTTATAGTAATAAACCAACCTTTCTTGGGGTTCCCAATTGAAGAACCACCCATATGAACTCATATTTGCCAAGGTCAACTGATAGATTCGGTTCACTCACCGAGGTCAACCCTACTACACCAATCCTCCCCAGCCGCGTTACCCGCCGAGGTGAGGAACTCACCGACAGCGGCGTGAGCGACAGCGAAACGTTGTATCACCTGGGCACCTTTCCGCCGGGCGACTTCAGTGTCTTGGTGACCAAAGGGGAACCAACAAGAGGGAAATCACCCAACATCCATGTTCAGGATGTTTGGTTGATTGGTTGGATGGATGGTTGGTTGGTTGGCTGGTTGGTTAGTTGGTTGGTTGGTTGGTTGGTTGGTTGGATGCAAGGCTTGGGAGGGTGCACAATTGCAAGTGACAAAATGATGCTAAGCACGACAAATAAGCGGACCAGCAAGCCTTGACCAAGGGCTTTGTGGGAATGGCGAGCGTTCAGGGACGGCATGCAATGAGCGTTCAGGGACGGCATGCAATGATATACAGTAGATAATAAACTTGAGGTATCCGCAAAGTGATATTGTTGGCAGTGTTGCAGGGATGCATGTCAATGTGTGTATACAGTGTGTACAGTGGATACACAAACACAATTGAAAGATATGCGTGGCATGTAGGAGAAGAGGTGGTGACATCGAGAGCTTTTGGACGACCAAATGAGCTCAACTCTCAACCTGGCACAAAGAATGGCAGGATGATAGCAGTCACAGTGACAGTAAAACTACTAGAAGAGGGAACAAAGACAAGTTATTGTCTCAGGAGACACAAGTCCAGGACTATAAATTTGAGAATCTTGCAGCAGCTAAGGATATTTTCAACCATTAATTACCCTTGCAAATTTAACGTCAACCACCAACAATCATCATTAGCACTTATTAACCATCATTAATGAACATTTATCTAACCATCATTAGCATTTATGAACCATCATCAACCACTCATAATCATCACAAACATTCATTAACATTTATTTCCCCCTAACAACCATCATTAATATTCATTAACCATCATCAATGAACATTCATTAACCATCATTAAGCATTAGCAATCAGTACTACCCGATGCAGAGGTTCTGCTTGCGCAACTGTGCGTTGCGTTGGTTCGAGGCTTCTTCGTACACGTGGTCAATAACCACATGAAGGCAGAGGGCCTTTCGCCACGGGGATCTGGGTCGGACATCAGCAGCCATCAGTAGGCAAAAGAAAAAACTCGGAACTGTTGGTTGATCATGATGTTTGTTTCGTTCGTTTACTGGTCATGACTCAAAATGTCATTGTTTTGCTTCTTTAACTAATTTTTTGATCCTTTCTGTAATGTTAAAGGACGCCTGGTAAATGAAGCCATTTATCGTGTGACCCTTTTTTTAAGAGTTGCTGGTTCTTGTTGCTTATGTGCCCCCAGGGTTGCTGGTTGTCATTGTCGGCTACAAGAATAAGGTTAGATGGGAAAGGGGTACTCCCGACCTCGGCAGATGTAGGCAGAGCCCCCGAAGTTGCACTAAATGCGTATGGCAGCAGTCGGTTGGTCAGTACAGGTTCATAGTGAACAATGGTTGATGATGGGTGATTGTGGCTAGTTATGGGGAATGATGGCTAATCACGCTTGAACAATGATGAATCGTGCTTGATGATAGGCTAATCATGCCCAGTGATTATTGATCATGGCTAATGGGTGTCCCAGCCAAATTCGGCGGATCAGCAAGTGAACAGTCATGTTTTTGGGGATGTTCACTCGTATTTATACTTATAGGACCTGATAATCTACATCTTAATATTAAAATCTTATACTATAACAGTATCCCTGGGGAGCATAAAGAGGATGCTGTAAGAAGGCAAGAGCGAAAGGGAGAAAGATACAGTTGGAAACACACGGATGATGATGATGATGATGATGATGATGATAATGATGGTGATGATGA
>VSDK01018977.1:157864-249111 GCA_009767595.1 Symbiodinium kawagutii
TGATGATGGTGATGGTGATGATGATGATGATGATGATGATGGTGATGGTGATGATGATGATGATGATGATGATGATGATGATGATGATGATGATGATGATGATGTGATGTGATGTGATGTGATGCGACAAATGCGCACAGAGCAAAGAACGAGTGTATGACTCACTAAGACTACGCTTGGACGCCGTTAGGCTCAAGCAATTTGATACTCCACCCGTCATGGCTCTAGATGGTTCTGTAGATACCCTTTGGTAAGCTAAGCTGGAAGCTGCAAGCTGCAAACCACCACTATTATCAATGGTGGCAGATTTGGCGCTCAATGTCCCAGAAGTTTGGATCCACGAGGTTGGAAGCTTGGTCCGTACCATGGATGGTTCATCCGTTCCATGACGGTCTGTTGGAGGCCCCCGTTGCAACATGGTGCAATAGGCCTACTGCTGATCTGTTCCTCCAATATCTGCACTTTCTACAATGCCTACACATAGATACTTCATGATACTTCAATTTTTTCATGGCCTAATCGATACAGGTAGCAATGCATATCATTTGTGTCGACCACAACTCCCAGGTTCGCACAAAGACACAGAATTTCTGCTGAATTTTTGCTGCGTTTTTGGGATCAGATGGGTGAACGGCATACGGTGCTTTGTGGAGCCATAGGGGGCCCCCAGGCGACCTCCAAAAAACCCTTGGTTTTACATGACCCATGCAGGCTAGATGATTTGGGGGCCCCTATGGGAAGCCAGCAAGTACCGACCTGAACTCACCAACCGGGTGGAGACCACCACCATCGCCACTTGGATCCCAGGCCGGCAATGGATCGGTGATGCTGCGCAGTGGTGATCACCAGGTCTGCGGGTCGTGTGGGTTGATCATCATGCAGCCGCGTGGTAGGGTGGATGATAAGTCGCTTCAGATTGTTTGAATCACAACCGATGGGTCCCCTTTGCAAACTAATCTGGGCGTATTTTTTACCATTAAGATGGTTCCCCTGGAGAAAAAGCTTGATTTTTCACGCAAACAACTTCGTTCCCCAGTGGTACAGAAGCTGATCATAGGGAGCCGCTGATTAGGGCGCGAATAGATAAGCCAGTTATACCGTTTATATAACTAGCAATTGAACACTTGGCAATTTACCCGGTCAAAACTCACAACTACACATGGGGACATATTTTTACTTTTAATCATTGAGATGATCAAGTGGCTAACTGCATATTTGCTATCAATGGATGACCATACTTGGGGGTGATAATTGTTACATACCTAGGGGTGATAAGTGTTACATACCTTGTTAACAACAGTCACTAGCGCTTCAGAGTGTTTTCATTTCTGTTCTTTTTTGGGGGAGGGATTTGGCTTTCAATCCCACGAGCCGGCGGGCAGGCGCCCTCTAGCAGCAACGGCTTACAATGGTCATTCATCTGTAAAAAGGGTCAATAAGTATGCGGTTGAACTAGGGATAATTAGTTCTAGTTCTATTGGTAGCAACTAGTCAATACCCAAGAGCCAACCGCCTTTAAATGCATTCCTTTTAAATTGGGTCCAGAACCAAACGCTAATAAAGAATGGCTAAGGATGGACTTCAAGAAGAATGGTTAAGACAGCAAATGCCAGCAGTGCATCTTCAAGATAATGAGTGGTTATTGTAAGCTATAGGTTACTAGCGAATGTTGAACAGGGGTTCAGCTACTTCTTGGGAATGGATTGAGGACCAGTTTGTTTTTCCACCCATTCATGGATGTGTCCAGCTTGTTTTGCATCTCTTAAAGACTCTCAAAATAAATAAACATCATAATCTTCAACAAAACACACACAACTGGACTTTAAAACATCATAATTTGCAACCAAACCACACAACTTTCTCCAAAAACAGATAGAACTCCTTGGCATTTTTCGCTTCCTTTGCATCTGGGTGCGTATTTGGGCCTTCCTGAGCACTGAGGGTTGGGCTCCCCAAGAGTTGGCCCAGGATCCTGGTTGGTCTCTACATGGCTTTCCAAGAGAAGTATCACGCTGGTGATCTGAACAAGTGACATCAGTGAACATCAGTGAGTTGGTTGGTGAACTTTAGCATAAGCGCTTTGATAGGTACTACTTGGCATCGTTGCTGAGTTGTTTAGTAAGAACTGGTTACCGAAACAGGTCACTAAACAGTTCATTAAACATTATCCCCGCAACCCCCTGGTTCGCCCAGGACCAAAATGCCACGCCGCCACAGGTTCCAGATGGCTCAAGCCACGGCAGCACACACGTTGAATGCTATATGACGGTTGATCATGATAATCAGACTCAATGACCGACCCCCACAAAACCATATGTTTGAATGCTATATGATGGTTGATCAGGATAATCAGACTCAATGACCGACCCCCACAAAACCATATGTTTGAATGCTATATGATGGTTGATCAGGATAATCAGACTCAATGACCGACCCCCACAAAACCATATGTTTGAATGCTAATATGATGGTTGATCAGGATAATCAGACTCAATGACCCACCCCCACAAAACCATATGTTTGAATGCTATATGATGGTTGATCATGATAATCAGACTCAATGACCGACCCCCACAAGACCATATGTTTGAATGACAACAATGATGACGATGATGGCACTCACGATGATCAAGATATCCATATCCATGTTGACCCGCAAGCCATGTTCGGTTATCATGTTGAAGGTTTGAGTTTTTTTGAAAGATTTGTTAACCGAGAAGCTCAAAAACAGCGGCCCTGCGCAGGAATTTGACCCGGGCAAACCTAGGGGTTGCAGCGAACATTATTGTCGCTATTACTAAGAACCACTGTTTATTAATATAGTGAAGCTAGTGTATAGATAGTGAACATGACAGAAAAGGCGACATGGAACCAACAGTGAAACAAACTGCTCAACAAAAACCTCTGTTGATCAAAACAAGTGATGTATAGTGAACACGACATGTTTACAGATAACTTATGTTCACTACATCCAAGTCACCATCAGAGTTCGGTGAAACCAAAAAAGCGGATGTTTATCACATCCAAAAAATGGGAGATGACATAGTGGTTCAGTGAAAAACATGCTCAACCAACAGGGGAAAAACACATTTTCAGTGAAAAACAGCTGCTCAACGAACAGATCCAAGGATGACCTGCTGCAGGTGTTTCTCCCTTGCACGCGGCTTCGGCTGTTGGACCAAGCCGTTGTGGTGCCTGTGCGCGAGCTGTGGGGAAACTCAGGGATGGCCCAGGATGGTTGGATGATGGGGTAAGAGCATGGCTTTATAGTTGATGTATATATAGTTATATGGTGGTTTCTTAGCATGGGTGTAGCCCAAAAATGGTTGTTTTTTTAAAACCATGTAACAAATACATATATATATATATACATACATATATATACATACATAGATTTGAAAAAAACATGCATAGGGGGTGATTGTTGGGGATTGTTGATGATGGTTGGTTTGGACTGGTTGAATGTCAATAGTGGGTGATTTTCGATCATGGTTTGGTTTATAGTGGGTGATTGTTGATGATGGTTGGTTTTTTTGAATGCTTGTTGGTGATTGAGATCATAGCTTATAGTGGGGATATATGAAAATTATTGATGATGGTGTTTTTTTTTTTCTGGTCGAGATCATTGTTTATATATGCGTGATTTTTGAGGGTTGTTGGTTTTGTTTTGGTTGTTGGTTGTCGATGGTTGTTGGTTGGGGATGATGGTTAATCTGCTGATTTACAACAACCAACAACAGTCAACATGCAATGAGAAGCAGATGTGGTTATATAGTGATGACGATTGGCAGCGACTCGTCGATAGAATGAATGATCATTGTTTTCCAGTAGCTGATTGGTGATGATAAATGATAGTTGACGGCTACTCGGGTGTTTCTCAAATTAGTGTACCCCCAAATATAAACCATTTATAAACCAACCATTTTTGGGGTTCCCTACAGTATTTCAACAAACCACCACTTGGTAGCTGTTGATTAATCAAAATCGATTGGTATTGTGTAGAAGACAGTCTTGCTTTTTGTTGATCAATGGGTGTGGAAGTACGCAAGCACGAAGCCAAACATTGAAATATCAGGAGTAACAATTTGTGTAAACTGTGTAAACGCGTGTTCATAGCAGGAGTAAGGATTCTTGTTGAGTTTTCGTTTGATGATTGTTGATAATATGGGAAATGATTATCATTGTCATTGATTCTACTAACAATTCTTTACGATTGTTTAATCAATTCTTATTGCCAATCTATCATCGTTATCATTGGCAATAACAATTGATTAGCCAACAATCATAGATTTGTTATTTGAGAGCAGTGAGTAAGAATGAGAAAAATGATTCTCATTGCCGCTGGTCATTTTTCTGTCGGAGCAAAGCACTGGCTCTGCCCGCAGCTCGGCTCGTTACCAGCTCCCACTCGCTCTCGCGACGCCACGACAACCATGGGACTGCTCCGAAGCGCATCCAGGAGTGGATGTCGCAGGTGATGTTGTTCGTGTGAGAAAAATCTGTGACATCCAAGTTCATCCCAAAACATAAATGACATTGTTTTAATGAAGGTTGACTGAAAGCATTTTTTGTTGTGAAGCAATGTCAGTTACTGGTATTGTGTGGTCTTGCTTTTTGTTGATCGATGGGTGTGGACATACCAGTAGAAATGCGGGGCTGAACACTTGAAATATCACCGAAAACAGGGTACCCTTCAAATATAAGATGTTTTCAGTGTACCACATCAAGCTTTCAAGCCATCCCAGGTGAGCGATTCTCACTAGTGATGTTTGCAAACCGCTCTGCCTCCTGTTGCTGGCTCCCATCACTGTGTCAGGGGTGGAAGGGCCTAAACGCGCGAAATCTAAACATGTGATTGTTTACTAGTAGAAGCAGATGCCGTAGCAGATGCCCAGGTGCCAATGAATTGAATGAACTTGTGCGGCTGAATGTGTTTTTGATGTAAGCAGACAGTCCAACATTCTGCATCCTCCATTGGTGGTGACGCCCGTTCAGACCAGGGCTGTGGGGAAAGGCCGCACAAATAGGATCCCAAATGGTGTATCTTTCTGGTGGATAATTTGTTTTTGGTGGATGGGTTTACCAAGATTTAAAATTACTCCACATCACATTTTTTTGAGTGGATGAATCAAGACAGTTTTTCAAACCCAAAGTTTGTGCAAGAGGAATTGGTTCAATGCGACTAGCCAATGTACAGGAAATAATGTCAGCAACTCCGGTTTACAAACAACGACACACCCAGAAAGGAGAACACTTAATTTTGTTGGTCGCAAGAGCTCCTTGCATTACCACAAAAAATGATTGCACCTTTAGGGAATACAGCAGCCGAGAAAAGAACGGCTCACCTGGAAGTAGTTCGTTTCAAACGGGACCATGAAATTGAAGCATGGCATTGCCATTGCCATACGAGGTATGTCGGAATTTTGAAGATTGGGTGTAATCTTTCTGCTCCAGGATGGTTAAATACTCGGGGCGTTTTTAGCTCTGGCTTGGGCGGATAATCTTGGATCGCGCAGTCTTAGATCGCCTGAATCTGAGTTGGTTGATCTGTGTTCCCACCTCTTTTTTTCAGATCCATTGAACACTATGGTCGGATAAATTGATCGTAAATTCTGGGCCAATCAATCGGAATCTTTATTCAAAAAGTGGGGACTAGCATAGGGAATGCATAGTCCTTCACCATAGCAGCCATCTACGATAGGGTGAGCCTAAGGGTCTCTGATGACTGATGGTTCCTCACCATGCAGGTCATGGAAGAACCCACTGACTAAGCATTACTTCATCATCGTGAATCAGTTCATTAACCGTCAATCAACCATTAACAATCTCGTTAACCATCAACTAATCACCATCATTTGCAGGTGATGATTCGTATGAATATGGTGAATCAGCAGATCTATTGTAAAATGAACAATTTGTTAATGGGATCTACCATGATCTCCCCTTACAATGATGGATCATTTGTGGGTTTCCCAAACCATACGGGACCCCAAGTTGCGGTTGGTTTATTACTACAAGCGGTTCATAAACTGGATGATAACTGGGGGTACCCCTATAACTTGAGAAACACCCATTTCGATCTTTCAGAAGGCACTGCAATGATCGTTCACGCTAACAATCGCTCGCAGCTATGGCACCTGGTCACCCGCAGTTGGTTTCAACCTTGATGTTTGGCTGGTGAATTTCCCGTTCTTGGACGTTGGCTTTTTGGTTGGTGGTTGGGGATCCCGAAGTCTTTGGCTTAGAGAAAGGAATCGTAGGAGGTGTCCGAGACTGACAGTCAACATTTCACGTACATGAGCAGTTTGTACGGACTGTTTTCTGGTATTCATCATTAACACATGTACACCATCAATGAACCACAAATTCACAATCAATCAGACAGCTTATTAGCCATCAATCAACCAGCAAAACCATCAAGTAACCAACAAGCTTATTAATCATGAAACAACCAGCCTAAAACCATCAATTAAATCATCATTAAGCAGCTTATTAGCCATCAATGAACCATCATTAACCATGCATCAACCAGCTTCTGAACCATTTTCTTTACGATCAACCACCTTAAAATCCATCAAGAAACCATCATGAACCAGCCGATTGACCACCCAATCTGCCAGGATTGCCCAGGTCGGGCTCCGCCCCGCCCTGAGCAAAGTTTCGAGCCCCGCAACGGTGCCTTGAAAGCACGGGGCAGGTGGTTTAGGTTGGTGGATGGGGAGCAACGTTGGATCAGTAGAGTCCCAGTGATGATTAGAGTAAATAGACTCTAGTGGTAATGATTAATAATCTAATACTAGTGATTAGAATCAGAGTGATTAGACTGGTTGGTGGTTCTTATAGGGGTGAAAACCTTTAGTAATCGTTAATGATAGGGATGGCCACCAACAGTAATAATGGTCAAGCAACTACAGGTTGGTGGTTTGATTGACATTTTTTCCCCTAGGAACTATCAACAATTGATTGGTTGACTAATATTTTGCAGAGGGGCTGAAACCACCAGCCAGTTAGAGTAAGTAGCAAATCAGTAGATGACTGGAGTCATTAATAGATCATTAGTATCAGACTTTACCAATCGAGTCAGCGGAGTCAGAGTTGCATCTAATACTTACAAGTCCAGTAACTCTAGAGTCAGTAGAGTCAGACTGTAAATCAAAGTTGACACCTCCAGTACACCCTGTAGTTGAGCAGTCTCACCCGGAGGTGTCAACTCCAAATAGTGCATCAACAGCAGAGGCTTGGAGATCATCAAGACTTAGACTTGGAGGTGACGAAAACTCACATATATACTTGGACAAACAACCTGCAACACTGGGAGATAACAACGGAAACAGCATGATAGTTGTAGATCATCAAATGCGTTGGATATCACGATGTGGTGATCCATGTTTTCAAGCTCTGGGTATGCTCTCTGTCTTAGGTTGCAAGAGCATGTGCCCCCATCACCGTTGGCTATCTCCAAACACTGTTGGTTGGAGTCTTCGTACTATAAAGATAGAGGGAGGCAGAGGGGCAGAGAGACAGAAAGGGAGAGGAAGGACCGATGAGATTGACTAATTGCGTCACTTTGACTACTAGACGGTTCAGCCTCAGTATTTTGTGATTCACTGCCAGCCATGGCAGCTGATTTTTTTGAAGTGATGAGAAGGATCAACTATGGGACACCCAGTGGAACGGACAATGGGCAATCTCAACAGCAACTGACCCTCACACCTTGATGATTCTTCGTGTCTAAATACTGCAACACCCTTCGACAAAATGTTTCGAAAATGATATTTTCATTGGCAACTGACCATTCTTGCTTAGAAAAAAATGCGAACAGTGCTACAATCTACAGTAACCACGGCTATTCGCGATATGTGTGCAACAACTTACCCACCATTTTTTTGCCACTACCCTCCATGATGAAACCACCGTGTTATTGATCCATGCCCCATGTGCCGCGGTTTCAGGTGATTCCCATCCGCGGTTTTGCGAGCCGCTCCATGCCACGACTGGGTCACAACTTGGAGGAGCTGCGGCTTCAATAAATCACATGCGAGGTGGGTCCATGAGCACAAATGGAAAGTGAACATCTGGACATTCATTAGGGGTATTCACTAGGGGTATCACTAGTGAACATTTGGATGATTTTTGTTTATTTTTTGGGCATTCACTAGGGGTATAGGGTATGAGCAATCATGGGATGACCACTAGTAATCTCTAAGAACGATTGCTAGTAATCGTTACATGACTAACAATCATGGTGATCATCGCGATTGACAGCTGGCCAATAACTCGAGTTACTGTTGGTGACTGTTTATGACCGCTTAACAATTTGCTCAATGCTGATGGGGTTTAGAATCGTCGTTAATGATGAGTCAAACGGCCCTGGTTAACAACTGAAGATCAGGGGAATAGGTAAGAATCATGCATCATAATGACTCATTTCTAACCAACAAAAAGTGGGTGATGATGCTGGGCTTGAGAACTACGAATCACGTTTGGGATAAGATGATCTGGATAACACCACTGAATGACTGACAAATGATCTGCGGGAGCCTCGCGTTTGATATAGCCTGAAGGGAGAACAACTCACCGGTAATGCGATGATCATCAACAATTTGGAAGGATAAACAGCGACCAAATCACCATCAATTGCACAATCACGGCGTGTACATGTGCACACATGCACAGATGACATAGCATATACCGGCATATCAAGAGCATCAAACATGAATCTGCCAAATACAACTGAGATATCGGACCATGTTTATAAGCTGATAGAACTGATATCCAGGGGATACAGATACCCATAGGACATTAAGACAGAGAGGTTGGCGAGAGCTTAAGCTGACCCCTTTACGAATTCCCAAGTTGCTCAACTCAAGTGAGTAACTGCCAGGGTAACTACCAGGGAAATGGTAAGTACAACTGTATTAAGAATGCCCTAACGGGTTGGCCGATTGCCCAGAAGTAACTACCAGTAGCCAATTGCTGGTTAGTTACTGGCTAGCCATGCTATGAGTTCATTTAAATGTCCAAATGCCCTGTTGATCAACTTATAGCTGGCCAAGTTCTACATGGCTACGACAGGCTAATCGATGTGGGTGAAGGAATCCTGATTCGTATCACGTTCAGTACGGTCGATGTTTTGCATGGTGAAGTAACATTCATTGTCAAAAGTCATCATCAACGATCAATTAACCATCATTCATCCATCAATAAACGTTCTACCTACCAAACTTGCACTATTTCATGTACTAGTTCTGTATGGCCGTGCGTCCCCTGTACCTCAGCTTGTTTACATTCCAAAGCCATGACCCATTTTTCGTCGGGCTGTCGGGATGTTTACTTGTTGGATGGTCGTAGCGAACCGAGGAACCGATGAACCATCAGCTGTGATCAGATCATAGATACATGGCCATGGGTAAATATTATCCAACCAATTTCATGAGGGATCATAACCAACATTTTTTTCGGGAATACAAATGGTGAATGATAGGGGAACCAGGGGTTTAGGATTTTGTCCCACTGCCACATTGGAAAATCCACCATAGGAATAACTGGTTTGCCTACCAATACGGATGTTTTTTAGCGCAACCAGGTCAGTAACTACCAGAGGGTAGAGAGATATATGTTTGTAACGTTGAACTCATATGAACCACGGTCACACTTCGGCAAACTAACCTGGAAGAGGAATATCCACCAGTTATAATGGTTTACCCACAGAGGTAGTGATTCTTAGCTTCCAGGTTAGTTTACTAGAGGGTAAGTAACTGGTCAATCAACTAATTTGGTTGGTTTATTACTATAAATGGTTAATATGGAGGATGATAACTGGGGAGTCCACTACAGCTTGAAAAATCACCATGTAAATAGCATTGAAGCTTTTTGTGTCCGTATGATCATCCACCATCAGCCCACTGGATCTCTTTAGCGTCTATGATATAACATTGAACTCAATGTTTACACTCTGGTAAACTAACATGGCTGGCTGGAAAATCCACCAATTATTGATGGTTTCCCAGGGTTTCTCCACAAAAAAAGGTGATTTTCCATTGCTATGTTAGTTTACCAGAGGGTATGTTATAAACAGTGTTGATGGATGATTTCTCTATATAAAGGTATCAGCAGATGGATGTTGATGAACAACAGTTCGTCGATGGTCAAATTCTCACCTTGTGATCATCATAGCGCACCATCCCTCCAGGACCATTTCGACTTTGCCGAGTTCACGTGCCTTAACGGACACTGCTGCTGCGCCGGCAACCGTTTCTGACCGAAACGTGGGGTGATGATAACCTAGCAGCAACGGGACGGTTACCAGGTGATAGCCAGAAAATGTCCAGGAAAGAAACAAGGAATAACCAGCAAACAGGCAATGACAGGACAATAACCTGCAATATTCCATTGATTTCCTAAGAAAGATGGGTATTTTCTCAGGTATTTTAACCCGTTTCCAGGCGAGCCTCTACGGTACATAACTGCTACCGGATGTTTTTCTGTGGCTTCTTGGTGGCCTTCAGTAGTTGACGCAGAACGAGACAATTGTATCAACGACAGCACTGGGAACCTCCCCAACAACGATAGGATAACCAACAGCAAGCACAGGATGGTAGCAATAAGATAGCGTGCGGCACCTATCATTGTGGGATATCTTAGTATTGTTCGGAGATCCAGTAATTAATGATGGGATAAGCAACTGGCAATATTTGCGGAACAACTAGTGATAGTGGGATTAAACTAAGAATGTTGTTGCGCATCGACAGTCATGTCACTTCCGCATTATGACTTTTGTGAGGATTATATTGTTGGGGTTCCCCTGTACCGCAAGCTGTTCACATCCCATGAGTTATGCCCCATGAGTTATTCGTCGAGCTGTTGTGATGTTATTTGACGGTTGGTTCTCACAGAGTTGGAATATCCCCTGTTCTTGTTGATTACTGGTGATAATAGCGTTAATGATTGTTGATTAATGTTCTTGTCAATATCAAATAATGGGTCAATGACGATAACAACAATAATCAATAATCAGCATTAATTATATTATGCCCAATGATTAACCTGTAACCAGCGACTTCACCAATACATAGCTATTAACCCCTGGTTGGTCATGACACCCAAGTCAACTCAATGAATCGCTGCCGACTCCCAGCGACTTGCGAAATGCCCAGATGACTTACCACATTTTCAGGGCATCCAACGGTGTCTGGCTGACCTTTTTGGTGCGGCAGTCACAAGCACGATTGGTTGGTGGTTTGATTGACATTGTTTATTTTCCCTAGGAATTATTAACAAGATCTTTCATGACCGGGTAGTTCAACCACCAACCAGACCAGCTCGGTCTCCGAAACGACGTTGCGGTTGCGGTTGAGGTGCAAGATGCACAGCCCCATCGCTGAGTACATCTTCTGGGCAGTGACCTGGTTACACAGCCACAGGGGTGGTCAGGGAGGGCGTAGCCGTGAAGATGGTCGCCATGGGTGTGAAATCGTGGTTTTATAGGGTTATAATATGTTATAATGGTTCATCATTGGGGAGGATCACCAACAATTATGGCTAAACAGCTACTAAATGGTAGTGTTTTGAGCTAGCCAGTGACTGGGGACCCCAGGTTATGGATGGTTTACTACTGTAAATGGTCAATGAAGGATGACTTGGGGGGTCCTCATTTGAGAAATACCCCAATGGTTGTTGGATTCTGTAGGTGGTAGTTTTCGTTCTTCGCGGCCATGGTTGATGAATCAATGCTTGTTGTTGATAGTGATGGCTGCACTGGAGGGCAATGATGGCTGTTGCTGGTGTGCATAGTGCTTCATGGCGGCAAAGAGCTTTGAACCTTGGAAGGCCCACCATTGGTGGACATATGCTCTGTGGCTTTGGAAACACCCAAGCAACGAATGAACGGCTCAACCAGCGGCAGCTGAGATCATTCTAAGCACCTTCATCACGAGCTTTGGTGCCTTGGCAGCGTCGGAAGCAGCGGCGTTGATGGTGTTGATTGGGGAAGGATGAAGCAGGTCACCAGCGGAACATGGTGTTCTATTTCGAGAGGAATGGAGCGTTTTTTGGGCTTAAGACATCAAATTTGTTGCGCGTAGCCCCTCAAGTTTCACCATCTCAGTATTTTTTGGTTCTCTGTAAGACATAATGCCTACCATAGACGCGGTGTCTTCTTTTGGCCATCCTCGGACCGGGGAAGAAACCCTTGCAACAATTAATTGGCCTCGCAACAGTACTGCGTGAGCGGATCTGATGAGGGCGTCCCACGAGAACGTCGAGCAAGAGTGTCCTACAAGAGTGTCTCACGGCGACGTCTAAACCCTCTGCGCCGCAGCCGCCAGCCAGTCGTCTCAAAGAGGAAACGCAGCAGCTTGGAATTGGACTTTCATTTTCAGATTGGTGCATGGGCCATTGCTTTGCAAAGCACAGCCACAGGCCAAGCTTTTTCCCTGGTGACACCCACTCACCCCTATGTCTGTCTGTTTGTTTTGACCAAAGCTTTGCACCCCTAGGCATTTAGATTCCCAGAGCCTTGCGCCCCTAGACCAAAAATCTTGGACCCTGAGACCCTTAGACCTACCCTCGAGACTTTTGGAATCCCAGAGCTTTGGACTTCCTAGAGCCTTGGACCCCTAGACTCTTAGAATCCTTGGAGCCCACGCCTAGAACCGTAGCGCTTTGGGCTCCTGCCTGAATCGCCTTGGGCCAAGCCCTGTAACTCGTAGACATTTTAAAATCTTAGAGCCTTCAACCGTCAACCCCGAATCTGGACCCCCGCAGAATCCTAAAGTGTTGGGCTCCGAGATTCTTGATGATTCTTGGATTCTCTTTTGGAGCCTTGGTCCCTAGAATTCTGTAGCGCTGGGCTTCTAAACCCGTAGAGGCTTGGACCCTCAGACCCCTAAAATCTTAGAGCCTTGGGTCCTTAGACCCTTACAAGCCTGGAGCCGTGGGCCCCTAGACCCCCGAAGACTTCTACACCCCTAGAATCGTAGAGTCTAAAGTTTCTAGGCCCCTCGAACCGTAGAGCCTTGGGCTGCTAGGCCGCTAGAATCCCAGAGCTTTAGCCCCCTCCCTTCGAATCCTGGAGCCTTCGGCCCCTACACCCCTGAAATCCCCTGAATCCTAGACAATTTGAAAAGCTTGCTTTACCCACCTAGCCTGATGGAATGGATGGCGCCTGGACTGCTTTGAGGAAGCGCCGGCTTCGGTCTGGTGCCTTGACTTCCGATAAACATTTCGCTTCCCATTTTCAAGCTTTAGCCCATTTGAAAACAAAATTTCACCGCGTTGCTGAGCGGATCGACAACCCAGATACTGTTTTGCACACAGTATAAACTAACATAGGAAAATAATCAAAGAAAAATGTCTTCGATTCTCCGAAAACATGTTGCGCTTGGCCATTGCTGCGGTGGCTATTTTCTGCATGCAGCTGACATGCGTCTGCCAGAGCACGCGTCTCTTATGGATCATTGAAGGCGGTAGATACATGCGCGTTCACGATGGTTATTGCTACTTGTTGCGCCCCGCAGAGCCTTTTCAGCCCAATGAAAGCATTTTTAAAGATAGGGATGAAGAAACAAGTGTTCAATAGGGACGGACAGCTAGGAGCTACAGTAACCATCCCAATGGCTACAGTGACTTTGACCAGCACAAACGGAATTGATCGCGGCGCAGATGAAAAAATCAAAGCAAAGAAAGACATGCCTGGCTGTGCATACATGGCGGGAACCTTTAACCATCCAGAGCCGATGAAGTTTGATTGTGCAGTTTAGGGCGCACAAATATGGAACAACGCCTTGGATATAGTTCATCCTGTTGTTTGCAATCGTCACTAGCGCCCTCATCATCCTGTCCATGTGATTTTGGCATGTGCTCTTGCATATCGCGCGTGCCCCAACCAGCTCGTAGGACCCCGGTATGTCCAAAAGTCACATTTTCATGTGGGGTATTTACCATCGTAATTATGGATGTGCCGATTCACCGTGGATCATAATTTGGTGTTCCCATGTGGAATGGTTTTGAATGAATCAGTAGTTGGTTGGCTCAGGTCCCTTGCTGCATTCGAACTACTACTTCACCGGTCGCTTCTTGCCCAAGGACCCGGTGCCCCACAGGTTCTGGGAAAACAACGGGGAACATGCGGAAGTCTTTGCCGAAAAATATTTGCAGGATAGTTGGCAGTCAATTGCAAGATTTGTCCTTTATCCATTTTCATCCCATGCTTCAGGTGAATAACTACGTTGATAGTGGCTATAAATATGTTTGAATGGTTATAACTACAGTCAATCATGGTTTTGAGCAGCTGCCTCTCGCCATCTGCCATTGAATGGTTTCTGCCGTCACTGCCAGGATCAGGGAAACACTCAGCTCTGTGATGACAGCTGGTGAGGGCCGCGCACACATTGCCACTGGCGACAACGGTTGGTGCTTCTGACCATGTGACACACCACTGCAGGTCCGAAAGATCTCCAAAACCTCCATTTATGGTGACATATGGTGACTTCGGGAGCTGGGGCCATCTATGATAGGAGTGCTTCTAAACCGTTGTTCTGTTGCCTTGTCTATGTATGTGTGTGAAGAGGAACACTCCAGTTGCAGCCCACAAACGTTATTTGTGAACGGGGGGTGCGCATGGGTGCGATGGGTTTTGCTTTTTTGACCTATATAGCTTCCGTATCCTAAAATCACACGCGTGCATATCAAATGCACGTGTGTATATTCTTACATTTGTTTGAAACATGTATTCATGCACATGCATCATACTGCCATCAGATCAACGCGTAGGTCTGCTGAGCGCAAGGTTCGTATCATGATGACTATATGCACACTTGCAACATGTATACACACATACATGCCCGGGCAGGTATTTCCACAGGTGCCAAAGCTGCACTGAATGCACAATACATGGAGATGGCTTAGTGGCTGTGCGCATCCCAGAGAGTCGCATGTAGCGGATACGAAGCCAAGTTGGTAAAGCAGAAGCACCCGGATCGTTCGGGCTGGTCGGCATGTGCGCCGAGCTAGGATTATCCGACGCAGTGTGTAGACTGTGCAGTAGCATCAGACGCATCAAAAATCCCAAAGGAATCTTCAAGAAGTGATGAATTTTTGGGTCAAATGGGGACTTCTGAGCTTGAACTTGTGTGAGATGTTTGGGAATTCTTCGCTTGACCTATGCCGCCGATGTGCAAGTTGTTGGTTTGTGCAACATCTTCGCAGCCCGAGAAGTAAAAGGTGATGCAGTTGCTGGTCACCCCATGGTTCTCACCAGCACCTAAGGCACGAGCATCAGTCTACAGGGGGTTGGAGGGTTGGTTGGATCATTCTGAACTCTTGGGATTCATATGGATTCATGTTGAATAGAAATTCATATAGATTCTACATGTTGACCTAAGTTGAACCAATCAGTTGCGCTGACACTGTTTCGGATTGTTTTGGGTACCCGAAAAGCTCAATCCATTAAGGGGATATCAAGCTGTCAATAAACCAACCAGAATGGCTCACCAGCTCAATAACCGGTGATTCACCATCAATTTCGTTATTTTTGAACAAGTGCATTTTCCCATTGATAGAGATTTGTCCCCCAAATCATCCAATACCAATTATTTTTAGCAATAGACCATTTATATGAGGGGTTACCCCCATTTTGAGAAAACACAAAATGTATGGACTTACCATGAAAGTGGGCTTGGGCCACATCCATGGGAGTGTGGTTAGCTCGTGTATCCGTCACTTGGGGTGACGAATCATGGCTGAACCAGCCACCCACCGATGAATGCCATGAGTAAACGACAGCAACCAATGGTAATCTGGTCATACCTGGGTGGTGGTTTTCAACATTCTGTTTCCACAAAGTTTGGGATGCAAGTTTATTCCCATGGACTAATATTTCGAAGAGGGCCTTATGTCTATCCCATCAAGGCCGTTACATCTGTTGCTATTGGAAGAATTTAGATCCTTCACCATGAATCGGAGGGGGCATCACGTTGACTCGTTGATCATCGGTTTTGGGCAAGAAGTGTCATCATCGGGCGAAGGCAGGTCGAGCAACAGGACATTGCCAAAGTATCAGGGCTGTTATTGGCAGCCCTAGTTTCGTGACTAATCATGCCACTTGATATGGTGAATGTTGCCATGCCAGTGCTGCTATCTCAGAATATCAGTGGTTGTTTCCAATCGCATCCACTGTGGCATTTGTTATGGCGTCAACTGTCAGGTGTTTCTTAAAATACGGGTACCCCGAAATCATCCAGTTTATCAACCATGTATAGCAATAAACCAACCATAACAGCTGGGGTTCCCAGACTGGCTAGGTCGAACCTGCCAGATCTGGGCATCAAAGATCTGGGCTTCAAATCCTTCGAAGGCTTAGGGGTTGCGCTCAGGTTGATGCCTGGCCGCAGCTACGAGGTGCGGTGGATCACCGGTGATCCGGGCCCAGGGCCTGTGTGCCGGGCAGCTCTACTGCTCAGTGCCTATGTTGTTTTGCATAAACTGTACGTGTGAGGAAGATGCCAAAGCACACATATACATAGGCATATATATATATATTTAAAAGAAGTGTATATGCTATATGTGCACGTGATATATATATATATTACTATATATATTTATATCAATATATCTACATGTAGATGCATTCATTCATATACTTTTATGTATATAAAATTATATATATTCCTTTACATGCAAACAGATATAGACGTGCAGTATAAATGTATTGGCAAATGCATGTGATCATACATTTATGTAAAAGGATGCGAGTACGTGAAAGTACCTTGCTGAATCATACCGCTCAATTACCTCTGATCTGAAATGGGAAGAATCTCACAACATATCAGTGTATATATGATACATGTAGAGCTTCTTGCGATAAAATGTACAACCATACTCACTGATACCAGGAAACTAAAAGGATATGACACCGGTATCAGCAGGTCAAATCATCTGTAGATGATGGACCATCAGAACCAAGACTTTACTAGTGGAGGATAGCCACACACACACACACACACGCACCCACATAAACATGCAATACATATATGCACATTTCATCTAAACATATATCACTTTATACACATGCACATATCTGTCAGCACGCATATGGCTTTACATATGTCCGCATGAGGGCAATATCACAAGTTGATGTTGGGCAGTGTGCATTGCCAAGTGACCTGGGCAAAGATGATGAGATCTCCCGGCAACTCGTGCGCAGTTGCCGCCGCAGCATGATCACAGACAGTTGCAACAGCAAAGAGTGGTTACCTTCTGGTAAATTAAGCTGGCAATGGAAAATCCAGCACTTTAGGTGGTTTCTTCCATGCTTCCCTCTAAAGTCTGCTGGTTCTCCATTTCCAGGGCTAGTTTACCGAAGGGTACTAGGAGGGGCTACCCAACAACCAGAAGATTGATATGGACGATTGCCTCTAACGGCTTTGCAGTCGCTGATTTGCTGCGAATTGGTTTTTGGCTGCGAGCGGTGCTCTTGGCAGGTCCTTTTCGACCGAGAATGCCTCATTGAGCCCAGCAACAACGAGTCGGTGGATCTGGTGCGATTCCGGGGCTGCAACTGGTGGCACCATGGATTTCCACCAACCAACTGACAGTGGGGTCCGACAATCAGCCGATGTTGTACTGGCCGTCGTCCTGGTGGTTGTGGTGGTTGTGGTGATGCAGGGTCGGATGCCACCAAATCAGCAGAAGTCACTAGCCCTTTGCACGGAAATCTGGATGCTGCTTGAAGCGAAAGCTGGTTTCAGCGGAGCAAAGTCTGTGAACAGACTTGGGTTAGCGGTTGTAGTAGATGTAGCTACATGAAAATATACTTGAGTGGGTTGTACACCAGCTTAGAAATGAGTAACAATAGATGAATCAATAGATAAATGCACAATCAATAGATAGATAACATGTATAGGGACATAAATAAATACATGATAAATGAATAAACAAGCAATAGAAAAGAAATAAGTGAATGGATCAATCGATAAAGACACAGCTAGATAAATAGTTTCACATCTATACATATATGCATATGTATATAACTGGTTTGTAATTTGTTGTAAGCATGTGGTTCATTCCATGAACTGCTTACGGAGCAATATAAACTGCACTTCATGAACATTCTAGCAACGGATTCCCAGTTGCTGGTCGTCACTGCCGCTGCCATGAAGCTTCCTGGCCTTTGGCCGTTCATGGGCAGACATTTGGGAAAACGCAAATGTCGTCTTCAAAGAGGTGGATGGTCTTGAAAAAGATATGGATTTTTCGAGAACATCTATCATCAGATTCCTTTGGCAAAGCGCTTGACGATACTTAATGACTTTTTTTGTCCTTTGATTCCTTTTAATGGACGAATACAGCGAGGCCGCACAGACTACTGGAACTGGCATTGCAAGGTAAAGCAGGCGACCGGCTTGTCCATGACTCTTTTTGACGGCTGGGAAGCCATGAATTTTGAGAGTACAGGTCAACTTATTGGCCCGTGGTTAGCCCATCAATGACTGGGTGGCTTGCAGCTACTACCTTGGGTTTTTAGGCTTTTTGAGATATGACTCATTTACCCTAGAGCCTCCAAAAATTAGACTTTTTGCAAAGGATCTAAAAGCTACCAAGATAGGAACCTGTGATCAGCACTGGGATCATCAGCTGCGAAACTTGCAGCATAGGAACTCACACAGCTTGTTCGCACGTCACAAAAGTAACCATCGCCATGGCATCGAGCGAAGAAGAGCAGATGCTCGACTTGTGTAGTGTCTCTCCGGGGTTGGCAGGAACAGGGCCCTGGTGAAACGCCAAGAGCCAGGCTGGTTGGGGTCCAAGAACAGTAAGTACAACACAATGACCTGGTCATTGCCATCGCAAGTGTACCGTTGCTCTGTGCATCATACTGGTCCTTGACATATGCTGGGAAACACTGGCCAAGTTACTGTCGACAGAACTGAGCCATTGCCGCACCCTGCAGATTTGTCTCTATATCCCCATATGCAGGAAGCCTTCGGTTCGGTTGGGTTCGGTTGGGTTCGCGCCCGGATCTATGAATCAGATTCCGTTTCGGTTTCGGTTTTTGGTTGCTTCGGTTCGGTTCGGTTCGGTTCGCATTTTTTTCAGTTCGGTTCGAGATCGGTTCCCAGCGTGTCTATTGTTTAGAACAAAGGGAGAGAAGGATATTCGTTTGGCATCCCAACTGGCGCCAGTTTCAGGAATAGGCATGTCACCATCCCTTACTTCGGTTACCTCATCTCGGTCACTGCTGCCTTGAGCGGCAGCATGAAAAAGCTTTGCAGATAGAAACCGCTACCGCAAGGAGCTTAAAAAAGGATGGGAGCCCAGGGCGGGATCGAGCCCAGGGCGGGATCGAGCCCAGGGCGGGCTCGAGCTCAGGGACTTTTTCTAAATGACCTCGATTTTGGCGTTTTCGGAGTCCGAAACGCTCAAAATCGGGGTCGTTTAGAAAAATAGGCGGCAAGGCTTCTATTTCCATTGCAATGGTTGGCCCCCGCCTTAAATGTTATTGCGATATTTAGAATTTCCCATAGTTAAGAATAAACCGCCCCCAAATTTGCCGGTCGTGGGGACAACGGTCCGCTGGTTCGGTTCCCAAATATTTGCGGTTTGGTTCCTAGCCGGTTCGGTTTCTCGACCGGTTCCTGGCCGGTTCGGTTCCTTCCGGTTCGGTTCGTGCGGTTCGGTTCGGTTCGTAGGCTTACTGCATATGGTGGCTTATCAAAATAGGGGAGCCCGCAGAATCATCCAACGTTAAGAATTTTTAGGGATTTAAGCGGAAACCTTCCATCTTGTGTAGCTATTGCATCTCAAACAATGTTTCCGCAGTTGTCCCTGGTTTAAATTTACCCTCAGCCTGCTGTTTCCTTGGTTGTCAAAAGTGCTTCAATCTTGGACATAATTCCACGTTGGCAGGTTATTGTGTACCAGATTTTCATACATGTGACACGTAAGTATGAGTCTGTACGAGAATGCAACTATCACTATTTTGTCTTGGCGGCTAGAACAGTGTGCCACTCTTCAAGTCGTGGATTGTTGACATGTACACGTATATCTGTATTACATGTAGGACAGACTTTGTTAATACTGTATATTTGTATCATTGGTTGGTGATTTCCAATCTTCTATTTTCAAACATTTCTGGTGATTGATCATTCCCCAGTTACATTCTTGAGAGGGGGCAACCAACGGACCAGATCATAGATCACATGCATGATATATATTATATGTATAACATACATCATTGATACTACAATCATGCCAAGCACATCAACACTGTCTGCTGTATCACGCTGTATCGCTATACGGCTATGAGTCAAAACCTGTACAGCACCCCTTGTTCTTCATCATTAACCACTATTTTCCCTATTATGGTTGGGTTTTATCCCTAGAAAATTGCTTGGTGAATATTGACCCATAGTGGTAGCCATACATCACTACCTCAACTGCCTCTTCTACACCTGGACTTTGCAGCGCTTCACCGTTGGGCCTCCGTTGGACGTGCCGCGCCGCGAAAAGGACGGTGGAGATTTTCGTCACGGGGCGAATCTGCCTCTTCGGGGAACACTCCGACTGGGCCGGCGGACACTCAGCGAAAGGGGAGGAGCTGAGGAGCTGAACGTGGTGAACTCCAGGGATTGTTATCAGTCAGAGAGCACCCTTGGTGGAACATCTAAGGGTGAACCATTGTTGATGATAGTGGTTGATAGGGGTGAATGATAGGTATAACCAATCTATTTTCCTGATACATATACGTACATAGCCGATCATAGTTGATAGCACATGATACTGGTTATTAATCGTGGTTACTGTCATAACTGTGCCAATACCTGCTATTCTTGGTTGAAAATACAAATCTATAGCCAGTTGGCTACTAACCATTCACCAAGCAGGTGGTAACAGTTGATAACAAGTTGGTCACTGTACATAGTAGGTTTCTTGATCTCACAGGTTTTAACCAACTGTAACCATCTGTAACCAACTGTTTCAACCAACTGTAATCAAACATGAGTAGCAAGACAACCATCTTCCGAAAAATCCTCCGTTCAAACCGATATGGCAGTGGGTCAGTTCACCCTGTACCCTTGGTTCCCCTATCATTAACCATTGTTTTCCCTATAGTTTTGTTGGTTATATCCCCTCCTTAGTTGGTTGGTTAACTGCTTGACCCATAGCCATATATAGCCAGTATATCCCCTATTAACTGTTAATCAGATAATTCATCAGCTAGTTAACCATTGGTTGGTTGGTTGGTTGGTTAACTGCTTGACCCAGCTCGCCATATTTCTGGTGCTTCATGAGATCCCTGGCCCTGATGACCTCCGGATCCCTGGCCCAGGCTATCGCCGCTTCAACTCAGAAGTGGTGCCCGGCTGCGCGTTGGTCTGCGGAACGGACCAAGGCATGGCCGGAGCGCTGGTGGCGCTGCTGGTCGATCTTATGGTTGAGCTCTTGAACCAACCAATAATGCAGCCCCCAACAAAACTATAGTGGGAAAACAGCCTGGTTAATGATAGGGGAACCAGGGGGACTAAGGGTGAACTGACCCACAGCTAGATTGTTTACCAGCTTAACAACTAACAAGAGCTCTTAACTGAGCTTGAACCCGTTTAAGATTGTTACCAGCTTATTGTTATGAACAGCTGGTTAGATTGTTTACGCTTGGTTTTTTCACTTGTTGTTCAACTTTTGAAGCTGTCATAACCTTGTCCCGTGTTTCAGGATTGTCAAACCAGAGAACACCCAAGGTGTTGTCCAATGAATGGCGTATACTTCCTAATATATCCCAAGATAGATTTTCAGCAGCCAATTCTGCTCCTGGCACGATTGCTAGTTTTGATGTCCCAACTTACCAGTCAGCATTGATCAATCAAAAGCCAACCATCAAGATTCCAGCCATGAAGAATCATCAATTCAATAAACCAGCTCATGAATTCACTGAAAGATGGAGTTTGCACCCGCCTTTTGCTGCAGGCCTTTATGCGCGGGCACGGAAAACCTCTGGAAACAGTCGGGTACTGCCCCCCGTCCATGAACGCTTGATATCATGACCTGCAGCTTGGTGACCCTCCAGAAATTGATGGTTAACAAGCCCAACTGCTTGGATGTGCATCCCGACTGCTGGTAATCCTGGGCTGAATGAGTTGGAACCCATGGAATTGAGCTGAAAAAACATGGCTGAGTTGAAGAACATCTTTGGATATGTGGTGACTTTCTCAGTTTTGGGACTTGGGCATGGCCTGTTTCAACATGAATGAACCAGCAAGACCACTTCAAGCAGCGATGGTGTTCCACTGAAAGTCCTAGAATCGATATGGGCCGATTCCTTCATCGCATTACTGTATGTCCTCTGACTGTCTGACTTGTGTCATAGATCGCACCGATCCTTGTTTGCCGCTTAGCACGAATGGATGACACAGGCAGCTTCATCACTCCTCAAATGTGTCCGATTCGGTCACCCAGGTGTTTGTCCTCCTACTGGTACCGCAGTGGCTCAGAAATCTGATTCTTCAGGTATTGCACAATTGGTGTATCATATCCGCGAACAGGGATCCCGAACCATTCCAAAGATGACCATGGTTTTGAATCAGGAAGTCATCCATTTTTGGCCCGCGTGAAGAGATGGCACTTTGATCCCACTTGGAGTTCTTCAGTGCCCCTGATGTATCCGCATAGGCGGGGGCCTTGAACCACCCCACAAAAGTGATGCTCTTTTGAATGGCAACCCTCCATTTTGGGCACCACCAGTTGGGATGTTCATCATCATCATCATCATCATCATCATCATCATCATCATCATCATCATCATCATCATCATTTTGCAATGAAACATGATCGGACCATTGCCAGCCACGATGTACTCATTGAATAACATCCGTTCAGCACGATCAACTAGTACCAACCATGGAGATGTGGTTGTGGGTCAAAACCCTGAACCCCTGGTGATGTCCACCAAAACTAGTCTGTGTTGGGATGTTCACCACCCCATTCTTGCACAGTTGATGTTGACCCATGACAATTCATATCGCCAAATCATCCAGTTCATAAATCATCACTAGCAATAAACCAACGACTTTGAAGTCCCCTCCGACTTGAGCACCCCCTTATGTATAGCCAGTTTCTGTCATCCCAGAAATTTTGGCCGAGGAGATACACCTCTTGTGACGAGCAGAGCATCGAGCTGGATCTGGATGACACAACGAAGCTGCGACAGGTGGCACAGTCCGCCTCGGTCTTCGCATACATCGCAGGTCGGCACGGGTCAAGGGCAAGCAGTGGAGGTTGCTTGGGTGGTAAGGGTGGTTGACTCGTATGGACCTTAATGTGGCTAGGTGGTTAGGGTGGTTAGGGTGGCTGTGGTTATGCTATTGTTGGCTAGTGTTGGTCAAAACTAAACATAAACCAACATATAAACCAGCCACAAACCAAGCAATTGCAGTAAGCTGGCTGGTTTACCCTCCGGTAAACTAAGCTGGCTATTGAAAATCATCCATGTGCAGCTGGTCTTCCAGGGTTTTTCTGCAAGATGGTATTTTTTATTGCCGTTGATCTACCAGAGGGTATATGAGACTATTTGTACTCGGAGCTGTCGCGTGTTTCTTCATTCCTTTCGAGTATATATATATATATATCAGTATATAGAGTTGGTTCTGACAAATCCCCACTGCTACATATGTGTGCACAGCTGGGTAGTCATAGCTTCAAGTCAGTCATACCTCAATTTTTGTAGCCTTGCTGTCCACCACTCAGAATCAAACGGCACTTGTGACCTGTCCTTACATGGGTTTGTTCATATATAGCGTTCCCCTAGAGCTGGTCAGTTTCCCTTAGGTTGTTGGGTACCACCATGGCTGTGGACATAACCATGAAATTTCCCTTGCTTATGATCCGTTGCTTGTTCTCCCCCAACTTCTTGTGATGTTCATGTCAATAGATATAGAATAAACACATGCATGCTGCATATATGTTTGTATAAAATGCATGCATAGGTACATATGATTAAACATCTCTATACAAACCCATTCCCCTATCTCTCTTTTGATGCCTGTACCAGTTGGCTTCTGTACCGAGAAGCTGGAACAAGTAAAGCTGCTATGAGTTGCTTCGCATTGTGAACAGATCTAGCTATGGCTTAGAAGCTGGGATAATCTCAAAGCAGTATGAAGCAAAGCTCCTGGGTCACTTGTGGAGGTTACCATAGAAAGCAGCAAAGCTCACTGCTGGAAGCACGTCCTTCCTGCTTGGATTTAACTGGTACCGAACCATGGTTATAGGTATTTTAAGCCACCTCGTAGGGTCACCGTCACAGCATGGTGATTTCTCACTGCTGCACATCCTCTTGTAGTAACCTAGAGCTTAGCTTCCTGGTCATCAGTTGGCAATGTGACTTTTGCCTCAGCTTGTCGACTCGCAGGTTGCGTCTTAGAACTGGGGAAACACTTTCGCGTTGGAGGAGCTGAAATTGTCACTGGAGCAAATCAGGCGTTCGTTGCGCTGGTAAGCAACCACTCGTGCCTCAGTTCAGGGAATGAGAGTCATGGGAAAGATACCTAGACACACGTATATCTGCATATCTTTACTTATATACACATCTATTAGGCATTCCAACTTTTTGTTGATGAATTTCCAACTATGCAGAAACTCCATCATTTCACTGTGATGGGGGTTCTGGATTGAAACCACCAGCCTGAACCATCATCAAGCCTCGCCAGCATGTTTGCTCACGCATTGCTGCCATTCCTTCAATTGACAATCATGAACCACCAATGACCCAGAATATGATTTGTTGGTGAAGTCTTCCGTCAGTGAGGTTCCACTAATCTGCTGGTCAATGACTGGTGGATTGATCAGCATTTGACCACCATTAACCAGCTTTTAACAAACCATTAACCACCATTTACCACCATTTACCACCATTTCACCACCGTCATCCAGCATTAACCACCAGTAACGGTGCTGGATTTTGTGGTGAACGGCAGTCACTAACCGTGGCCAGTAATCAATGCCAATGGTCAATGGCGGAGCATCTGTGTGTCGTATTGCCGCTGCAGGTGAATGGTGAAGCAATGGGATAGCAATGGGGATGGTGATCTAATGATTGTTTATAGTGATCAATGATAGATTTTAGTAGGTACTAATGGTTTCGAATGGTTGACAGTGGTTTATCGTTCTTAATCTTGGCTTATAGTGGTTGAGAATGGTTTTGACTCCAACCAGTGATGGTTTATAGTGGTTAACCAATGGTTCAGAACGTTTTATTGAGTTCATAACGTTTAATACTGGTTCAACAATATTCAATAGTGGTTATTGGTTGATAGTAGTTGATGGCTACTACTGGCTCTACAATGCGCGATTGCAGGGGACAAGCGCCACCAACAAAATGGAGAATGCCATGGTTCATGGTGGTCAATCATATCAACATGCAGTTTCAAAATCCCAACTGGCGTATTTGGGATCATTCTAGCAACGGACCAAGAAAATCAACATAATAGTCAATACCAGACAAAAATAGTCGACCCTATCGCTACGCACCAAGATAATCAATATTATCCATCAATGGCTATCATGCCTGTGATGGCTACAAATCCACATGATCAACTACTTATGGCAGTGGGTCAATTCACCCTGTACCCCTGGTTCCCCTATCAGTCACCATTGTTTTCCCTATGATTGTTGGTGAACTTATCCTCCATGAAATTGTGGTGAATATTGATCCATAGCCATATATAGCCAGTATGTCCCCTATAATTCTTAGTTATCATCCTCTATCAACTGCTAATCAGATGATTAATCAGCTCACCATTGGTTGGTTGGTTAACTGCTTGATCCATAGCCTTATGATCAGCCATGAATGGCACCATTCATTGGTGATGAATAATGGACGTAAGTCCCCAGTCCAAGCCCCTGTAGTTTGGAAGGCCTTGATTTGTCGATGATTGGTCGCCGAAACTGCAAGGCGAAAGCGCAAGCCGAACTGCAATCAACCAGCAGCCAGGGCAGGCATCATTAGCTATCATGAGCTGTCAATTAGCCAGAAATTTGCTATCACCCATCAATTATAATCTATAAGCTTGAGTAACCAGCAGTTTACCATCAATCTACCATCATTGGCCACTGTTAAAGATTGTATATATATATATATATTTTTACAAATGAATAGATAAATAAATATATATGTATAATTATATATAAGCATTATCTCATTATCGCATGACCATTCTTTGAGCCAAAGGTGAACTACAAGTCTGACTTGCCCATCAAGCGCCTCGTCTAGCCCCACCCCCAACCAGGCGGTGACTCTTGGTACCTGTGGGGTCCACTGTAAACCATCACCAGCTGAATGAAACAGAAACCAGGACATCTCAACCTCTCTGATCTTCACTGATGATGACTGTTCCTAAGGGTATGGCTGGGGGGGTTGTGGTTGAGTGGGCCCGACAGGCTTGCTGTGCCAAAGCAGCTGTTGACTTCACGGGGTGCACGATGTACTGCCATGTGATTGCAGGTGTAGTAATCCATTTGAACCAATGCCTCATTTCATCACACATAGCTGTTGATTTGCCGACTCAAACATGTTTGGCTCATTCAGATTCTGCAGAGCTCCCATTATGAATGATACGGATTCACAGTTCAGTATCCAACCTTGCCAGAAAACACATGCCAGTAGTAGCAAAGTGGTATACACATTGTCATTATTACTATTGTGATCAATTTGGATATTGTTCTTGTCTATCATAATGATGAATTTTATGGGACACTACTGTATGCTATGAGGATCTATCAGGGATAATACACCAAATTAATGTTACATAATTACATGATTATTATTATCAATCCGGCTCGTGGTTTTTAAAAGATAGGTATTCCCGAATCATCAATTATTAACCAGTTGCAGTACTAAACCGACCATAACTTTGGGAGCCAACCATTTTTAGGGTCCTCCAAATATTAAGAAACCCATCACTTGGATGTTGTTGGCATGGATCTACCACTACCCTCCGCTGAGCAGCTCGTCAGGAAGGGTTTGTCCTCCTCAGCTGCCATCTGTGTGCTGATTGTGCGGTCGCTGAACAAACTCTATGACCCTCGGCCTCGCTGAAAGGTCAGCACTGCCGAGCCGGCCAATAGGAATTAACCACATGAGTACATCTAGGGTTGATTATAAGTCGCTTGGTATAAGGTATTCATAGTGACTTATAACAAGTCTCTAGGCTTGTTTAGAAGTCACTTTTGTTTGTGGTTGGGAAAGCCAACAGGTCCAGCTATTGCGATTGAGCGTGGCGATTTTGTTGCCTGGCCAGTAACGGGACTGGCCGGTGACAGGACCAACCAAATTCAACCGAGTTGGACAGAATTCAACCGAGTTGCGCTGATTGTCTTTCATGGTTGATTTGATGATTGCACTGACTTGCTCACAAGGGTGTATGGTAAATGACAGGAATCTACATTCACTAAGTGAGGACATTTGCCCAGAGTTCTGACATGAATGGCACATCCCGACCATGGCTCGCAGCCACTGTGCTTAAGAAATGGACCAGTCGGAGAATCATCGAGTCCAGCCACGCGGTCAGGAGTTGCCAGGATAGCCGTAGGGCAACTCCACAACCATGATTTACCAACAGCTGTCGAACACGATCAACAAGGGTTTATCATACAACCAGTTGGTAACTATGATCAACTGTTCTAAAAGCCATGAATGATCACTTATCATAGTTGTGCCACAATCCCAATTGAATGAGCTAGTGTCACGCTACAGCACTTTCACCACCAGTTAACCAATTTTGTTCCAACCACTTCTCAACCACTATCAACCATTATAAATCACTTCACCATCCAGTTGTTGAATCACTTAACCATCGGTGATTAGCCATTACTGTTGGTGATTCTCAACGAGCCATGGTCATTTTATCAACGCTGCCAACTTTCAACCGCTGAGTTCCAGCAGAACTTCCACCAGGCACTTCCACTTCCGGCACTTCCACCAGGCACTTCCACTGCTTAGGACCCCACCAGGCACTTCGCCACGCGCGCTGCTTAGGACCTGAAACTCACGGTGCACGGCGAGATGGACATCGCCTACCGCGGGGAGATCCAAACGCCTTCGCGCTGCGGGCGCATGGATCAGTGCGTGGCCTTTGGACGAGCGGTGCCGTGGCCATGGGAGTGGCCATGGTGGTGGGGTGGTTCTGGGGCCTGAGGGTGGTCATGAGTCAATAAGTACATCATCATGCTGAGATTATGAGATTCCATGAGTCAATGATTCAATGTCGAATGGAAAGTCCAGTCCTATCCATGGGTATCCGTTGGCATTTGGGGATGAAGAAATTATAGGAAGGATTTCATTCAGCAGCACCACTGGTTGAGTCCATGAAGTGGCACATCATAATCAATGGTTGACTTCATTGACAACAAGGAGCTCATTTTTCACTTCAATTTCTTGTTACCAAAATGCTTCGGGTGAAGTCATCTTCTGCATCCCAAGTGCCAACCAAGTGTCTCCTAGGTCATTTGAACAAAAGCCACTATGTGGAGACTGCTGGCCAGAGAACCCTAGCTATATCAAACCACTTGTTGCCTTGGTTCCGCGGGCCCTAGGCAGAAGATTTCACAAAGTTCGCCACCACTTGACCATTCGCGGGTGTTTCTCAGTCAAGCATGCGTGGTTGTAAGTTGGTTTGGAACCCACCATCCAGGATAGTTATACCTACCATTCGCCTGGTAGTTACACTAGTTATACCCTCAGTTAGTAGGATCCTTGGGACCCTTTGCTTGGCCATTTCCCAGGTCACCAAAATGATCTTTGATTCCGACCTGCTCTCTACAGAATCGGTTCGTGCAGCATCCAACATCTACATGGTCGTGGTGGACTTGTGCTCGCGCAAGGCAAGTGCCAACCCGGGGCCATCAGCTGTGATGATGCGATAATGCAGCTCAGGTTAATGATGGCTAATGTCGGGATATCCCGAAGGTAGCAATCGGTGATTTTCGTTTAGATGGTTGGTCATTTTGTCCTGAAAAGGAAGGAGAGGACTCGAAAACTACATGAAGACTCCTCCACTGGATGCTTTCTCAGACATGACACTGTAGATTTTCTGAGCTGGTCATCATGTTGCAGGTCAAGGACGGAACAAAACGTCCAAAACGTGCTTGGACAATTGATGTTAGTGCAGTGGATGCCCTGGGATTCCACCATTAAAACAAGGGATCCTATTTGGTAGATTAAACCCCGTAGTCAAACAATGATTGTTACGGTAGAGGCCATTAAACGCTTGAATCCCGAGGATAGGGCATACTTACTCTCGTGCTTTTTTCTTGAACATGCCCAGACGAGTGTCTTCAAAAACCTAGCTGTTTGGACTATCATAGGAAACATCTGGTCCCATCATCATTCACAAACCTATCATTCACAAACCGCGAACCCTACGTAAACAACAAGCCTCAGCGGGGATGACGCTTGGTCAATTACATGTGTTGGTTTTGAGTTCTGTTTGCTTCAAAAGACTCAGTTGACCCCATTCAATTTCTGGATATTGTTCACTTGGATTTTTTAGTATCATAAATTTCGCTTCATTTGCCTACGAACCTGGGAGCAAGATGTGTCCAAGTGATCTTCGCTATCAATTTTTTCGTGACTTTAAGGTTAAATGTTTGGCAGGAGCCTCAGGTGGTTCATCTGGAACCAGCAATTCCGCGGTGAATCGCAGAGAAGGTTGGTTCAGCTAGGCCCAAGATTTGCACTAGCACGGTTATCAATCCGAGAGAAATCATGGGTACGGTATAGCATGACCCAAGCTTTTATATATGGCATTGACAATGGCTGATAACCATGATTAATTCTGGTTATATAGTAGCTAGGGTTAATAGCTATGGTTAAACTGATGGTTGATGCTATACCAACAACCACAGGATTGATGCCCTTGATATTTCCATAGCATGACCATACCCCCATTGCCAGCTGTCAGGATACCAAAGAGATCCTCAAGTGTTTGAATGAGGCTGGCCTGCGGTGGCACTTGGTAGCGCCACAACGTTGGTATACTGATGAATGTTGGTAGCCACCATGGTTGATGTAAACAGCCCCAGCAACCTTCCCAACCTGGTGGTTGTACACCGGGAATCCTTGCCATTCTGATGATTTAGCTGAAGGCGATTTTCCATTTCCAAATCGATTTATCGGAAGGTGCCAATTCTGTTTTAATCTTGGCGAGGGTCAGCAGAAGCAAACAATTTTCACACACAAAGCCCGGTACCGAACGGGCAATGGCAATGGCAATGGCCACCAATGTTTGAGAGCCTGTCAGGGGCTACAAAGCCGGGATGTTGCGAAACAGGGCCTGATTAATATGAGGTGAACAGTTTATGCTGTTGAGCATTTAATGTTGATCCTTCCAGAAAGTCTTTTGAGTCATCTATCCAATGGGATATCCCCCAGAACGATAGGATTCCCTACCAAAAACAAGCGTTTGGATTATTTGTTCATGATATCCATAATAGTTTATGGATGCACCCGTTTGCATCATTTGCAGACCCGCTGATAAAGAGGCGAAGCAAGGTTTACTCCGCCTCTGCTCTCGGGACCGGTGAAGTTGCTGCCGCTGCCGCAGGCGTATCCCTTTCCACGACGCGACGAAGATAAGGCGTTGCATGCCCTGCTTGGTGAAATGAATCAAGAGGTGTGCTGCTTGACTGCACAGCCTGGTGGGAGGTAGCGGTTATGAAACCAGGGATATCCATGTCCTTTCAAAGGGGTCTTGGTTTGGAGGTTGTAACATGTTGTAAACATATGACAGAAGATGCATTTTCTAGTTGATTTTCGTCAAGGCACTCATCACTAGTGTTTTTTGGCAGATGATATTGAACCAAGTATCACTATCGTTGTTGAATATGAGAACATGTTTCTTTGTTCTGATGTCGGAATTAGTGGATCTGTAAGCGTCCGTGATTCGATTTACTTGAACGGTGAACCGACGATTGTCATGCTGCCGAATCTACCTTCCCGAAAGGGGAAACCTTGCGGATCTGTATACGCGACGGAGCCATTTCAAAACACCTGTGGTACCCACGTTTGGTCACTGCTGCCGCAACAGGATGTGGTTCCAGGTGGGGCTCCCAAAAGTTGTAAGTTGGTCAAGATTCGCCATGTAATTATACGGCAAGACCCTATGGTTTGCCCGTGACCACAAGACCTCCCCAGAAGTGAGTCTTGTCAACTGTTCAAAACCCTGCGCAGGCCCGTTGTTTTGAAACTCTGAGAATCAAGAAGCCCTAACCCTAAACCCTAAAACCCTAAAACCCTAAACCCTAAAACCCTAAACCCTAAAACCTTAAAACCCTAAACCCTAAAACCTAAACCCTAAAACCCTAAACCCTAAATCACTGCGTATAGCCAGTGTTTCTCACTGATTCTTCGAGCAATGTTCAGCACGCACAGACCCCGTGGTTTGCCCTCCGGGCAAACCACGGGGTCTGCGCGTAATTATAGATATGATATATATATATCTTCCATTTGCCCCGTAGTTGCCCTTGTTGACCCTGGTTGCAAGCTAGCATTTTCAATACTTCTGATAAAGACTCAGCAGTGCAAGATTCAGTAAGATGAATTCATATCGTTTGGAATCCTCATTGAAGAGAACCACAGAGTCAACCCTACCAGATTGACTAAGCTTCATATTTTGGGGTCATTCGATCGGCCAGTCGGGGATGATCATTTTGATTCATGGCTGGGAAGACCCCGGACCCCAAGCGGTCGTACTTGATCCCTTGTGGCTGCCACGGAGTGTTGGCAAGGCCCACTTCAGAACAGCGAATAGTGGTTGTTGCACAGGGCATCATCCGTGACCAACCCTTTGAATAAGCTCATCATTTGGTGAACCATGTTCAACCCTGTGCATCATTTGACGGTTCAACAGGGCATCATCCATGATCTCAAACATTTGGTGAACCATCAACAAAGGCTTTCGCCATTTTCCGATAGGAATACATTTTTTTGATCCAGCAACAGAATTTATTCACCGCTGGTTGGTTGATGTTGGTTGGTCCAAACTTGGTGGTTCGGTCAGTTGATTCTGAGATTAGTTGGTTCATTCAGGAAAAACAATGTCCTATTCATCGATAGTGATCGTCTATACTGACTTAAGTATGGGTAGCTTACATTGGTAGAATACGATGGTAAATGATATCATATGAACACGATGAACAATCACTGTTGTTACCTCACTAGTAATGGGTCACTGAATCGCCGTTATTCGGGTTACATGTGTGGACACTTGTGGTTCATTATGAACCACTGTCAGGCATTTTACCCTGCTGCACTCGAGCCCTAAGCTGTCAACACCATCCCTAAGCCTCCATAAAACGCGATTTTTTGCCACTAGAAGTAAACACTTGTCTCAACCATCTATCCATCAGCTAACGATCATCAACCAGTAACCATCATTATTCACCATCAACCGTCGTAATCCATCATAAAGCAGAATTAGCCATTACGAACCATTCATCAACCACCAATGAACCATTAACGAATCATTAATTAAGCGGAAATCTGCCACCATTAGTCAACCATTGAACAAACCAGTAAACCATTTCCTATCCAGCCATTAACAAACAAAGTAGCAAACAAACAAGGAGAGAAGCAAAACAAATAAGCAAAGCAACAAAGTCAGTAGCGAAGTAACAAAGAAACAAAGTAACAAGCAAACCAGCCAATCAATAAACAATGAGCTACTAGTTAGCTAGTGAGTTTACTACTTAGCTAACTAGCAACCCTACGAGTTAGTGACTAACAAAGCAGTGAAGCACGACACAGAAACGAGGCGACGAGGCGTGGATCCGCTGAGGCGAAGAGGCCCAGGAAATTCTGAGCGAACGCGACGAGCGCAAGGCCGCGGAACGCCTGGGCGAGGCGCACGGCACGGGGCCGGCGGCCTGGGCACCGGCGGTGCCCTGCAAGGGGTGCGGCTGGGAGCATGGGCATTCCGTTGGAAATGGTAGCTGTGATGGTGGTGAATGGTGGTTCGAAATGGTTGAGAATTGTGATGGTTGAGAGCTGGTTGAGAATCATTGTATCGATCTTCATATGGAAGATTCGGATGGTTCGAAATGGTTGATGATTCTGATGGTTGATGGGCTTTGAGGTATGGCATGAATCAATCATCAAATATTATGGTGACCAACAATTCGGATGGTACTATGGTTTCAGAAAAGATTGATAGATGACCGACCGTTCATGTTGAGGTTGGCGGATGTTGGGCTTCAGGCCGCCTGAACCAGAGGTAAAATTCCGTGAAGCCTTCATATAGATATGCTTGGTTTTGCGATTGATCAAGAAGCAGTGTTCATGTTTTTAGCACATATGAATTTGTGTTATTGGCAGATGTCATTGGCAATGGCAACAACACTTAAGGGTCATTGATCAACGATGGTATATCAAGCTCTGTTCCTGTTACTTAAACATACTTATGATTGGATATGGGTACGATCATGGCAATGGCCAGAAGACAAATCTCACAGTACACCGCACCACATTGATGTTGCTCACATACCATGATTATAATGATCCGAACTCTAGAGACTTCAATATCCAAAATGTCATGTCAAACCAGCCGAGCCATTGTGGTTGATATTATTGGTATTCTATGGAATTTGATTACAACATTTCCCAGTTATATAATGATAACTCAGCTACTATGGTTGACTATCTGGAACATTCACCTGGAAGTTCACAAGCAGTTTCAACTGATGAACCATCCACAAATCGACATAATTGTCGGAGTTTCAGCGCAAGCAGGTTCGTGCAAACCAGAGGGGTAATCATTCAATAGATTCAACCAAGACTATAAGCCCACATCATCTAACCATTATTGCTTATAGGTCATATCCATAACCAACCAGCGTTGCGATCCACAGCAACAGAAGCAACGAATCAGCCTTTGTGGTTGATAGTTGACAATGTAATCAATCAATGGATTCAACCATCATCGTCAACCAATACAAAGAAATCGATTCAACACGTACACCCAATAGATTCATCCAATAAAATCAATAGATTCAACCATCATAGCTGACACAACCAGCGGCCTTATGGAGGTTTCTCCAGTCATATGGGACCCGCCGAGTTATGGTTGGTTTGTTTTTATACATCATCACTGGGATGATTTAGAGGTCCCCTATTAAGGTGAATGACTGTTGGTTTAGTACTATATGGCTCATAAACTGAATTGATAGCTGGGAGTACCCCTACCAAATACCCAACATATATCTGGTTTAGTACCAGAAACCACCAGATACAAGGTGGGCCCCCCTAGCTATAACTTGGTTTATAAGGCCATTTAACAAGCTAGTTATATCTACCATTTGCCTGGTAGTTTCCCGAGTTATAAACCAACGGCTAGGGCCGCTGGTGAACGGGGCCCATCTTGTACTCAAGCTTCACCCGCTGTGCTTCAGCTCGGCGAAAACAGGCCATGTGCAAAGCGCAAGCTCGCTGGGACGAGATCGCCGTGCCGTTGTGCCCACACGAGCTGAAGGCATGGTACGGAACGGTTACCATGATCTTTGACCTTGATATTGATAATGGTGGTTGATAATATGGTTAACTAGCTGATGAATTATTTGATTAACAGTTAATAGGGGATGATAACTAACAATGATATGGCAACCATTAGTGGTTGATCCCCCATGAGTTGGTTAATTAATAATGGCTAGTTAATGGTTAATAATAGGGGATAGTAACCAACAATAGTAGGGGATATACCAGCTATATATGGCAATGGGTCAAACAGTTAACCAACCAATTTCATGGGGGATGATGACCAACAAAACTATAGGGAAAACAGCCTGGTTAATGATAGGGGAAGCAGGGGTACGGGGTGAATTGACCCGCAGCCATATTGGTTGATGATTGGCAGATTTACCATGATACTCACTTTTACCCACAATTGACTTCAATGAACCATCATCAACCAATATTCTCAACCATCATGATTCACCATCCGCTTCTCATCGTTGATCATTCTTACCATCATTAATTGTCATGGCAGGTGACACCCCCATGGGAGGTGATCACCTCTGAAATAGATGGTGAACAAGCACACCTTGGGGCGGTCACCGTCAGCAACCCCATGATCAATGCATAGCCACCGCCAGGCGCCCAATTTGCATCGGCTCTTGGAAAGCCCAGACCTGAAACCGCACATCACTGGTGGCAAGGGGGCTCCTCGGCGATGATCTGGCTATAGATATATGTACGCGTATACACACGGAAAAAAATAGACATAATTATAAACAAACATATATGTAATGATATATATAAATGTATATGTATTCAAATACATAAATAAGTAAATGAATACATACGTACATAAATAAATAAAGCAAACAAACAAACAAACAAACAAACGCACAAACAAGCACACACATTTATAAATGAATAAGTGAACAAATACATAAAATGAATAAAAGCAGAAACACACAACAAATACATGTGCATATATGAATATATAAACGCATAAATAGATACATAAATAGATAGATAGATAAATAAATAGATAAATAAATGAATAGATAAATAAATGAATAGATACATGAATAGATAGATAGATAGATAGATAGATAGATAGATAGATAGATAGATAGATAGATAGATACATTAACAGGTAAGCGTTGCTGGTGATTCATTTTCCTCACTTGGGGCCTCACCTCAGTGGTGACCGTTCCATGGGACGGCAGCTGAGGTGGGCTCGCAGGGCGATGGCAGCGCCCAGCTGGTCTGCAAGAGCGAAGCTGACCAGGTGGGCGGTGGTGAGACATGACATGAAGTGCTTGGTGCTGTAGCTTAGTATATATCCCTTAGGATTTCGGGGGTCAGTATAAGTTGATATAGGGGGTCATATCCCTTGGTATACGGGGGTCATATTGCTTAGTATAAGTTGATATAGCTTAGTAGATTAGCTTAGGCAGCATAGGTTGACTCGAGGAGCGCACCTTGCTTCGTGATGCAAACTGCACAGGTCGTGCGCAACTAGGTTTTGACAAAGAGACATATTGCGGTACGCCAGTGGTGCCTGGAGGGGTAAGGACATAGACAGGACATAGACAGTGGCAGAAGTGCAAACAGATGCACGCAGCGTTGTGAGCATTCCCAAGATCTGGCTTTTGGGTAGCAAGATGTGACCTCGTTGGGGCCAAAGATGTGGGGCTTTTTGCTTGGATACGCTGCAAGTTCAGCTCCTGTTGGTCTGGCGTTTCCACAACTGATAGGGTGCCTTGCCAGTTTCACCTGCTCAGAAGTGATGAACTGGTGTTGGATGGTTGTACATTTGTAAACGGCGCACTCGCTGAATTACTCTAATCTTACCATCATCATTGATACTTCACCCGAGCAGCTGCCAGCAATTCAACCTCAGCTATCCTATCAGGATTCACCAGCCAACACTAGCTGATCCAGCACCTGCCATAAGGTTACACAGCCCTGCTTGCACCCAAGGATGAGGTCGTGAAGATCGTGAAGTCAATGAACATGGAGCCGCTGAAGCTGACGATCCCCAAGTCGCTTGGTGAAAGTGATCAGGTCCACAGCAGCTATGGTGACGATGGGATCTTGGGTGATCTGATTAGCACAAACATGGATGCTTCATCCTAGGGCCATCAGTCTGGTAATGACTTGAGCTTTCTCGACAATGATCATTGACCAATCCTCTTCAGTATATGGTGGTTTCCCAAAATAGGGGACCCCCAAATCATCCAGTATATCAACCATTTCTAGTAGCAAACCAACCATTTTAGGGATTCCCCATTTTGACACACACACACACACACGTATTCATATATGATATACACAGATTATCAATGATTATCAACCAGTCTTCGTAACGATTCTGAAGCAACATGAACATCAGCAAGCCGTTCGGTGATTTCCTGGCATGGTTCGCCCCTGAGGCAGAAAGCGGTGCGCACGGCCATTGTTCCAGTGGCAGGCACAGTCGCGGCTGGTTGGTGATGAGCTCACGCACACACATCCAGGGGTGTAGTTATGCTACCGCGGCTATCGCATTTGACTGGTGATTTCAAGAAATAGAAGGTGATTTAAGATGCAACCACCAGTTTTTGTAAAGCCCGAATACACTGGTTTCAAAAAATGTGCTACATAGGTGACTAGGGACCTGTATTTATCCGGTATGATGTGGATACGAATCTCAAGTAGGACAACAGTATATATCAGTCACCATGACACGAAGTTGCTCAAAGGCGTATTTTTTTGGCTGCAGAATATTCAAACACATTCTAACTTTTTGATAGTCAAATACTAGTTTGCTAAATTTCCTGCAGTTTTCCCGCATCCTTTGACCTCCCACAGCAATCCAACACCGGGTGCCCCGTTGTTGTGCGGCGATGCCGGCAGGCGCCTGTAGCGGCATGTGGCCTGCGACAAAGTGCGTGGGCCCGTGGCTGTTCCCCGTGCGCAAGCATCGCATGGTGAAGCCGGCCATCGCGTGGTACCTTGGAACAGATGTGGTGGTTTGGTGATTCTTTCCTGCTGTTGTTTGTTGTTGCTGGTGGCGGGTGGTGGTTAGTATCTCTTTTGATTCTTCTGCGCCCATGGACAGTTGCAGATCATATCTCCATCATGGTTGGCCACTATCAACCTGACTATGTAACCACCTCTCCTGCATTGCCCATGGCGACTATACCGGAAAATTGTTGGCTCTGGACACTGACAACGAAAAAAGGTCTATTGACATAGATACATAGGTTGAGACAGAACGCCTGGTGGATGCTTCACTTCCTACAGTTGAGTGTACCAACTCGTGAATACATCAATTAGGGCCGTCCCAAATGGTTGCTGAATGGCCAATAGAAATCTTCAGGTGGATATTTTGAGGGTGAAGTCTCGGAATGATTCCACCAATAGATTCCCATAGCCTGAGTATGAAACAAGTCATTGCAACCTACATGCTCCTGAATTGTCAACCTATTATATCTATTGTGTTGTCATTGCTTGTGAATGTGAATTCTGATGATCATGTCTAGTCATTGAAGGTTGATAATCCACCTGTTTCTAATCAGTTAATCCAATGGCTTTCTAATTGTCATTATCATACTCATCAATTATCAGCCTGCCTCTTTCATCCCAGAAATGGTGTTGACAAGAAATTGGCGGTGAAAGCAAAGGTTTCCAAGGTAGACATTCTCTATTTTTTGGGATGGCTGGTTGATCAACCAAAATTCTTGGTATGGCTCATAACTTACAACCACCAACCGGTCACCAATTTTTCAGTCATCATCGTCGTCGTCGTCGGCGTCGTCCTCCTCCTCCTCCTCCTCATCATCATCATCATCATCATCATCATCCATTCTACTGATATACGTTGTTCTCTAATCATCACCAACCCCTGAGGTTGTGCGAGGAGCTGGTCGATGCAGGGATCGCCGCTGGGTTACAGGGTGTGGGGAGCCTGGTGACGTGGAGGCCAGGGGCTCCGGTGCCAGCGCCAAACGGTGGGGCAAGGGCTCTCTGGTTGTAAATTGCTGAGTCAGCCATGGTTTATCAAATTGACCATTTACAAACCATTTAAACTAGTAAACCGAGCATTTAAAATAGGCCTTGACATTTAAACTATTGTAAATGGTTGTGACTATCAAATAGGTCTTGACATGTCTTGACCATTTAAACTAGTAAACCGAGCATTTTGTGGGCTCCCTGTTTTGAGAACCCCCCATGTGGCAAGAAGATATCTCTGCACTGGTTGAGTCGTTGGAGGTGATTCCCAGCCAAAGTTGCGAGCCTGATGCTGGTTCTTGGACCCCTCCCCCCTTGGGCTCCTCAGTGACATGGTGGTGACTGCTCCCAACACCAGGGGCTGTCCAGCACCAGTTGATCACCCAGCTGCACCGTGGAGTCGCAACCTAGGAGCAGATCCTGCTGGTGGTGAATCACACCACTGAAGTGGAGATGACGAAGCTCTTCAAGCTACGCGAAGAGGCCGGCTGGACCCCCGGGCTATGGTGACTCTAAGCTCTGGAGCTCCGGCCAGTGACCCTGTGGCCTCACTTGGAGATGGGATGAATTGAAATCAATCGGATGTCAGGTGACAGGATGTCGCTTCAAAAAACTGCAGCGTCTGTGCTGATGATTCACATCCCAATAGCAACAGGCCCGGTGAGCTGTTTTTTGGGGATGGTGCCAGCTATACGTTTCAATGTACTGACATGTATACACATGTGTAAATATATATATATATATGTATGTGTGTATGTATATACATATGGTACATATATATGATATTTTTAGCATGGTTGCTTGAAGTCCAAATCTTGTCTGGTAGTTTCTTGATGGGACACCCGTAATTTGTTGCTAAGGCCCTCCCATGATTTTGTTCCACATCCATGACTGTTTGGAAGATGCTGTTCTCTTTCATTCACTGGGCTGGTTGATGGGAAAATCTACCTTGGAAACCCTTGTTTTAATCCCCATTTATAAGACGTTCCCATAGAGGTTCCCAGAAAAAAGAACCATTCGGCGGTTTCTAAAAATAGGGGTACTTCCAAATCATCCATGTTGAACCATTTTGAGTCCTAAACCAACCATAACTTTGGGGCTCCCAAGCTCGCTTGGGAAGCTGCCATGTCTGGGCATCGCTTGAGCAGCCGCAGGTCTCTGTCCTGGACGGTGTGGGGCAGCACGCAGAGGGCTATGACGAGGTGCTGCTCGCCATAGGCCACCGGGGCCATAGGGGGGACGGTTGTGCAGCTGCTGGTGATGCTATCAACTACTTGGATCAGCTTGGATCCAATCATCATTGTCTAATACTATCTCGGTAAATCTAGGTACCTCCCAAGACTTGGATCTAGCTCTTGCGAAAAGAGTTGGACATCCCAACAGATGTACATCCATCAGATGCGTTTGTTTGTCATGTGTCAATGTGGGTGGTTTCGACGCGAAAGGTTGATTCACGGGTCAATTTGGTGTCACACCAGGGCTGCGCCCGACAAACAAGCGACAAGGTCCTTGCATCGCTATGCATCGTTTGTGCATCCTGGTGCTTTTGCTGCTGTTGTCGTTGTTGCTGTGGTGGTCTTTGTCTTGTACTTTGAGTTACGCAGAAGGTTGCACCATCCGTTTCCAAGTCCGTCACATTCTTCCAACTGGCATGGCAGCATGGCTGCTTTTTGTGTCTATCTCCACAGAGTGGTACCCCCCTGGTTATAAGTTGGGTTATAACCCACCTGAGGATAGCCATATCTACCCTAATTGGTAGCTACCCTAGTTCGAATCTAAGTAAAGTAACAGGGGGGTATCACTCTGCAGGTGAGAAGATCTCCTTCGTACGACAAGAAAAGCCCTCCGGCATCACCGATGCACTGATGCTATGTGAGAAGCAGGCTGCAGGGATGGCTGGGCTACGGGGCGCCTTGCTGGCTGGGGCTATCTACGCTTGCCATTGCACTAATCCTTTGTGACAGGAATTTTGCACAGCATTTACCTATGGCAAATCCATTTGTGTTAGTTTGGTCATGGCTTATTGGAAAACGTGGCCTGTTTGGACGATCTGCAGTGAATGCTAAGGACTATTTGTTGGCTCCTGGAGGCAAATGTTGGGCAGTGTGAATCTCTTCACACTCAACGATGCCGATGCCCGCAAACGGAATCGGACATCCATTGCCAATTCAGCTATATAGATTGTAAGGAACGATTCTGGTTTGCCATGATCAGTGATGCTGCTCTGTAGTATTGCATGTCTGTGTACTTGGTTGTGCAGCTAGCTTATAAATGGGATGTAGCCATAGTAAGTAGCCCAATAATCTGGGGTCACAAACCCTACAACCAGAAACCAATTCCTGCAACGTTGAAGTGTTGTAGTTCGCCATGGCGCAGCATGGTTCGTCAATGCCTCGCAACTAGCGCAATGTATCATGTGATATCTCTACACTGGTAAGACCTGGAAGAGGAAAATCCTCCATCTTCAAGCTATTTGAGCCCATCAAACATGGCGAGATTCTGTTTCCAGGCTAGGGACTACCAGAGCCCTGGTTCATTTTCACCGCTGGGAATCACCACCCACCCCTGCGGAATGGTCCATGTTGTCATACTATGACCGCTGCTGGGAGATACCATGATCATGAGCTACTCAAGCTACTCAGCTATGTGTTGATTCGCCATCATGAAATCAATTGATAGCATCATCAAACCCATCATTTTGGTGACTATCCTCAGCGAAAGTAACTTCTGGCTATTAGCCATCAATAACAATTAATGCATTTAACCATTAATAATCATGCTAAAGTTCCTCTTGATACGCACTTAACAAGCATTACTAACCATCAATAACCCTTAATAGCCATTAACAATCATGAATGAGAAGTCAGTGAACCATATCGATAACCATGATGTAATGATTAACCCTCAACAACCATGATGTAATAACCATCAAGAACCATTAACAATCACTGGTGACCGTCTTACCACCCATTTTTTTCCATGCGAACGTTCCTCAGGTGGAGGGCGACGCCTTTCTGCTGGCCTGGGGAGACCACTTCTGTCGATCCACCTCACCGGACTGGTCGATGGCCCGATCAGGGTGGGACCAGTTGTTCATGGTCCCCGTGTGCGCGACATAGTAAGATCAAGGTTAGACCAAGGTGGGCCCCTAACCAGCTATAAGCCGAATTCAGTAAATGAATATGATTAAAACACACTGACATGGCTGGCTGGAAAATCCCTCATACATGGATGATTTCCTAGGGTTTTCCGAACAAACTGGTGGATTTAGGGATTTTCCAATACCGATGTTAGTTTCCCAGAGGTTAACCTTGTAAGGTGATCGAACGAATCTGCATCAACCCCATGGGTTCATGTCGTTGTAAGAAGTGGGTACGCGTTCACCTCCATGCTGGGTTACCGTTGATTGATCTAGTATGGTTGATGAGCTGGTCATGGATGATGAAACCGGAATCATTAGATTGGTTGACAAGCTAATGAATAGGTGGAATTGTAATTTCTATTCTGGTTGGTAAATCAACAATTGCTGGCATGAACTGCAATTTACCAACCAATAGAATATATTAGGTCAGCAATACTTTTCCTTGCTCCATTGGATTCAGTGACCGCACGGGCTGCACCTCAATCATAGTTGGCATTTCGTTTCAAGTACCACAACCGGACATTCATATTTTCATTATTTTCATAGTTCCAAACAATAATTAAGCATCATCAACCCTCATTCACCGAGGCCGCAAGCGTAAGTTGCCATCATCAGCCAGTATTCACCATTGACAGTTGTTTCAGATTCTTATCGCTTGCTGTAGCCTTAAGTTGCGTCCAAAAAGGCAACGCATCTAGTGAATCATCAATCCCAGAAATGGAAAATCATGGAAAGCCGACCTGGGAAACTCCCCTGCTAGATTACCATTCTGGTCTAACATTGAATTGGACCATCCCCCATAGGTAAATGATCCAAATGCTGAATATGGGGGTTCTTCTATCTAAAAGTGGTACTGACCAATGATCTACATTTATAGTCATCAATTCAATTTTCCATCTGGAAGATGTTGATCTAACCTTCAGGATGACTACAATTGGTGGTTGATTTTCCCTGCTGCGGCTCCAGGAGGGTTTGAGCTGCGTGGGCCAACTGCTGAAGGCCTTCGCAGGCCGACCTGTGGTGTCCTGGTGATCAAAAAGCTGCTGCTGGTTGCTGGAAAAGCTACGGTTATATAACTAGTTACAGATCTGAACTGGTTAATGAATAGTTGATTGATGGATGATAAGGATCAACTTCTTGGTGACTCAACGGTTGATTTCACGCAAGTGGCTTGCAGCCACTAACTTAGATTTTTAGCCTTTTTGGGATATGATTGATTTACCATCTAGCCACTAAGAATTTAAACATTTAGCAAGGCATCTATTGGCCACCAAGTATAGAATGATGATTATCATGAATACTTGATTCAGCCAGTGATTGTCAGTATTGACTACTAACTTTCTAGTTGATTCTCCTTGGTGGCATGGTAGATTTTTATGATGGATGATTATATAAAGCATTTGATCATAGCTATGGAATCATGATCCTTTTTAATGGTTGATTATCAGCGCCAACTGTTAACATCTATTAACCATTTAAGAGGTTCACAATCTATGGTTGACCTTAAGATTAAAGCTGCTGGGCAAGATTGGATAAAGCGTTGTGGTTGACAATTGTTCGAAGTGGTAACGGTTCAAACCCCGACCAGGCCTGGTTCGATGTTGTTTGCCTGTTGTTTGGGAGGGAGCTATTTGGAGCCACTGGTACCCATATAGCATAATACAGCCCTCTAGGGGGGGAGCTAAGGAGCTACCAGGAGGTTTCAGACCAAATGGTAGAATTTTCAGCATTTTTTCTTTTCCACAGTATTAGCAAACGGTTGACGAATATTTTACATAGTTGTTGAAACCACAAACCAGTTTTTTTAAAACGGCAGGGGGAAATGCAGTCGCTTGCAGGAATAACCACACAAGTGAGGAATTCGGGGGCTCCCAGCAACCAAAGTTCAACAATTACAACATCAAGGGGGTGAGTTCATGGCAGCCCTGCCCAGCCCAGCCCAGGACCCACCAGCTTTACCCAGCACCCACTGGCTATCAGCGATGTTCCGATGAGGTCGGAATGCATTGCGTTGACAAAGATTGGCTCCATGGCACCAGCGTCTATGCTTGCAAGGACGACTGGGAAAGCTGTGTCTCATGCTTTGTGCAGATTGTGGTGGCGAGGCTCCATGGCAAATATGCATTCCTACACTCATGTTTTGCTGAATTCTGTATATGCCCAGTATCTCTTGATGTGTTGAATGTGAACAGTGTTGCTGAAGCTTTCGGGTCAAGTTGATGAGCTGGGGGTTCTGGTTGAGCGAACTCTTGCGAGAGAGTCGCTTTTTGGTTAGCCCCCCGCACTGTCCATCCTTTCCCTGGGGAGCCATCATTCTGGGGCTGTTGCTGGCCTTCGCTGTGGGCTGCTGCTGCGGGGCTGTGGTTGCTGTGGTGATCATCTCTGCCCAGTGCCGGGCAGCCTTACTGGTGATCCTGCGATTGCTGCTTAGCAGCTTGCAAGGGCCTCAGGTTGCAGCGCAGCGCTTGGCTGCGCACACCCGCCTGGCTGAGTACAGGCGCCAGTGAATGCATCCTTCCACTCCAGACGCCGTCGAGGAATTGACAGTGTCTTTGGCTGGGTTGCAAATCACTATCAGTGTTCGCCCCCAACCTGGTTCTGGTGGAACTACCAACGGACCTACTACCTCGGTTTCATCTGCGGTTGTGGGCCCCCCTGAATCCACTACAACTGGTTTGGTGTTGAGCCCTGATCCTGTGACACTGGCTTTGGTGGAACAAGCTTTGGCCACTGGTGGATCTCGCAATTTGGCTTCTTTGCCGCTGCCCTTCCTGGACTATTTGGTCCCCAGGTTGCGCAGCACCAACGCTGAGTGGCCAGCACGAGCTCGCTTGGGGCGAGCATTCCGAGCCGGAGTCGAGGCTCGCATCAGGCTGGAGGGCCAATTTTGCAACAACAGTTCTGAGGGAATTCCTTTTAGGACTTTCTACTATATCTGTTTGAGGGCTCCTGGTTATCCTGAGGGTTTTTGGACCTCTGATTACAATCAGTACACTGATCGTGTGCTGAACCAAGATCACGATTTCCATCCCAATTCCATCAGTCACGGCTTCCCCACTCGGGCGGAGTCAGAAGCCTACCTGGTTGGGGCTGGTCGGCCATGGCCGCCAGCACTGCAGTGAGACCTTTCCTGGATGCCGGCGCTTTGGAAGAGCTAGCCGCCGGCATCACTGCATCAAAAGCTCTTCCAGGCCTATTGCTTGGATTGGATCCAGGCGAATCAGGTCAAGCCAGGTACGCTGTCACTTACTTGGTGCGAGTTCGGCTCAATGGCTTCATGGTTGCGTCAGTGGCCACCCCCGAAGTGCAGGAAGCTTTGTTAGCTGCTGGAATGGAGACAGACGAGGTGGTCACGCACTTCGAAGACGTGGTCGTGGTCAGCACTCGAGGCAAGCAGTTGGGCCAATCATCTATGATGCTGGCAGATTTGACTTGGAGCAGCGCAGGCAGTTTCAGTCTGTTGAGTTCTTTGCGGGGCACCGCACTTCGCAGTGCAGAGCTGGTGAGCTTCGAAGTCGACTCTCACAAAGGGCGGCCACAAACCACCCATGTTTTGGAGATTGCGGACCGATGGATCTCAGAGGCCATGGACGAAGACACCGCCCTGGAATATGCCACCGGGGTAGAAGACCTAGGGGGTCCACCGGGTGTGGAGGAGGAACCAGTTCCAGAGACAGACCCGCAACCGGAGATGGACGAGAAGACTGCTCTGCAACAAAAGATTTACCAGCTCGAAGCTCAGCTGTTGGCAGCTCAGACAACTGCCGCCCAGCAGCCTCGAAAAGTCGAGGCCCCTCGTGTGACCTTCGGAAAGACCCCTGCTTTGTTTCGGCCGGACGATGGAGTTCCCTTGGACGCCAAGGAGATGGAGAAGCTCCGGTCGATGGCAGGAGCGGCCCCACCAAGGACAGGAAAGAACGAGACTCATCGCCCTGTTCAAGACCTGGTGCCACATCAGGATGGATTCCTTGCGGAGCTCGAGAAGGAGGTGGTCGAAGTGGGGGGCGAGACTCAGTTCGATGTGGCCAATCCGGCCAACCTGACTCAGATGCTCATGATCCAGATGCAGCAGAACTCGATGCTTCTGCAAAGGCTTGTGGGCAACCGACCCACAGATCCTGTCATGGGCGCTCTCAGCGACTCGGGCAGCGGAAGCGGCAACAACAGCGGAAACGTCAAAGGATGTGTCGCGAGGGAAGCTTACTGCAAAGCAACGAGCGACCTTGGGAACATTTCAGCTGCCGTCCTGAAGAACGCCTTGGCCGAGTTGGGCATGGAACCAAGCCGGGCCGACAGCTCGGTGATGAGGCGCTACATCGAGCGGAGGATTCCTCTAGCAGATCATCGTCTTCTATGTCATTTTGCAACTCTGGCATCGGAAGGTTGGGCTTTAGCTTACGCATCGAGCAACACTCAGATGCAGGGTTTCCTGGGGCTGATGTTGATGTTCATCGAACAGGTGGCATTAGACCAAGGGAAACTTCAGCTTGCCTGGCTACTGACGGGATTGAGCGAACCCAACCACCAAGTTCATTTCCGCCATCGCAATACCCCTGGGTTGAAACCATTCAGCAGATTGGCAAATCCCATATGGATCAGCGCCAATTTGGCGTATCTTCGGGACTTGGATTACCTAGAGGGGAGGATGGAACAGTTGGGCAAGAAAAAGAATGGAACCCCATCCGCCGATCCAGACAGCGACCAGCCCAGCAAGCCGCAGCCCAAGAAAAAGAATCAGCGACCCAAATGCAAGGGAAAGGGAGGAGAGACGGACGCAAAGGCGCAGACCGCCGACAGCTGAGACCCTCCTGCGAGCTTTCAGACGCCAGCTCTGGAGGAACTGGCTTGTTTGAATCCAGTGACTCGCAGTCAAATCCTTTTGTTTCGGGTGACCCTGGGGGCAATTTTAGTCACCGTAGGATCCAGGGCGAACCATATCCCGACTTAAGCAACTCAGCACACTCCCTTTCCATAATTAAGTTAATGCAAGATGCCTGCACCAGTTTTTTAGTTAGTAGGACTGCCTTAGGCCAGTTTTGTAGGAACAGCCTTCAGCCCTCTCATGCCTGCACCGTGCAGGAGGAATCCCATTCCTCCCTTTGGCCTGTGCCCCCACCTAGGTGGAGATGGTCGGCCTGCAAGCACCCTGGCATTCGTCGACGGCGACGGAAGCGCTTTGAGGAAGTCAAAGCTCGCATGCTGCAGATCCTAGTTGTGAGCCTGAATTGGGAGACCTTAGGACACCCAACGGTTCCACCCAATAAAGCCAAAATGGGATCTCTAATTAATGAACATCAGCACCTAATCCGGGAGCGGTTGGAGTCGAAGATTGAACACTTCCTCCGGCCAGCTGATTTCAGTCCTGATGAGTTAGGACGGGCATGCGATAAATTTAAGGGTGTAATTAGTCGCATTCAGGAACTCCCTCAGTGCCAGCTGGGGTTGCAGGACCTTGAGAAACTGTTCACACAAGTTCACCAGAGTTTGGTAAGCTCTAGTCATGACTCAGGAAAAGTAGTAGGAACCTCAAACCTCGGTGGCTCTCCGGCCGATCCGAGCTACGAGAGCCGAGCTGAGTTTCCTATTCACGAATGCGTGCCACATGTCCCAACGGATCATCAGTGTGTTTTTGAGCCCGTCGCTCGAAGCAGTGATGTGGCCTGCGGATCACGACCTGTCGTTGCCGACAGAGTAAAATGGAACAACCCCCCTAGCTTTGACCCGGTGCCCTTCTTGGAGAACCCCTTGCTGAAAGCGGCTTATCTAGACCCTGAGGTTTTGCGTAAACCTGCGGATGAGTGGCCCTCCAGTATTCCCGGGAAGGTTTTCTGTGAGCGCACTGAACTCATCAAGATGGCTACTAAATGGGATAAGCTAGGTGCCTGTATCCTTGTAGATGCTGCTGATAAGGATTGGCACGAAGCGGTTGGTTTGTTTTGTCTTCCCAAAGACGCCGAGTTTGATAGGATGATCATAAACCCTAAGGCTTTGAACAGTAGGATGCACACCATCACGGATGCCACGACTACCTTAGCCCCGGGTTGCATGTTAGGCATGTTGCACCTTGAACCCCACGAAGTTTATCGAGTGAATGCTGATGACCTCACCGATTTTTACTATACCTTCAAGGTTAGTCCCAAAAGAGCCTTAAGAAACAGCATACGCATGAGATTTAGACCAGAGGAGCTCCAGCACTTGCAATGCTTCCGACCCGAACACCTTCAATGTGATTATCTCCTAGTTGCTTTAAACACTTTAGCGATGGGTGATTCCCTTGCTGTCGAGGTGGCACAAGCCTCACATGCGGGGGTACTCAGGCAGCTCTGCGGAGCCATGTTGGATCACCAAGTTCTTCGGTATAGATCCCCTATACCCCGTACATCCTTCGTTGAACTTCTCGCAATTGACGATCATGTATCTTTGCAGAGGGTTAGTAGGGATGCATATCGGTTGGGGAAACCTATGAGGGACACCCAAGTGTTTGCTGCAGCAGAAAAAGCCTATAAACATGTAGGTCTAGTTCAACAGGAGAAGAAACGCCGTAGGAACTGCCTGCAGACCACCATCCTTGGCTGTGACTTTGATGGGGATGCCGGAATTGCCTCTGCACCCAGGGGCAGACTTGCGGTGTTGTCGTTTCTCACCATGAGGGTTGTGATGCTCGGTACTTGTACCCCCAACTTACTTTCGGTTATTCTCGGTTGTTGGGTACATGCATTGTTGTTTCGCAGGGCACTGTTCTCTGTGTTAGATGCTGTCTTTAGAGAGGGTATTGGGATTCCCAAGCATGAGGTTTTCTGTCTTAGTGCACAAAGTCGCAACGAGCTCCAGATGCTGTGCGCTCTTCCTGCCATGGCCCACAGCGACCTTCGGGTCCACCACTCACCGTACATATATACTACTGACGCGAGCCCGTGGGGGGGCGCAGTATGTAAGGCTGCGGTAGGGGAGAGTGTAACCCAAGAACTTTGGCGCCATAGCGAACAAAAAGGGTTTTATACCAAACTGGAGAGTCCTGTTTCTGCCATCTTGACTGAAAAAGGTATAGACCACGTTGGTAACCTTTTTGGTGATCACGATAATCCCCAAAAACTGTTCCACCAACTTGTTAGCCCACCACCTGTTCTAGCTGAAGGATTCCTGTATGATGCCATTGAACTTTTTAGGGGAACGGGCAATTGGAGCGATGCCCATGCCGCAATGGGTCTCAGTGTTCACGATGGTGTGGATACAGACGGCCGTCGTTTGCGATGCCTCGACCTTTCGCAGTTGTCTGTTTGCAGGGAACTTGTTGCATTGGCCCTCCGCCGTGTCATCCGTGATTGGCACGCTGGGGTGCCTTGCTTGAGTTTCGGCACCTTGAGACGACCTAGAGTACGTTCCAAAAATATCCCCTTTGGGTTTAGTCCTGCAGATCCCTTCACTAGACTCCATAACCTACTAGCGCAACGGACAGGTTTAATCTTGACCCTTGCAATTTTAGGGGGTGCTTTCATTAGCGTGGAGCAACCTGGTGGTTCTTGCCTTTTCCACATGCACGTGTATGGTACCCTGTTGCGTATAGGTTGCACCATCACACGGTTTTGCTTTTGTCATTTTGGTTCAGCCTTCATGAAGCCTTCAAAATGGTTGCACAATAAACCCTGGTTAGAGAGCCTCGGTTGTAAATGCGACTGCCCTTTGAAAGGGCGTCACTTTGTAGTCCAAGGAAACTTCACCAAACAGACCATAGCAGAGTTTGATTCCTTGTGCCGCCCAAGCTGCCAGGCGGTCTACGGATGCGAGCCCGCTCCTGGGCAAGCTGTCTCGAGCTTCTCGGGAGCCTATCCGCTGGGGTTGGTCAATAGGATGGCCAGTGGTGCTGTGGCTGCAAAGCAGGGGCAGGTTGGAAAACTTTGCCCTGAAAAACAAGCAGCTGCAATGGAAGAAGTAGGGTTAGAGCCGAACAATCCTGCTGCCCTTTTCCCTGGAGAGCTCCCATACGCTCCCAGACCCTGGCATGATGACCCAGATTGGATAGGTGAATTGTGTAATTCCCTAAAGTTCAGAGAATGCTTCAGATATAAATTCAAACGCTCTGGTCATATAAACGTAAACGAAACCCGTACATATAAATCCTGGATCAAGAGCCTCGCTAAAGATGAACCAAATAGCAGAGCTGTAGGTATCTTAGATAGCAGAGTCACTATCGGAGCCACCGCAAAGGGACGCTCCTCATCATACGCCATCAGCCGAATCCTTCAAGGATCCTTAGCATACGTGTTAGGGTCAAACCTGTATCCTGGATGCCTCCACTGCCGGTCTCAGGACAACCGGGCAGATGAGCCCTCGCGAGATCGACCTGTGCGAGGACCTACCATCCAGGAGCCCCCTTGGTTGAGCGATCTCAGACAGGGTCGCACTTGGAAGTTTGACACTGTGGTCTTAGCCAACAGAGTCCCTGGCAATGCTGCGAAGTGGCTGCGATTGCTCCTGTTACTTGGAGGTGATATCGAGCCCAACCCTGGTCCCAGAGGTAGCTTCGAACAACATCGCAAAGCTCGAGGTGCCATGGATCTGGGAGTTGGTTTCGCTCCTGAAACTGCAGAGCGGATGAAGAAGTGTTTCATTGCTTTCCAGACCTGGCTTGCCGCAGAGTTTCCTTCGAGCTATGAGCAGTTGTTGCTTTCTGCGGAGACTGCTGGGATGTCCCTCAGGGCATATGGGTTGCATTGTTTTCAAGTCGGTTTACCACGATACTTGTTCACCTATGCTATCACTGCAGTACAAGACAGATATCCACAATATCGTAACCTTTTGTCTGCTGCCTGGCAGATAGACAAGAAATGGCAGCAGCACGAGCCGGGAGCTTGCAGAGCTGTGTTACCGGCTTTGGCTATCCGAGCTGCGATCTGCGTCGCTGCATTGTGGGGATGGTACCAATGGCTGGCTTCAGTGCTGATTGGGTTTAGTGCTATGCTGCACCCCAGTGAGATGCTTGCTCTGACCCGACGAGATCTTATTCTACCAAGAGATACTGCTTATGATTCAAAATCCATGTTCGTGCATGTGAAAGACCCCAAGACTGCTCGTTTTGCCAGGAGGCAACATGGGAGGATCGATGATGAGCAAGTCATAGCAGTTGTCGACAAGATCTTTGGGGCCTTACCTTTGTCAGCTCGATTGTATTCGGGCACCATGAACATGTTCCGTCGTCAATGGAATGCTATCATGCGGCGTCTCCATATCCCCTGCTCTCAGGTGCAACGTGGCGCCACTCCGGCAGTGCTAAGAGGATCTGGTGCAACCTTTTTGTACCAATGTTCAGAAGATGTGCAATGGGTCGCTTGGAGAGGCAGATGGGCCCGCAATCGCACCCTTGAATTCTATCTGCAGGAGGTGTCAGCTCAACTTCTGATCCACGAACTCTCAGCAACTGCCAAAGCCTTGATTTTCCATTTTGATAAATATAGTTGGCCTGTTCTCTGCAGCCAGCTTTTAGATTTCGTCTTTGAATCTCTTTTTAGAACTTTGCAGTTTGCCATGCCAAGCTTGGCTACGAAGTCTGATTAGCATCAACTGCTGACAGCAATCAGATGCATAGCTGCAGAGACCAGCGAGGAACCTTTGAGAACGCAGGCACAAAAGGAGATGCCCAGTATCTCTTGATGTGTTGAATGTGAACAGTGTTGCTGAAGCTTTCGGGCCCGACCCGGCCCACCCGGGATAGAATCTCCTGGGAGAAGATTTCGTCTTTGAATCTCTTTTTAGAACTTTGCAGTTTGCCATGCCAAGCTTGGCTACGAAGTCTGATTAGCATCAACTGCTGACAGCAATCAGATGCATAGCTGCAGAGACCAGCGAGGAACCTTTGAGAACGCAGGCACAAAAGGATATATATATATACATCTATTTATACACATGATTATATTCATTGTATCATACAGTAGATAAGTGCACATATATTGTTGTACATTTTGCATGAACCTTTGCAGGTGGACGGTTTGTGCGAAACACATTACCTCGAAAAGAACTCTAAGAAAATCCTTCACGGACCTAAGCACAGGTTCCACGTTAGTCTAAGATTCGTTCGCACAAGTGCAGCCTTCAAGTGCACGTCATTCATATTTTACCAATATATATAGTTTCTGCTTGACGTGCATTTGCCCAAACACACACAAGCACGCATGTTTGGCATACACCAATGCCATATAGAGTCTTTGATGGAGTGTACGAATAGATACAAATATCACATGTCAAACCTTTTGTTGCTAGATGCCGCGTCAAACTTTTCGCTTAGATACAACCATGGATAAATCTTCAAGCAAGCCTCCACTTTGTCGTTAGCAGATGCATTGTCTTCTATGGGTGTTTCCTAAACTTGTCAAATTTGAAACACATACAATAGTTTTCTGCATTCAAAGTCAATCAGCAAAGCAATTGCTGATGGAATATTTGAAGCATTGCACATTATTCAATTATTCAGGTACCATTTTTAGCGGTTAATCATGAATATCTAGCAATGATTATAGCTCAATTAGCACTAACTATATGCCATTGCCAGCTTGTTCATGGCTACTTGTAAGGAGTTATGTTTGTGAAGCAGTCTACTTGATTATTGTGAATCTTTGTTCCATCATTCATTTATCACTTGCTTATGTGTAAACATCTTTATGTGCACACATGTGTATATATAGATATATGTATATATACAAACTTGACAATGGTCAATGGATTATGAACCATCTTGATGAATAGTGGTTGTCCTTGGCTCACTTACTCATATTATCCAAGCCTAGTTAACCACATATTTTTTTTTGAAATTAGCCATTCTCAGTTCACCATCATGAATGCACCACTAGTGAACGGTTATGGTTCGTATTCATTCAGACTTACTGTCTCATTGCTGACTAGCAATGTTTGACAATGATGCTTCACTATTGATCATGTGTATTGCATCTTTGCTGGGACGCACCGATAGTAAATCATAAATATTCATTCATGATGATTGTAGCCATGGGATATTTTGGCAATCAACTTTTGGCTAATTGACACAATAAGTCTTGGACAATGGCTAGTCCATCAACCATTCCAAATTATCCATCATTGATGCAGCAGCAATTTACCATTATCAATTAGCCATTATTAGTCAGCCATCTTTGTACACAATTCTGATCCAACCGTGATTGTCAAAATCATTCGCCATCATTGTTATTTACCCATAATGACCATTGTGTTCATTGTGTCACGCACTTGCAATGGTTGTAATATGTATCCATTGGTTGTTTAGCTAATGATTACCGATTAACCATTCAAATCATTGGAGCAGCTTCTCCCCATAACATATCAACCATCAAAAGTTTCAATCATCAAAAGTATCAATTTCAACCCATCATAATTCAGCCTCATCATGTCCCTCTAAGATGCTTGGGTCAAGTTTGTGTCCCTCATCCAATGATTCCAAGCATGATCCAAGCATATCAAGCATCACAAATCACCCTTTCCAAGCCACCTCACCCCACCTAATCCAATGATTCCAAGCATGGTCACCCCCCATGAATCATTGGATCCGTCGCCAGAACCCTCCTTCGCCCTTGCCGCCACCGCTGGGTCCGCGGGACAGCACGAGCCAGTCCGTGGCGCTCTGGCCGCGCCTTGGATGCGAAATGCCTGGTAAATGAGTGCTAATCAGCATAATTTGGGACTATCTATCGTGCTTATGGGTATTGAAATGCTCGTTGGTATATCAAGTAGTTGGTCACTGTTTGTTTAAATTGATTATCAATTATCATTTCAAGAAATCAGGGCGAGGACATGATGATGGTGACATGATGATCATGATATGACGTCAGTATAAACAAAATGTATGATGATCACGACAAGATGATGACGAGGATACTGTGATTTAGGTTAGGTAAGTGTGTGATGATGAACATGACGAGAATATGATGATATGACATATCCCATGTCAATGATATACAATGATGTGAGGATGAGGATGCTTTAATATGAAGAAGAGAACGAGGATAGAGGAATTGGCCACTTTGGGAAGGACCCAAACCAGAAACGCGTAGTTGACGTCAACGGCATGATTGTTCAATCCACGTGTTCCGGTCAAGCCGTAAGTACCCTTCTTATCAGGGTCAGTGGCCTTTTCAATGATCAGAATGCAGCATGGATGGAGCGGTTTTGCCGCATCTGAGGCTGACGCGGCTGGCCGAAAAACCCACAAGGCCAGCTGGTCACGGGAAACTGGAGTTCGAATCAAATTTTGCAACATCCAACGAATCAGGGCTTTTAAGTGTTTTTCGTAGGGTTTCAGTTTGGCCTTTGTGACTACTGTAAATGCACGTGCCACAGGTTTTTTGAACTAGTGCCATCAGGTCAAGTTCTGTGAGAAGAGCGTAGAAACCAGCGGCCAGTCCAAAAGTACGTCAGGGTTCACCCAGGATTTCCCAGCTTAGAATTTGCCGGGTCAGGTCGTTGATGTTGATGATTGGGTAGTACATAGCTACATCGCCATTGCTTTTTGGTCATATTGGTTGCCTCTAATCTCAACTGCTGGTTGATTACTAGTTTGTGAAGCTGCCAAATTAGCTCCTTCGTTAGTTGTATCCCTGCTGTTGTTGGTGTCCCCATTGCTTGTGGGTGCCATTGCTGGTTGGTGATTTCTGGTCCTATACCATGGGTCTGTCGCTGTTGTGACTACCAGCAACATTGGTCTTCTCAAATTAATATTGCTGTCGGTTATATCCAGCTACGATTCTTGGAGATGAACACAATCAATGATATCTTGGTGAGTCTCGGTGGATGATTGCGGGCAGAACCGACATCACGATTTTTCTGTTCATGTGGGCCATATATGTATAACAGTTGTTTCACCATCATTATCGGTGATTGTCCCCTGTAGAAAACCATTAAGAAACCACTAGCCTTCACCCAAAAAAACAATTCTGAAACCACCATATATATATATATATATATATATATATATATATATATATATATATATATATATATATATATATATATATATATATATATATATATATATATATATATATATATGGGTTGGTAGAAAAATGGTCCCCGCCATGTTGAAACACATCCTCTATAGTTGATATCTCTTATATACTTGTATATATATATATATTTATGTGTATAATATAGATATTTAGAATTTTTGTTTATATATATATATATAGATCTATTCATTTGGTAGAAATATGTAGAAATAGGATGCCTCCAACGATCTTGTCAGAGTCCACTTCCGTGTTCAAAATCCAATCATGTCTGGCTGGCTTTCGGCACCCCTACTGGTGCTGCCCAATTTAGGCGGTTGTAAATCATTCCGCGATAGGAGGATGACACCACATGAGTGGGGCCCCAACGCTATGGTCGTTGGTTGACGATGCTACTGCGTCTTTTCTTTCAAGAGTTCCATGAATGTTGAATCCATATCACAAAACCACCCATATTTTGGACAGATGATCAGATATTTAAGGCACACTGGTGGCGGTTACCTGATGCAGATCTACCGTGGCTTCATTTTGTGAGGTTTATTTTGCGGTCACTTAACACGAAGCTGTACAGAATTGGCCATGAGTTGACCAATGGCTTGGACGGACTGGGGATCAGCATCATCATAGGCAAAATAAAGGGCATTGACCGGGTTAAATGGTTGGTTAATGGTTGGTTAATGGTTAGTTGATGGTTGGTGAATGGTTGGTTGATGGTCATCCCACATTTTGCGGTTGCACAGGTTGCACAGCCCAATGGTGCCCAATGGTGCTCTGATTCCCGGGTGCTGCGGCTTCGAAGTCGCAGTCCATTTGGTTTCAGCATTGGACAGACCCGAGTGCACATCTCCCCAAATTCAGGAGCAGTGATTTACGTCTGCGTTTCATTCTCACTCACTACCAATGCCTTCAACATTTCGGTCATGTATCACACAAACATCCGAACATCCGAAATCTACTCATCTACATGAACAGGAGATCCAACAACTTAACAAAGCCCTGACATGGGAAATCACCAGCTCCACTGATGGTGAGCCCAGCGTTTCTAAACTGCTAGATCTACCAGCTCCTGTGGCGCTCCTGCGGTGACAGGTAGCTACCTGGCCTCCTTCGGTCATTACATCTTGACCTTCAGCGCTTTCCGAGCGCTGCGCAAGGTCCGGGTGGCCCCGGTGGTTAAGAGTCGGTGCTTGGGAAGGGTTGGAAGATGGCGCAGGGATAGAGCAGCGACTTCTCGGGCATTTCAGCTGAAGTTGAGCTTTTGAACAGGTCGAAGTTTTATTGCGGATTTACTGGTGATACAGTGATGAGTCATTCCTGGATCGTCCGCGTTTTCGGCCAGCGTTAGGCTGCCCCAAGCAATTGCCCGTGGAGATTCCACCTTCGTGAAGTGTAGTGGACTTGCTGGTGAGATTTCTGTTGATTTCTGTCTGTTGGTTCTGTGGGCAATAACCACCTATGATGTAATCACCAAGTATCAACCCATACCTTTGTGAATACAGATTGGAACTGCTAAGTATTGTTTTTTTTGTGTGTTGATTCGACCTACTCTCTGTCGATTCCAGACTCGCATGCCAATTTATGACTGGAGAGAAAATCACCGTTCGCTTGACATCGAAACTTTGTTTGGAACAGTCTGGAACTGCAGTGTCTTCACTCATCTTGTCTTAGCAAGTCTCATTTTTTTTGAATTTTCCCCCAGGCAGCTGCTACCGGGGTTTATCTCAACGAAAATGTCCCCAGCCATCAGGGTGGACACTTCACTCAGATCCTCGATGAGCTTCGTCAATCCGAGGGAGCGGAAGAGGGGCTTGGATGGACGGCGTTGTTGGGACGGTGCTGTGGCTCCTACTGGTGGAGAAACCCGGGTAAAAGGCTGTGTGGGAGCCTAGCATTTTGTAGGAGATCTCATCACATCCAACTGATTCAATCCCACCACAGGGAATTCAAACTTCTGTGGCGTTTTAAATTGCTCAATCGAGACGTTCGGCCTTGGTCTCGTAGCGGCTTGGCACATCGAACGCGCAATCATACAGATCTAGAGTTTGGTTTTAAGGATACACCGCCTCTGAGATTTTAAAGGAGACTGTAGCACCCCCCTTCCCAGCACCCCCAATTTTGCATCAGCAACGGCATTTTTTATCCGCAAGGCCCATGTGACGATAGCATTTCCCCTAGGCCCCTAGTTTTCCCTTTCATGGTGAGCATCGAGGTGAGCATCCCCACGGGTGAAGCTACGGTCTGGCTATCGATTTGTTTGGCTTAGGTGATTTCCTATCGCTTATCGTGGAGCTCACCTTGAAAGGTCGACCCAACGGTGGCTTCACTGGAAAACCCAAGCGGTCTCGGGCGCAGGAGTGGATGGTGTGCTCATTGAAGGTGAACGCTGGGATCTAGGCGCCGGCGCCGCAGTGCGGCAAGCTTGTGGGATACCATCAGTGTGGGATGACAACCTGAAACATGAGCGACCCCAAGACATGCTTAGTGAATATAGTGATGATGATGTGCTCGTCTAACAAAATGTGCTTGACTGAGTGTTCACGTCGACCACTGACCGCCATTGTTTGCCACTTTGCTTGAGCCAATATTGGGTGTTTCTCAAAATAGGGGTCCCATTCATTCATCCATTAGTAGTCATGTTCAATGATAGACCCACCATTTTGGGGGGTCCCCTATTCTGAGAAACCCCCAAATTTAGATCTATAAAGCATAAGCAACCAGTCCTAGCCACGATTGTGATCCGTTCGCTCCAAAAAATCTGTCGATCCGTTCACGATCGCCAGGGTGACCTTGAGGTAGATGGTACCCCTCAGTGCCCAAAGGTTCTGACTCATCACCACGTAGAGCATTATTAGTACGTAATAATCCACAATGATTTGTTTATACACCATGGTAATGAATGATTATAAGCCAGTTTAATTATATGATTGTTAAACCATAGTAATGATTAGATCGTAGTAATTGATGGTCCAACCACTGTAATGATTATTAGTATTGAAAAGGCAAACATGATTAACGGTTATAAAGCGTTGCAACGTTGTAGTGATATTGGGTAGTGGTGCATTCATGACTGACAGTTAATAAAGAAGCCCGTGCCATTAATCAATCATCTGAAAAATCTTCTCTGACTTAACCACAATGATACACTGAGAACATTATCCACCATTATCAACCATATTAACAGTGATTCAGCATTGTCAACCCTTCTCACTATATTCTTGCGGGCATTGAATGAGGCCATGCACCACAATCAACTGCCTTGTTGTTGTAAGTTGCAAGACCCGGCTTCTTGGATCGGCTGCGCCACAGGAAGTATGCACACCTACATTCAGTGCTTGCAGGCACAAGCGCAGGCGCAAGCGCCCTGGAGATTCGCGGTGGTGGGGATCACAATGATCAAGAAATAAGCTGATGAGGGGATCCGTAGGTGGTCAATCAGTGTTTTGACTTTTTTTGGAAGATTCATAGGTGGTTGATAGGTGGTTAATAGGTGGTTAATCAACTCTTCAATCTCGGTAAGCTTCATGGAGAATCTCCCAAGGTCCCAAAGACCTACCATTCCTGGTACTCGCCTCCACGTCTTCAAGAGATAGGAGGGGGGTCACCGTGACTTCTTGATCTACCAACTACTCTGCTGAAATGGAGGAGTCTTCAAGGAGAGCCATGGTAAATCTGACCTGCTTAATCCTGCTTAGTGGTATGGTTGACATTTGATGCTTAACTATGGTCACTGATAGGGGGCACCAACCAAGAATGGTTAAACGACTAGTTGGCTTTGATTTACATTTTGCTTATTTTGCCAAATGTACCTATTAACAGCTGTGGTTGGTTGACTTGCGCATATTCTTCATGACGGGGTGGTTCAACCACCAAGCAGTTAAGTTAATTAATCTAAGAATATGAGAGTACCCCCTTGATTCGGGTGCTGATGTTGGGAATCCAAACAACCACGAAATCCCTAGTTCTGAAGTACCTTTGGGTACATGATAGTCTTGAATGATCAACAGGCCACCACTGAACAACAAGGAATGATACCAACAGCTGGTGACCGGGAATCGGTTCTTTGCTGGGATTTGCCTGCGTTGCGATTGCGGAGGGTCTGCCATCAACGGTGTACCACCAAAGCTGGTCGGGCATGAATACTGAGTAGATTATGGTTGGTGATAGGTTAGTCATATTGTATCGATGACAATGATAGTTACAATGGAATGATGATAAGTCTGCTTGTTGATAATGTGTACAATGGATTGATGATTAGTCTGATTGATTGAACCAGTACAACCAATGGTCGTAATCAAACAATGGTTGATAATAGTCAGGATGGTCTGAATTGACAGATCTCAATATTGGACAGGATTCGCATCTGTTGGTGGCCAAAAGTCGATTACCTGGTGATACTTGGAGCTTGGGATGCCGCAAGAATGAAACATCTGATTCAAAACTAAACATTCAGACTACGTTCGTTTAACCGCGTGCAACAAAAACCAGTAGGATAACCAACTGGTATGTGTTGATTCTGAAAGAAGTCGACCAATTAAAGCCATCGACCAACGGTTGGAAATTGAGCCACTATAATACTATAAAAACCCGCACTTGCAAGAGCTTTGCCATGTTGTCATGACACTTCTTCGGGTGATGAGTCAATATATGTGTAACGCGTGTGTCATTTGTGTATTGTATGTGCTGTATGGCGTGGTTGGGTATGGCATGGGATGGCTCAACATGTCAGGTCTGTACCTACGTGCATGTACGCATATATGCTCGTAGGTCCCAGTAAATATGCATATTGATTCATATGAATGTATATACATATTAAGCAATCATAAGAATATATGCATATGTGCATTTCAAGATAAGTACCTGAATACACATATACATATATTTGCCGTATATTTGATTTCGCGCACACCCACACACACATATATATGTATATATATGTTTTTTTTAAAATATATATATATATATATATGTTTTCACGCCAACAAATCAAAACAGACACATGTACATGATATCTATACGTTCATACCTCTCAGTCAATGAATAGATGCATCAATATGTACATCCTATGCTGAGTGTGCATCTGGTTTCGCGCCCGGCTACACTAGCTGGATCGAGGTCCCCAGCCCCCCCCGCGGCTGCCCCGTTCTACCGTGGAGTAGGGATCAACAGCCTCAAACCAGGTGATGGAAATGGACCTCTCCTGGTATACGTTCAAGATGCGTCACTTTGTATCTACATCTTTTTGTGCATGACTATATACACCCACACCACACACACATGTTTAGATCATGATAGGACATGTCTCCACTCCACATCTTTCTCGTATATGCATGCGTACGTGATAGATCATGATAGGACAAACCGTCAAACCACACCATTTTCGCCGGCCCAGTCCACAGGACGACCTATCGCCGAAGGGTCGAACCGGCAGCTAGCTGAGCAGTTTCCCAAGTCGGCAGCTGTGTTCAGCAAGTGGATGGTGGCTACTGGTCATGAAAATGATGGTGATGATGGCCAGCAGCAGGAACGGCAGATGTTGGTCACAATGATACCGCACTGTCTTCCTGGTATGAAGCACAGCACGATTCGGTGATCAGGGGAGAGCCGCAAAAGGTCTGATTCAGTGCCCAATATCGTGAAAGTAACATATAATTATATTGCACAACACAGACACCACATGATTTTGATGAGTAAGGTTTTGCAAGGTTGTTTCTGGATCCTCATGCAAGTTTCCAATAAATCACCCTCAAAGATCTGTGCCCTGCAATAATCTACTATTTTACTATGTCCACAAAGTCGCCTACCTATGTACGTGCATACTGGGTTCTAGTATGAATATGGAACAACATCCGCCTAGTCAGCACCCCCATCCTACATCCATAGTTGCGTGTCTTTGGGAGGGGGGGGGGCGCTGACCACATACATATTCATGTACAGACACGGTATGGGTACAGATACACTACGGGCCCATCGTTAATGAGGCCTTCACACGTGTGCCATGCCAAATCCCCTCATGGCTTCGGTGAATTCAGTTCAGCAAGGTATCTCAAGTGGCCTGCGAAAGTCACCATGGATTCTGCATACGTTCGAACCAACCAGTTGCCGACTTGGGTACTTCTCACGGGTCGCCGGCAGATTCTTCCAGCGCTCCAGGGCGTCAGGTGCCCAGGACCCCTTCCCCTCCGAGCCTTTTGAACTCCGGGGGATGCTGCAGCACCTGCGTTGCGTTGATCAGCCACTCGTGGCTCATCTCTGTGGTTGGACGTCGGTGAGGTGTCAAGAGTTGGATGTTTTATTTCAAGTAGCCAACTGGTTACTCAATGATCCAAGTGTTCGTTATAGTTGGAATCAACTGTTGGTTGGTTGTTATCATTTGTGATCCAACTTTTTTTGTCGAGTACCTGCTTTTTTCACCCACCTACAAGTTGACCCGGGGTAACCACGAAGCGGATGAAGCATCAGATCCCACTCTGAAGTTGCAGCGTCAGCGCCTCCAGCGTCGAAAAACCAGCAGCGACACAGCCTGGCTATGCAGCTGCGCATGTCCATGGGGAGCCCAGGACAAACGAGAAACCACCAACGGTAGGAGAACCACAGGAAACTGATTTTTTTTGGATACAACTGCCGATTCCGTTGAGTACTGGTCATTCATGCCGTCCTTCACCCAGGTACTAAGAGTCGGAATCGAAGGCATTTTTGCTGGTTTCAATTGATCACCAATCGGTAGACAAATGGATTCTGGGCTTCCCAGATATTTGATCAAAAGATCCATCGTTAGAAGTTGATGAATGCATAGAGCATCAACCCCAACAATTGATATATGAGTATGTAACAATATTTCATGGCCACGAGTTTGTGTGAATCAACGGTTCGGAGCATCGCCATTGGCCAATCTTTGATGAAGATGACGAAGTTCCTTCTGAAATAGAATCAACAAGGGTTTTTATAGCAAGGACAGCTCGGATTACTAGTTACATTTAGGAGGTACCGAGGTACCTTTTAACAAGGGTGTAGCAAGTATAAGTATTTTACAGCTAGGATTACTAGTTATATTATGACCTCTTATCAATTCCTCATTGTCGTTCAGAGATCCGATGGGCTCTTTGTTCCGCATCAACCAGCGAGGCACGGCCCGTCGCCAGGTCGCTCCAGAGCATGGCTTGCACTTCCACACGGAAGATGAAAATGCCACTGGGCTGAACCAGGCTGCCGTTGGTGCCTTCCCGAGCTGAAAAAGGCACATGATGACCATACTGAACGATGGCACCATGGATAAGCTGGGCTATTCCGGTTTGCTTGCAGCCATTTTTGCAGGTTTTTGTGATGTCTCAGTGGAAAAATCTCAAGACAGGGCGCCACGCAAGTTGCCTCTTGTTGTCGAAGGGTGTACCTTGCTGCTTCCGGTAGGTAGGTGGACGACTAGACTGGGAGTAGCGTCATGTGACATTTGAAAGAGCCTGAAACAAACGCGACCGCCAATTTTTTGAGTGCAGTGTATACCGATGCTGAGGCGTGATGTTGGTTTTAGTTTTTGCATAGGCATACCCCCCTGAAGCTGGAACATGAATCATATTGGACCGTATGCTTGAAGCACCAAAATCTATGCGCGATACCTCCATGTATTGTTCATACGTCCACATCACCACTGGTGGCTGTTCATCCTTGAATTACGAGGGTGTTGCCACTCCGAGAGTTCCAGGTATTAGCATCCCAACTTCAACCATCATTGAGAGCCTGCGTAAGCACCATGCAGCCAGGAATCAGTGAGTCAAGTCGGTAAAGAAAATCCAATAGCGACATAGTCATCATAACCATCATTTAACCACAATTAAACCGTGATTAGACAATGAATAAACCCTCATTTAGCCATCACTTGCTCCATTGTCACTTGGGAAGCGGCGAGTACTGTTGGATGTTGGGTCTCAATCCTCGGCGCATAGTCTCCAACTCCAGGGTTGCCGCCAAGCCAAACACCGTGCGGAACGTTGATGGGATGATTTAGGGGTATCCCTATTTTGAGAAGCACCTAGTTAGTGTATTGGGAACCTTGATGATGGTAGTCGTTAACACTTTTTATTGTGTGTTTTTTTTTCTGTTTCACAATTATGCATCATCAACAATAAGCATCAAGAAAAGGGGAATGCTTTCCGCTGAACATCAACAATAATCAACGACCCTGTTGTTTGCAGTCGCAGTGTAGTTCCTCAAATGACCGTGTGGGTGTTCCTCAAGTCATCGGGGATCCCCAAGTTATGGATAGAATGTACTACTACAAATGATGGACGAACTGGATGATAACTGGGAAGTCCCCTATGACTTGAGAAACAATCAGATACCAGCCAGGGCTGGTAGTTGCCCTACACTAACTGGAGTTTTCAACATTTTTCAACCATTTTTAACTCCCGTTTATCAATGCCTGTAGTTTCAAGCCTCTTGTTGCAAACTATCATTTTTAATTAACCAACTAGGCTGGTAGTTGCCCCTAAACCAATGTTTCAAGCCTGTTTTCAACAATTTTTCGATGCCTGTCTTCCTCGGTGTTCCCGGCACTCGCGGCGCTCCGAGGTTTCAGACGACACCGAGGGGCCCAGCCTTCTCAATGCTCACGCCACGATTCCGTCGCCCGGTGCTGCCCTGTTTCCGTTGTGTTTTTCGCATCAACCACAAGGTGGGCCCCCAACCACTTAGGTTAGTTGGTTTATAACTAACTTAACTAGGGTGATTTCTGCCAGTTATAGGGGGTACCCAATTTATTACTACTGGGGGCCCACCTTGTAAGTGAAGCTTAGTGATGGTTAGTGAAGGTACGTGCTTGTTAGATTGTGACAAAAGTGATGATTGGTGATGGTTTGATTTTGACATGAGGTAAGGTGAGTGATGCTTATGACATGGAAGGAAAACCCAGTGTGATTATGATACACGTCAAGGTTTGTGAGGGTTGTTGCGGTTTCCTACGGCTACCATCACTTGGTAACCAACGCCCTATGTTGAGTAACTTTCCGCTAGGTTGAAACATCATTTACTATTGGAGCATGGCTGATCTAGAATTTCCCCAACGATGCTGGCCCGAATAGTAGATCAGTGGCAGAATGACCAGTAGAGCGCCATTAATAACTCATAGTGGTTTCGCAAAATACGGGTGCCCACAAATCATCCAAAAATCATTTTCAGTACAAGCGATCATTTTTGGACTTCCCAATGGTCAGAATAAACATCGCTAAAAGCAGGGCACCTATTCCAAGAACTGAATTGGCAAGGCCCGAAGCAACAGGTTTGGACTCGTCAATGGAGGTATCCAATGAGGCTGAAGGGTAGCCCATCACCCATTGGATGACACTCAACTGATCCGGTCCCAGAGAACTCGCAGCGCATCCAGCTGAGGCGCAACGGCGCGGTAGGCTTTGACCGAGAATTTCAGTTTTTCTTCAACCAGGCGCAATGGCATGGCCGTGGGAATCCCTGGGAACCACTGTAGCGGAGGATCAACGATGAGTTGGTCATCCAAATCCAGTTGCAGCATCTCAGCAAAAACTGGATTACACAATTGGTATAGTGAATTCTGGCATGACTTCACATGGATCTGGGTACTCAAATGTCAGCAAGGTTTGATGATTGAGCATCAAGTAGGCCTGTGGCACGTGCAGGGATATAACCAAGAAATCCAACATTGGTGAGAAGTGTCATCAACAACGGGCACATGCAGAGTGAACATTCCAACACTACTCTCTGCACGGTTTTGATCACGTAAATCCTTGGAAAAACAAACGCATACATTTGGGCTTATGATCACCTACAATCACTCATAATCACCTGTAATCATCTACAATCACCTATAATCACGTTTAATCAATCACCCACTACACCGTTCTAATCACCCATAAATCACCCATAAATCACCGACATATAACCCTGACACAGCGCCAATAGGTCTTTGTTGCCACAGCGCCGCAGTTACACCAGGTGGCCATTGCTGGACCCGGTGCTTTGGCTTTGGTGAGACATGAAGGTGCGGATCCCGGTTGCGGGCCAAGCCATGGGTCAGTTGACCCATGGAAATCACTTCACCTGTGAAAGCATGTGGCTATGGTGAGCTGGGTCAAGCAGTTAAGCATCAACAATGGCTTATCATAACCAATAGCTGGTTTAATGATTAATAATCTCGGATAACAACTAGCAAGTATAGGGGATATACATGGATATACCAGCTATGGCGAGCTGGGTCAAGCAGTTCAACAACCAATAACTAGCTGGTTCATGCTGGTTAATCATAGGGGATAATAACTAACAATTAATGGGGATTTATACCAACTATATGGCGAGCCAGGTCAAGCAGTTTACCATCAATAATGGCTTATCATAAACCAAGAAAATCATAGGAAAACAATCGTTTATGATAGGGGATCCAGGGGTACAGGGTTTTGACCCACAGCCATTTGGGATGTGAAACCATTTGAAAATCATTGGAAATCATATTCATTGGGTTGCGAAACGATTTGGGGGGTTTCTTGAAATAGGGGACCCGCAAATCTACTATTAATCACTGATGAAACTCCCATTCGTGGGCATGGAAAGGATGGAAACTCAAAACTCGAAGGTGTAGAGAGGAGTGATGAAATATTCTTCCGCTGTAGATCCGCTGGTTATTTTCCACGAGCTGCCATCCTCCGGGGAAAAGGGCGCTGTGGTTCCAACGGGGTAAGCCATATCGACCAGTTCATCTGGCTGCGAGTCAGAACCCTGTACCCTGGTTCCCCCACCATTAACCATTGTTTTCCCTATTATTGTTGGCTATTATCCCTCATTATTGGTTGGATAATATTGACCCATAGCCATCTCAGCAAAACCAAAAGCGTCTAAATTTCTACTTGGCACAAGGCTCCACTGATATGCATCAACTTTCCAATGAGTGGATGCTGTCGGTGATGCAACTGCAGTCCAGGTGGTATTCCGTTCGAGTCGACATTATATTCCGAAAACGCGATGTTATCTTGCAAATGTCTCATGATCCCCAGAATCATCATGGCAGATCCACGGCAGATCCGGCTCTCAACAAACCATTTCCCATTTCGAGCACTTAAATAGCTGGTGATTTACCATCAAACTGGGGGGATGCTAGATCAAGTTTGATCATATTAATGGTAGATTACGGTAGATGCATTGTTTTGCCAATATGGATCTCTCGCAACTATCCTCACCTTTCACAACCGTTTTGCCCGTGGTCTCTGTTAGTTCAACATGTGAGAACAGCAGGGCAGTGGTCATTGCGCTGGCATCGAAATGGTGGCGTTCATGTTGCACAAATTGGCACCAGTGGAACCCCAAAATTGGACCCAAAATATGGGTTCACCCGGGTTCATTTCACGGGAATCGACGAGGTGAATCTAAAACAATCAACCAGTCATGTTTCCACGTCTTAAGTGGTTTCATGACTGTTGGGTCCACTTACCTGCAAAAATGGAACCCAAATTGTTTGTTTTGCAAACACCGTTAACAATTCTTCATGACTTGGTTCCAAGTCAAATATTGAGAAGAGAATGCATTTGTTAGTAGTAATACTTATTATTCTGATTATCATTATCATTGTTATTATTGTTGTTATTATTACAACACAAAGTACAATTGTTGTTTCAACAGATTATTATTGATTGTTATTCCTAATATTGTTCTCATCAATCATTATTATTGTTGTTATCAATATTGTTATTATTACAAGCATACTGATACCAGAACCCCCCCAACACACGGTCATGGACAGAAAAAGCCACCCGGCCTCAGGCCGTGGCCTCACAGTGATGGTGGATGACCAGCCTGTGCTTCGAAGTGTCAAGGGAGTGCCTGGCATGGCGGGGAGCCCAGACGCCGCCAGGCTTCCTTGGTGACTTGACATGTGCAAACGGTGCAGTGACCCACATTTCTTGCGTTTGGTGGGCCCGGTTTCACCAGCTTTTTCTATTGATTTGCCGAACTTCGCTGGGGCGATTCCTACCAGTTCTAGGGGTACCCAACGAATCGAACTGCTCGGGGCCTACGTTGTATTGTTAACTCAGTGACGGTTGTGCCACCATTTTCTGCTTCGTGCCACCCTTCGTGCCGGTGAGGTCATCGTTCGACCACGTGTGAATCTACCTCCAGGTGCCGCCTGGTCACGCGTGGACTCGTTGTCCAACGCGGTGCCGCGACACATTCCATGGCTTAGAATGGTGGATGTTGATGGGTTCATAGCTACTGATTGATAGTCATTAACAGCAGGCAATGGATTCAATAGGACCTTGTTAGGTCCCTTATAGGTTGGGTAGCAGTCCGGTAAATATACAACTGGCTTGTCAGGTGTGTGTAGCAGTTGCGGTACGAAAGACTAGAAACTTCTTCATTTATCCAACTTCTCACTTGCTGTAAGACTCTGTAGATCGCCAACGCTGTGTTGGGTAGCTGGCATAGGATTCTTCCTAAAAACGGTTGGGTTACAGTTGGCTGATTCCACTTGGATTACCACTTCGGATGCTTCACATAGTCAGAAGTGGAGAATGACCCTCCTTGTGGTAGATGATTATTCATTTGACAAGTTATGTTTTTAACTTGACAGTCAACTTGAAAGTGTAAAATACAGTAGACACTTTGGTAAGATTTGGATTCCACTCTTGCAACCGCAGTTGGGCCAGTGCGACATGTCGCCTCCCAAACGGCATCTACAACCAGGGCTTGCGATCGGTGAACGGGGGCCACTATTGATGGACATGCGACCAACAAGGATGAACAATTCAAACGTGTGATGAGGGTGTCACTGCAAGACATAAGTGCTTGAAACACTGGCATTTACCATGTATTTGATTAAGATATGGGTCCATGGGTACCGGGGGGTCACCAGATATATATATATATATATATGTATATATATATGTATATATATATGTATATGCCGGCATTACCAGCAATAGTCCATTCCCAAAGCGATTGAACACCCTAAGTGATTGAACATGTGAGGCAGTGAGTTTCTTTTGGGAGGTCTACCCAATCAACAGGGCTCCGAAACATGGTGTGGGTCAGTATGAAACATTACCAAACATGGCATGTGAGCACCACATTGCGACCATTGTGTGCCAGCAGCGTGTCATTCGTTTCGTAGTTTCCAAAGGGTACAGTGGCTGCAGTGGTGTATCCAATTGTGACGACCAAGTCATTTGGGTCCATACTAACCAACCATGTATACATATATACTGTACATATGTAGTAGGGGTATCTAACATTGAGTTGGTACTGCATCTCCCATCAATGCGAGCTGTATATCCTCTATTAATCCCCTTGTGAATCCTCTTATGGATCCCCTATCTGGTTGGTGGTTTCAAACATGTTTTATTTTCCCTCGTAGTTATTAACAATTGGTTGGTTGACAAGCATATTTTTTTGAGGGGTGGTTCAACCACCAACCAGTTAATGATCATCATTGGCTATTATAATCACTAGATTAACCATTAGTAGCCACTATTAACCACCAACCATAGGTGTGGTTCAACCATAATTGTTGATTAGTCATTAATTAGCCATTATCAACCACTATTAACCATTTTTGACCACTGGTTAACTATTGTTGATTAAGATCTTCTATCCTTCACCATTGACCAAGTCATAGCCCTTCGTCGCGTCGTTTCAAGGTCGCTATGAGGTGGTCTTTGGCCCAGGCGCTGTGCAGGACGGAGAAGCTGAGGATGGTCCAGTGATGGTTAATGGTGTTCAAATGGTGTTCAAATGGTGTTCAAATGGTGGTTTCTCAAAATAGGGGTACCCCCCAGTTATCATCCTTTATGGACCATTTAACCTTTACAGTCAGAAACCAACCAATTTTGGGGTTCCCTATTTTGAGAAACCACCAAATGGTGGTTCATTGATGGTGCGATGGTGGTTTTGTGCTGATTGAATGATGGTTGAGTGATTATTTTAATGATGGTTGATGCTTGAATAATTATAGGGGCGGTTTGGAGAGGGTGAATCACCAGTGGAAGCCATCTCTGCATCTAACGAACTGTGACTATGGTGGGGAAGTGTCGATGATCAGCAATGGTCATAGGTTGTCAAATCCAAGATAGGTGGGCAACCTTCTGGAGAAGCAGGAACAGCTTAGCACTGTGAGTCATAAGGGGTTTCATATCGGACCGTTGTTTAGTTGGGCTTCTCGTAGCTGCAATTGCAACTGTGAACCAATTGATAAGATACCACAAGCCATTGCTACTGGGAACCCTGAATGGGGCAGGTAAAACGGAAATGACTGGCCAAATGACTGGCCACAGGTCTCGAATTTGACACTGCTCATTTCAAACGAATCATCGTTTCGTTGACCAGCAATGATCAGCTGCACCGTGCAGGTCAACCTTGATTTGTTAATGACCAGCGGGCTGTAGCCTATGCTTCCAGTTATGGTAGGTAACCAGCGAACCCCAAGTAGGGATCATTACCTGTTATATAGGTAAGTGGAAGGGGAGGGATAAGCACCCGAATTGCCAATGTCGCAACATTTCACTTGGTCATCGTTCAACATGGTTGATTTTATGGCGTTTTGTTCATATCAGCTGTCCTTGCTTATCTACCTGCTAGATACGGAGCTGTCCAAGTCATCCAATCGTGGTACCATCATCAGAAGTGCTGAGAATCAGTCATAATCAACCATATCGACCATGAGTCCCAATGCATTTTAAAACACATCATTAGTCACATGAATTAGCACATCAACCATTAAAATTAAAACAGTCATAGTCCGATAGTGAATCAACATGAATGAACCACATTAGTGCCCTGTTGCATCCACCTTGTTGCTCTCTCAGCCCCTGTTTGCGCCTTATCAACCATTAAAACAGTCATGGTCCCATAGATTTCATCAGCCACATCATCAACCACCTTAGTAACTCCCAGGCTGCATCCATCCACCCACCGTTGCTAATCTCCCAGCCCCGGAAGTGGAAGCGCTGCCGATCCACCAGGACACCTTGGGCAACATGGCGCATGGCTCCAAGGAGTTTGAGGCCGGCCACCGGCTCGACGGCTGCGGTTAGACGGGACGCAAGGTTTGATGACCCACCAATGGTGAAGCCTAGCCTAACTAGCTGGTTTAATGGTTTGTAAAAGGGGATAACAACTAGCAACTGAGGGGATATACCAGCTATATATGGCTATAGCTGGTTTAATGCTTAAGAAAAGGCGATGATAACTAGCAACTCTCGGGGAGATATACCAGCTATATATGGCTATGGTTTTGACCCACTGCCTAGTGATGGCCAATGATGGCCAATGATGGCTGATAGTGATTAGTGATGGTTAATGATGGCCAATGATGGCTGATCGTGATTAATGATGGTTGATGGTGGTGTGTAGTGGTTCATAGCCAACAACGATGGTTCACTGATGGTTGACACTGAATCAGAGTGATGAAGTACGGTCAATGATGCTTTATAGTAGTTGATGATGATTGATAGTGTGTCGGTGGGTACGTCTTCCAGTCGAGCGCAAGGATTAAAGGTACTTTATGTTTGAATTTCCATGGTACTTCAAACTGTTTTTCCATGTTGATCTGCGGTTGAACTGGGATGGGTCTCCAACTTGTTGTTCGTGCGCTCTGTTGGACCTCCGTGGAGCATTTTCATCAGGAGTAGGACATGTTCACCCGCCCAAATGGATGCACCTGATAGGCAAGTCATTCCCGGTCCCCCATTTTTGACCTGGCCTTTTGCAACTAGCGAGGTGTAGGTAGATCACGTATGATCACGTCAGAGTTCGTAGCTTTGTAAACCAGTGGTGTTGATCATTATGATCATTTACCAGCTAACAACTCTATGATCTACCTACCATTGGTTTACACCTGGAAGGAACGTGGCGAATGGGAACATCGTGTGGCCTGCGTGTGGAGCCCTGGTGGTGGAAGCAATGGCACGACCCTGAAATCTTGGGGCTTAATAGCTGGAAGCTCCACGTTAGCAAGGCTTTGCGCACTTGATGGGCCTGTGATCATGAGATCGAAATGAGCAACGTCCAATGATCTGTAGTTAGTAGCATAGGGTCTTCTAGTTCAGAGGAGCTTCTTGGGCATCACCATTCGTAAGACCTGTCGATGAACCGTCAAACACCCACTGCCCATCCTGACGAATGCCGTCAGGAAAGTATTCTTTTCTATCTCAAACGCTTTTTCTGACCCACACAGCGTCAGTGGCTGCGGGCTGCTTCTTGCTTGATTGATTCTTAGTCTTCTTGGTTTGAATGATGGACCTGCTCTTTTGGGGTGCCTCGGATGAATCTGCTAGTGATGCCCAAAAACCACCGGCCATTGGAAGACGCATTGGACACGTGGCTAGGTCTGTCCATGGTGGCCTTTCCATGCCAAGTTGTCATCTTCAATACTGAAGCCCAACATGTTTTTGAAGTACTACCATTTGTGCACCAAAATAGATGCCACTTTACTTTACGGTCATGATTTGCAAAGCACATAAATGGAGGATGTTGGAGGTGTAAGTGTGTTCTGGCAGTATTCACCAAGCAGCAACTCTTTGCAAAGAATGCTCGAGCACATGATGTTCACCCTATCACTGAACCCCCAATGCAACTATTGCAATTGCTTACAGTGAACGACATGTCAATTTTCAGCCTCAGACATCCAAACCCTGATGTTTTCATCCATCAACCTCCTCCACATGTTTGAAAGCAAATCATAAGGCGGCATGCATGGAATCACGAACGAACGCCAATTTTGTAACGCCGTCAGATGCTAAGACTACCCAACTGAAACCGACATATCTTCAGTCAGTTCAGACTAAAGTACATGCTCGTAGATATGTTGACTTCAGCTGATGATTTCGGTAGTGAAACGCAGCAGCCGAAACTCAACGGCGAGGAAAGCCCTCCCCACTTCGCAACTTCCCGCGTTCCGCTCAGTTCTTTGGAGACTGCGATGAGACACCGCCCTTTGGCCTGGATGATTACGTGATTCAGGTGGGGATGGGCCAATTGAATCAGTGACCAACATGAAGTGCCATGGGTTCATGTTGTTTCAAGGGAGTACTGTCGTAGTTATCCTATTTATGTGCACCAACGTGGCAGGGTGCACCACTCTGTGTTATTCAAGTTGTTGGGGGACCCGTCACCAACTTGTTTGGGGTGGACACCTGTTACATCCCGGTGTAGCCATGCACCCAAGCATGGCAAAAATGTGAAAAGAGAGGAGGCATCGATAGCATCGCCCTTGCGTCATTGACATACCAACTGATGGTTTCTCAAAATAGGGAACCCCAAAATTGGTTGGCTTATCAATATAATATAATGATTAATATAAAGGATGATAACTGGGGGGTACCCCTATTTCGACTAAGACCCAACTGGTGCCCAACCCTTCTTTCTATAAAATCCTTTCTCTCAAAGGATGGGGGGCTTGCCAGAGATGAGCCTGAACCGGGCTTCAACTCAATGCTCACCTGTACTTAAAGCTGACGCATGGAACATCTTCATGATCTGGCCAGATGATTCACTTATCACAACCAATCATAACCTAGAGTAACCTATAACACACTCATCATACAACCTATATCTTAGGTTGTCGATTTAAGTATGATGATTCACCTATAATTAGCCTATAAAGTATGAATTTTATCTAAGGAGTCTCCAGACAAGATGAACCAGAGGCCCGGCCCAGCCGCTGGGTCCCACAACGTGCACCTCCTTGGGTCCAACTTGGGATGGTGCAGTTCACCCTGTGAAAACGAAGGACTGCGTTTTGTAAAGCTCTCAACGAGTTGCAATGGTTGCATTTGAGACCGTGTGAGATCTTGTGAGATCTGGTTTTCGTGTTTCCGAAGTTTCCTGTTTTGTTGTTTCCATGAATTCGCAGTGTTTCTTGGGTGGCCTTGCTGGGTACCCTGAGCCATCGTTTTATGCTTGTCATCGTTTGGGTGGTAACTTGATCCGGGCTACAAAGTGGCGACCCCGCAGTTGTAACTCTCCGGCAAATCAACTGGGAAGTGGAAAATCCTCCCCATTCATACATATTTCTAGTTGCTTCACCTGTCGAAACTGGTGCTTTGTGGTGGTTCGTTTCCCAGCAGGAGATATGGCAGTGGGTCCCCTGTACCCCTGGTTCCCCTGTCATTAACCATTGTTTTCCCTATGAAATTGATCGTAGTTATCTCTATTAGTTGGTTGACTAATATCGACCCATAGCCATATGAAGTCACCAACATCTCCCGAGTACCCAACTGCTTCCCCGATGCTTCCCGCCCACAGGTGCCAGTGGAAGGAGCACAGGTGCGCGATATGGCGGTACGCAATGGGTGATACTGGGCGCACAAGCGTTGCTTGGAGGAAGCACACAGAGCCAGAGAACTATGGTGACGCTCAGTTCTTTTAAACATATATATATATATATATGTTTATATATACATGATATATATGTATATGTATATATAAACATATACATGTTCTAGAACTATAATTAGTTTTTTTTGTTTTTCTGAAATATCTTATAGATAAAAGAAAACTGAATCTGCTGAATTGTTGATAGACTCCGTCGACATGTGTCTATACTCTTGCGTCACAAGTGTTACACGACATGTTTGAGTGGGTCATGCGATGGTTAAATTGTGTTCTCAAAAGCGCAGGTGGCTACCTTTCGAAACCATGGTACCGCCTCGCAGCGCAGCGTGTCGAAGGCCATGCAATACCCCGACGCACCCTGGGCATCTTTTCCGGCACCTGGAGAAGTGATGTTCAAGCAACTTGGCTCCGAACTACGAACAGCTATGAGTCGTTTATGATGGTTAATGATAATTACTGTAATCATGTTCAAGCAGCTTGGATTGCAGGGGCCAACGAATGGACACACGATTGACATTGGATGATGAGGCTTCATGGTAGTTAACTACTGGGTACTTAATGGTGAACAGTGGTTGGTGGTGGTTGATAATTGATCGTGATGGTTGATTCGTGGTTCATTACGATATGTGATGCTCAATATCCAACAATATCGGCGTTCACCATTGTTTAAAATGATTACACCGAAAAGATGGTCAAGACTGGCTAGTTGGAACAGATCACGATGATTGCTCAAGGTGGTGGTTGATTAGGCATCTCCGTTGGTGAATAGCCACCAGGAACAACAATTGGTTTACTATCTGGTGATGGTTCAGGGTGGTTGGTGATGGCGCTCAGCAACTGAACCTCACGTAGCCAGCAGGACGTAGCACATGGCTTCCAGGCTTCAGGGATTGCTGACACTGAGATTTGATCACCTGAGAGACCAAGGCAAGATTGATCAGGAGATATACTGTAATATCTACCCATGATTAATAAACCCCTGGTTGATTAATAGGGGGTATGCCCTAAAAGCCTTGGTTTTCCATTAAAATGGTAACTCCCCCAATAATCAACCTAGGGTTTATTAATCCTGGGTTAACATTACTCTTTATTTTGGAGTGGATCGCTCCACATTATTTACGCTCTGGTGAACTAACATGGCAATAGAATATGCACCATAAATGGATCATTTCCCAGGGTTTTCCTAGAAAAACGGTGATTTTCCATTGCCATGTTAGTTCACCAGAGGGTATGATCATTCAAAGGCCGTTGCTAGGTTCATCGACTTGAGGGAAGCTGTTCAGCTGCTGTTTGCAGCCAGGTGGGGTACTTCCCGGTGGCTAACCTCCAGAGAGTTACTACCGTGGCTGTATCCAACTCTCGGAGTTTCAACCCCGAGACACCAGTGGCGACAGGGTCGATATGGCGAGCTGGGTCAAGGCTTTAAGCAACAATAACTAGCTGGTCTAATGGTTAGTAATAGGGGATAACAACTAGCAACTATAGGGGATATACCAGCTATATATGGCTATGGCTGGTCTAATGGTTTGTAATAGGGGATAACTACTAGCAACTGAGGGGATATACCAGCTATGGCTATGAGTCAAGGCTTTGACCAACAATAGTGGGGATTAGTGCACCAAAAATGATCAATGGTCAATGGTCTTATAATAATAAGGGGATTAAAATCAATAAGAATAGGGGAGAGAGATTATATATATACATCAACTATATGGTTGTCTAATCATCAATCTTGGTTGATATTAGGCAAAAATAAAAAGGCATGCCATGGTAAATGATGGCGCAGCAGGGGTACAGGGTGAACTGACCCACAGCCAACTGTGAGTGTTGACCATCCACCACATCAACTATGATCAACTATCATCAAAGATCACCCAGTTGTAAATCATCATTAACCATTGTAAATCATTACCATCCATCAACAAACATCCACCAGCAACTACCATCCATCCTCACCTATCATCAAAGATCCTCATAAATCATGATCAACCAGCACGAAGTTCATTGTGAATCCATTATCCACCATTATCATCAACTATCCTCACCACCATCCAACCATTATCCAACCATTATCCACCCTTCTTGACCACGCCATCAGCGCTGGTGCAGTGCCTCCAGGCACGAAAACGTGGTTTTCGAATTCATGCCGGGAACGGCGCGAGGGCCCAGCTCTGAGTTGCCGAGTAGCTCACTCCTTGGTGTGGGCGATGATGATGATGATGATGATGATGATGATGATGATGATGATGATGACCAACCAATGTTTATTGAATGGTTGATTAAGGGGGAGAATGAGCAACTATGGGATATGGTGATGATCTTGGCCATTGAATGGTTGATTAATGGTTAACTATAGGGGTTGATGACCAACCAATGGTTGATTGATAGGGTATACACCATGGTTAATAAGCAACAAAAGGGTATATACCATGGTGATTGATGATGATGACCATGATGATGAATGTTTGGTGATGATGACGATAACCGCGCATTAATAAACTGTTGGTTTGTCAACCGGGAGGGTGCACATTTAATGGGAAGCCGAGGCTTTTGGGCGATACTGCCTAATAAATAAACCAGGAGGTTATTACTGTAATCCAAGGTTGGCATTAACCACTAACACGTATCATTTAATCAGCGGTGAAGTAAACACTATCATATGCTATCATATACTATCATCAATTCACATTAATAAGAATCTATCATTAACATCACCTAATAGTTAGCATTGAGAAAAACACTATGAACCCCTAATTACGAACCATGAAGCAGCCATAGATTAGACCTGATTATCAACAATCATAAACAAGGACCTTGGACTGTTCCGATATCTGGCCTGTAGCTGCAGCCCAGCTTTTTTAGGTCGTAAATTGTGAGTCTTACCCTCCTCTTGCTTTATAGGGAACAAGTTGACAGAATTTTGCTCCATGAGCCTCTGGCTGACATTTTGTTGGCACAAGCCAGTACCTCCTGCATGATTTGTTTGTTCGTTCTCGCATTGGTGGCCACGCTGTAGTGGGATTTTTAAAATTGTTCTGGTGGCCAATGAGATCCATCCTTTTTTTACCACTGTTAACAGCTCAGCTGACGATTTACCATCTGAAATATCAATTGGGGTGATTCGCCCATGGCTGGATCTCTCTTTAATCATCATTGACCTTCAGAATCCCAGCTATGATAGTTGCTTATTATCCTCTATCAGCTTCATTCAGCCAAGAATAAACCACCATCAAGTATCATGGATAGTATTAAACACTATGACACTATGAATCATTAGTAAGCAATCATCATTTGCCACTATCAACCATTAAGAGTGGCTATTGTTGAATGGTTCGTAGGTACCACCATCACTGTGGACAAGCCCCATATCTCGTAGTTGTTAAACCATTTATCAACCATTTCTGAGACGTTTATCAACCTTCATTACGTATAGATTAACGATCCTTGGTTCGCACTGCAGCCCGTTGGGAACCGAAGCCTCAGCCAAAGCCAAGGAGCTTGTTCCGGGCTTCGAAATGGATCCGGTGGTCGAATTCTGTGAGGGCCCAGACGCGCCAGCTGGGCTCGTGGGAACTGCGCCAGATTGGTTGCTTGGAGGGTTGCTTACCCATCAAACAACTAAAACATTCAACTAATCTCAAGGACTCAGTCAACCCATCAACAACTTAACACATCATTGCTTGTTTGATCATGGATGGTTGGCTTTGGATGGTGGGATGGTTGGATCATGTTGGATCCAGATTCCTTGTGAGCTGATCATGGCTGGTCAATGAGCCAATGATGGTTAACGTTGAGAGTTGAGATTTAGGCCACAATGGCAAAATTGAAAATAATTAAACATCTGATTTTAATATATGATTTTGATATGAAACCTAACGATCAAAACAATATTTGCTTGTTTTTTGTCGAATATAAATTTGATATGATTTGGATATGATTCTAATATGATTTTAATATGGCAAAAGATATGAAACATATGATTTGAACATCAAATATCAAAAGCATGTGAAACACATATACCACAAAAAATCAAATAAGAGCCCCGCGGAGAAAAACATCGTATTGAAATCATGTGTTTCATACTGTTTCCATATGTTTTTCATATTCGAATCATATTTTTTATTTGAAAAACAGGTGCAACAATATGAAACCAATATGGAAAAACATGATTTCAATACGATTTTGACATGTTTTTTCTTGGGGGGTGGGCGAAAGGATTTGAATCATAGTTTTCAGATTTTTGGTCATGTTTTTTGGAGCTGTATTTTCTCCATATTGAAATCGTATTAAAATCATATTTTTTCATTTTGTTTTCATTTGATCAAAAGCATATTGTTTTGAAACAAATATGAAACACATATGAAAACAAGATGAAAAAACACATGAATTCAATTGATGTTGACATGTGATTTTTTTGGGAGTGGGCGAATTGAATCATATTTTTTAATCTTTTTGGTGATTTTTTGTTAATGAAAATCATATTGATTTCGTATTGTTATTTTTCTCCATTTCTTTTTTTTTGGGTTATATTGTTTTTCATATTGTTTTCATATTTTTTCGTGGTATTTTCGAAAAACAATGAATAATCTCAACTCACAAGGTTAACGTGAATGAGGGGTAGTATGTACTCACAATCCTTTGTATGAATCTGAAGTCTTTGCTACTTGTTGGGATCAATCTGTGTGTCCGTGTATGCACCCCTGGCTGTTCACTTTCCTGTTCGCCATGCTGTTGGTCCAGCCATGTTGGGGACACTTGGGATGAGTGACCTGACCTGAAACGGCCCACCATTGTAGTCTTAAAAAATTGCCAACAAGAAGGGGATCCAACAAAATGATGGGATCCTACCATACTTAATGATTCATTAGCTGGATATATAATGGTTAATGGTTGATGATGGATTTGATGATTCATCCACCATTTATTAGCTAGTGAATGATTACAGTAACTACGGGAGTTCTTAATTGAAGAACCATTAGCCCTGATCAACCTTATTATTGCTATTTATCGTTGGTGAACCATCCCTATTAAACCATCATGAACTAGCATTCGTCATCGATTAACCCGTTATTGTTGGTTGACCATTCTATGGCTGTGGGTTCCCCGTACCCCTGGCTGTTCACATCCCCGAGCCATGACCCTGCACTAGTCGGCCCGCTGTGGGGATGTTCATCCATCAATTCTTGGGGTGGTTGATGACCCAACAACACACAGCCATAGTTGACATAGATCCGATCTGACCCCGTTGTCTCTGAGGTAGCAACTGGACCACGACAGACGTGTGTCCAATGCACCTTGGCGGCTGATAACAGGGCTTACCAGTCATTGATCATTAACCTATGGTGAGCAGTAGATCATGATGAACAAGCGGTAAGCAGTAATGATCAGTGATATGATGGTTGTTAGCAGTAGGTGTTACTAGTCACCGTTTTTGTTGAGCTAATCATGAACACAGCCTGTTAGCTGAGCTTAAGGATCCAGTTATTGATCCATCAACAGCTAAGCATCAACTACTGATGGTTTACCTGACATCCATTGTTAGCAGAAGGTATTGAGGCTGTTAGTTAAGCTGTTAGATTGGTTTACTGTTAGGAACGTAAACCATACCCAATGGTAAACATACTAAAGGTATTGAGGTTTACCATTGATGAATCCAACGATCCAAGGAACTATGGGATATGATATGAGGCTTGCCAATGATTGAATATAATTTGCCAGTTGATTATTATTGATTATGCATTTTTCACACTAGCCATAGATACATGGATGACACCAAGTGTGATCACCCCTACCCTTGTTGGCAATTGCTGGCCTTACGCGTATGGCATTTGTTAGGAACATGAGAGGGTAGAAATTACTTGATGTTATCATTAGAGATAATAACAGCGGGGATGACCCTGAATCAGAGAACCAAACTAGCTGGTTCCCAGGATAAGCTGGGTCCAAGGTATATTTTCAGCAAGTTTACTAGAATCACTTCAGCACACTAAATCTTCATACGGGAAGTTGCGGTATGTTACGAATTTATGCGCGGTAGTTTGAATACTGCAGTTCCTATCATCGCAAGAATTTGCAGTTTTGCGAAGCAGTTTTTTCTCCGTTTTTTCCCTAAGCAAATTTCTTCCTTGCACCCTGCTTAGCCAGACATTCAAATCAGTGATACGGAATCTACGAACAGCAGGGATGCTTTCTATTAAGCGAACAGTAACGGGGCTATTTCGCGTGATAGTTTTCTTATGGTAAATATATGTATGATTGTATATGTGTGTGTATATATTTGCACACATAGATTTATATATATATATGCTTGCTTATACAAGTACATATAGAGAGAAACAGCATCGACCAGCTATGTATCCAGAAATGACATAAGCGGTAATAGTCATCATGAAAGTCCGGTATGGCTGGCAGCTGTCGTCCATTTGGTATGAACCAATTGAGGTTCATCCGTGCTTTGATCTTGTCTATGAGAGGTACTTAATTTCGCGTGTCTTTTGAGATTGCCAAGTAGTTCATCCAGTTTTTTACATATTTTTCGTAGGGTGACCGGGTTGGATGAGGTATGGATTGAGATATCAGCAAAGAAAAAATGCAATCCGGGCCATTTGTTTGGATCAGCAGCCCACCGCGGGGTTGCTAAATTGCAATGGATTTGACCAAGGATATCAAAAGGATCAGCAAACTCCAGTCTGGATTGCGCCCAACCATCGCCACCATTGGTTGTTAGCACACATTGTTCTTTTGTCTTCCACTTCCAGGGTAGGGTCTAACACCCATGTACGGGACACTAGACCATGGTGGTTAGCACACATTGTCTGTAAAGTTTGGCATAGAAAACGATTCTGGTGGATAAAGCACCATTTTGCTTTTCAATCCAACATTTTCGAATTATATATTTTTCTGGTTCTATACTCATCCCTTGTCCCTAGTAACACTCTTACCTGGCACGCCCCGTAGATTCCCTGCCAAACTCTGGGGTGGGTAATGTTTGCCATGAGCCAGGTATTAGTCACATTTTTTGAAGTCTTTTTGAAACCATTCCTGGTCAACCACTATTAACCAATCTTTGAGAAAAGCAACCATTCTTAACCATTAAGATGAACCATTATCAACCAGCATCAACCACTATTGATTAATCATTATGAACCATAAGAAACCAATACGAACCATTATTAGCCATCATCAACCAATATTGACCATTATCAACCATTGTTGACCCATTTTCACCAATATGCACTCGGAATATGCAGCCATGGTGCTTGGGCCACGCCGCTCGGACTTTCGCGGCGCCAGCATGGTACCAGCCTAGCTTGCTCCAAGGAAGCGTGTGATAGGCTTGAAGGACATGCTCTTTGTGGGAAGCAAGGCGCCAAGAGGTCTTATTCTGTTGGTAGCGGAAGGAGTAGCAGCAGTAGTAGCAGTAGTAGTAGCAGCAGTGGAACTGATGTAATCATCCACAGCAGGCGTAGCACCAGTAGCAGTAGCGAATTGCGCTTTGTCATCGTCGTCCCCATAGAGATGCTGCATGGGTGCATTCGGGGGCTTCTGTTACGTGCACTGACGTGGAGTTGGTAAACAAATCATCGTGCATAGCATAGTTTGAATTGTCATAATCCTGGTGGGATTGAAATCATGAATCAAATGGTACCATGTGAGCCAACCATGTTAACGAACTAGCTAACCAGCTATTGACCAACTCAGCAATTAGTTCGGCCATGTGAGAGGAAAAGGAATGCGATGTAGCAAGGTGAATTCCCCTTAATCAGCTTATGAGTGGAAATTTCTGGTTTGATCTGCATGGTTGCTTAAGTGTTTTGAAGGCCATCTGGAACCCGAAGAAGAGGGCGATGCACGCCCTTCCATAAGTTGTATGAGTTTTGTGTCCAACTTGACTGCAATGTTTCATGGCGTCAAGCGGCTTGTGCTGTTTCCATGGTGGTTTATCAAAGGTCGGACTTGTTGGAATGCCACTAAGCACTCAGATAAGTCCCTCGCCAACAAAAATCGACATACCAATTCACTGACGACTGGGGTATGAACCACTGCCATGCAGTAGCGGGATCCATGGCTCGCAACCGCGGTTGCCACTGGTCAAAGCCCTGGGCAGGTGATCCTGAATCCTCCGGAAGATCTGGAGCCGGGATATGTCTACAACGTCAGGATCCTCAGGGACTCAAGGTGTGAGCTGCTTCACGTGCAGTGCTGATGAATTTCTGCTTCCCTTTTGAGCCACCTTTTTGCCGCGAAAACTCCCAGGATCTCGTGCGCAAGCGGCTCCTTTTGTTGTTGATGCCTCTCCCCTCGTCGCTGGGGCCTGTAGACCTTCTTGGAGCAGCAAGAAATCTCCAACCAGCCAACCAAGCAACCAACCAGCCAACCAAGCAACGCCCAGCAACGCCAACAAAGCCTCCTTCCATGTCCTTTGGGTTGCGCACCTAGGTGTCGATCCACCGCGGAGTGGTGGCTGGCATGGACAGCGTGTGTTGGGATCTCAGCAGAACAGCCTGGGAACTCCGCGACGTGCAGCACGGTGAAGCAACGCCCAATTGGGGGTTTCTGAAAATTGGGAACCCCAAAGTTATGGCTGGTTTATGGCTAATTGAATGATTGATAGTGTTGATGATCGGGGTTACCCTATGTTGAGAAACACCCAATTGCCAGTTGTCCGACTGTCGCCGTGGGGGCACCTACAATCACCATCCGGCTGTCCAGCATTGGTAAAAGTGAAACTACCAGTGACTTGGGATCTTGGACAAACCGAATCATTTGTTGATGAAAAACGATTTCGAGTTGGTTGGCGTGGTTTGATGGTTGCTGGTCGAAGCAAACATGTCAAAGGATTATTGAGCACAGAACCCATGAGAAAGAACTCTTGATTCAACCAGGGACATGGGTTTGCCAAAGAAGTGGAGACAGCAAACCATCCCAAGATGAACATGTTGAATACGGCCACATCCTACTAACAGAGAGTTGCTTGCAATTCCGCTTTCAGTAATTCGCTGGAGTTCAGTTTCGACAATCACCCTAAGCCAACTTAACCATGATGATGGTGACGATTTTTGATGATGATGATGATGTCGATGATGGCGCTGCTGAAGATACTCGTCATCATGATGATCATCATCATCATCAGCATCATCATCATCATCATCATCATCATCATCATCATCATCATCCACATCCATATCACCCTATCATCCATCATTCATCATTCATCATTCATCATTCATCATTCATCATTCATCATTCAGCATTCAGCATCCATCATTCATCCTTCATGATCCATCAGTCATCATTCATCATTCATCATGCATCATGCATCATTCATCATTCATCATTCATCATTCATCATTCATCATTCATCATTCAGCATTCATCATTCATCATTCAGCATTCAGCATTCAGCATCCATCATTCATCATGCATCATGCATCATGCATCATGCATCATTCATCATTCATCATTCATCATTCATCATTCATCATTCATCATTCATCACTCAGCATTCAGCATTCAGCATTCAGCATCCATCATTCATCATGCATCATTCATCATTCAGCATTCAGCATCCATCATTCATCATTCATCATTCATCATTCATCATTCATCATTCATCATTCATCATTCATCATTCATCATTCATCATTCAGCATTGCGCATTCATCATTCATCATTCATCATTCATCATTCATCATTCATCATTCATCATTCATCAATCATCATTCATCATTCATCATTCATCATTCATCATTCAGCATCCATCATTCATCATTCATCATTCATCATTTATCATTCATCATTCTTCATTCATCATTCATCATTCATCATTCAGCATTCAGTATTCATCATTCATCATTCATCATTCATCATTCATCATTCATCATTCATCATTCATCATTCATCATTCAGCATTCAGCATCCATCATTCATCCTTCATCATCCATCAGTCATCATTCATCATTCATCATGCATCATGCATCATGCATCATTCATCATTCATCATTCATCATTCATCATTCATCATTCATCATTCATCATTCAGCATTCAGCATTCAGCATTCAGCATTCAGCATCCATCATTCATCATGCATCATGCATCATTCATCATTCATCATTCATCATTCATCATTCATCATTCATCCGTTTCCAAGTTTGATGAGTAGGGTTTCCCACCAGCCTCGGCCCCTCCTTTCGAGATGCGGATGGAAACGGTCGCTTCAACTATAGCTTCCAAGTGGCCGCTGAGGCTGGACGTGATCGGCTAAGCACTGGGACATGACAACGTTCCGTTTAGGGCTACGGAATGGGGATGGATCACATGAAAGGAAAGGAATTGATTAGTAGGTAGTGGTAATGGAATGGTTGAATGTACAAGTGGTTAATCATTCAACAACTCATGGTCAACGGATAAATTTGTGATCACAAGCAGATATTGAATGGTACAATATGTATTATATAATCAATTAGTCAGCATGGTTAATCCTCAAGTGTAGATGATAGTTCGTAGTAGGTTGGCTCTGGTGATTTCTGAGTACGATCCTTGCGGATCATTTGGGCTAGCCAACAACAACAGTGAATCTACTGGTGAAACATGGTTGATCGTGCTTGATATTGACAGTCATTAAGATAACCATGATGAATTCTGAAAAACAAGTGCAGTATATTGGTGAAAAATGATTGATCTTCAGTAATTACAATGGCTCAAAATCTGGTTGGTGGCTTCAAGTTTTTTTGTTTTGCCCAATGATTGGGAATGGTTGGTTGATAATGAACCACATAAGCATTGGCTGGTACCAATAGTTAGTGACACCAATATTGGCTGGTAGTAACCATAGTTATCCATTTTATTTTCCCCCCATTGACCATTAATTAACCATTAACCATCATAGTCCCTACTATCAGCCGTTCTGAAGCTTCATGATCCCTATCAACCATCCCCTATGAACCATCCCTAGTATATAACCATCCCCAGTATATAACCATAGTCCCTATCCCTAGTATATAAACCACCATAGTAGTTGAACCACCCCTATCATATGAGCCATCCCTATGACCATCCCTATAACCATCACTATCCACTATTATCCCCTAATATCCGCTATTATCAACCATCATTATCAGTAACAGGGGGATTACTAACAATTATCCCCAAGTAATAACCAGGGGTTTGCCTATTACCAGCCTGTATCATTATCCCCTATTATTAACCATAGTTAGTATCAGTGACCATCAAAAACTCCCATCATAGTTCCTTGTTTCATCCCCTGGATCTGTGCCAGGCGGTGGATCGCTCACCGCCAGAGCTCGTGGCCATCGAGGCGGTCGGGATCCTCGGTGTGCCGCGGCGCCACGGCGCAGCATGGGAAGGCATTGACGGTGGAGATATTTGGCAGTTGTGACGGTGATATGATGGCTAAATGATGGTTGGATGAGGGTTTAATTAGTGATGGTTGGATGATCGTTTGAGGATGGTTGGATGATGGTTGGATGATGGTTAGTTATGATCAATTCGCGGTTCACTTTGGTAAAAAATGGTCAATGAAGGTTTAAGGAAGGTCAATATGGCATTTAGGAAGAGATACCAGCTAAACACAGGTCTACGACTTGATCATGGTTTGACCAGTCACTCAGTTGCACTAGTTACGTTCAAAGTGTCCATTGACCATAGTTCGGAAGGTTAAAAGCCCACTATTCCTTGATGGTTCATCCTAGTCAGCAAGTAGGCTTCAACCCTGGCTGTGTGTGGGATAACCCAAGCCATTGGGGATCAGGATCACAAGTTACAGCCATATGACGTCAAGTTGCTGGTTATCAGTTTGATCATGGCAACCATTTTGTTCAAGCCCTTCGATGATTACTTTGCAATGAATGGCTATGTGGTGGTTGCTCCAGCCATAGGGAACCCCCAAGTTTTGGTTGGTTTATCGCTACAAATGCATGATGTGGGATGATAACTGGGATACCCCTATTTTAAGGAACAGCCATGTATTCAATGCTACAATTTAATTGGTCATGACGACGATGGTCATGAACAGCTGTACTTTTGTAGCCAGTGATCGTTGATTGTAAGTGCCCGTGTCAACCAATGCTATACAATAGAACTGGTCCAATGATATGTATAGCTGGCATGGTTTGCATAGCTGGTACCAGTTCTACCAACCCTTGCTTCAGGACTTTCAGGCTGACCAACCGCCAACAAGAAAGAATGGAGTTATGAATGGTAGATTCAGCCATTAACGAACCACCCTCATTCTTTGACCACAGCTGGTGGTCCATTTTATCCAAGAGCTGTCCGGTTTCTTGTCGGATCTCCCATTTCTTAGTGCTCGGAAAGGCCATGATTTGGACATCGCCAGCTGCACAATGACTGGCGAGCCCCACCGTGCCCATTTTTTCGCTCATGCTGGAAGGGTTGGATCTCAGCTATGTTCACACCATGCATGTGGTACTCTCAACCATCCCAAAATGGTCCGAACTTCTATGACCCGGACGCAGTAAATCTATGTAAATTTACTCATGAACTGGTTAGTGGAAACTGTTGGCCGTTCACTTTGATAGCTACAAACTGATCACAATAAAAATGATTACTCAAACATGGTCACACATGACCGATCATAATCAGCTAGTATCCACCATGATCAAGCGTTGTCAGTGATTGTCAACTATGGTCATCCACTGCAAACTACTATCAACAAAGATAATGATCAAGGACCATAAACTATTGTCGACCAAGATCACCCACTAGCAATCAAAACAACGCATTACCAACCTCGTCTATAGGCCATTGTCAACTACTATTTACTATTGCTGGTTATCAATCCAAATCAACCACGCTTGTCAACCCAAATCAAAAAGCTAAAACCGTTGACAATCAATCCATTGTCATCAACCACTCTTATCCACCAAATCAATCACTACTGTCAAACTTGGTATCACTATTATCAACCACTATTATTTGGGTGGATTCACCATTATTACTAGCCACTATTATTCCCATCCACCCAAATCAACCACCGCTCAACCATTCGACCCGCCGAGATCTGTGAAGAGGGCGACCGCATGCCCAACGGTGAGAATGACACGCTGCCCCCGCCGCGTCCGTGGACCCCGGCACCCATGGACCTGGGGCAGTATGGCGGGGTGTCTCAGCCAACGGAGGAATGGTGGTTCGATGATGGTTGGACAATGCTTAGATGATGTTGAGCAGTTTAGATGATAGTTAGATGATATTTAGATGATATTTAGGAGTTTAGGTGATGGTTAGATCATGTTTAGAAGTTTAGATGATGCTGGCTAATGCTAGTTGGTTGGATGTTTACGAATGGTTTTGGATGGTTGCTTGGATGGCAGGAAAGCTGCTGCTCCTGGTGGTGCTGTTGCTCGTTGAGGCAGTCACATGTGAGAGGAGGCTTCAGGCAACATGGGTTTTTCTCAATATAGGGGACTCCAAAATGATCCAATATTGGTCATTTCATAGGTATAAATTAACCAACCATTTTGGGGGGTATCCCTCTTAAACAAACTGCCACATCCTAAAAGAGTCGTTGAAGTGGCACTAAGTTTAGGTTATGGGCCCAAAACAGGGAACCACAATCACATAGCTAAAGCAGTTCGAAGCGCAATGGTTTTTGGAAAGGAAGCAATATGTACGCAAAGAACTTTCGTGTCACAAAGCACGCGATTCCACGTGCTTGTTCTTTTTGAATCGTAGGGGTCCCAAAGATCGGCGGTTTGAAGGTCCCCATCATTTGGGATCTTTGGAGACGCATGCAGAAATTGGACATCCTGGGACTGTTTCCATGATTGGTTTGGCATACACAGTCATCCATAAACGAGAGATCTCCCCGAACATCCAACATCCGTAACGTTTGGGAAACCAACCAGCAAGGGGGAATGGTCCGGGAACTCTTGGTATCAGCAAGCAGGATCTGTTGCTGAACTCAAAATGAAGCCCTTCTTCCTGTTGAGATCACCTACTGGGACCAAACAGAAGCGCTGGCGTCACCTCTTGCAGCTTTATGATGGAGAAAGATGGGGGAACCACCATGTGTGGGGCATCGGGGGGTAGGGCTTTTGTATGCCATAATTCGAGGCCGTTGAGAGGGTTGGTCGCCCGAAGTGCGGCATGAATCATGACTTAGAATGCATTAGAATCGATTGGATCAGTCATCCGTCGCCCATGTGAACCATTTGCTGGTCGAACTATTTTCAACCAATGTTCACTGGATGGCTTATACCCACTAACTTAGGTTTTTAGTGTTTTTGGGATTTGATTGATTTACCATATAACCACTAACAATATATTTTTAGCAATGTTCACTGGGTTGGTTGATGTGAAAATTTGTAGGAAGCCGGGCTGCCACCAATGGTAGGGCTTTCCAAGAAGTCGATTTTCAACCAGGGCCCCAGCAGGTGACAGTCGCGTAACCAGGAGCACCAGGTGACACGAATATGGCCTTGCTAGAGCCAGTGAGTTGGGACTAGTGTACTTAGTCTGACGTGGGACAACATGTAGCTATGGGTCAATATTAACCAACCAATAATGGGGATAATGACCAACAATAATAAGGAAAACAATGGTTAATGATAGGGGAACCAGGGGTACGGGGTTTTGACCCACAGCCATGTTACTGACCTGGACTCTACTTGGGAAGACTTGGGTGTGCAGGTTTTAGGCAGGATATAACCGTGGTAGCGTGATGAGGTGAGCTATAAATCTAACCATGCTTAGCCACCACTTACCCGCTGTGATGCGCATCCTGCCGTATCTGAGTCATTCCCAAGACGGAACTCATCATCCCAGCCTTGGGAGGGTGTTTGTCTTCAAGATGGTGATATAATCATTGGGCAGATAGATTCAGATATTCAATCATGGTGATATAATAATTGGGACAATATTCAAGATGGAATCGAAGAGTAGATAGAATATCTCAATTCTTCCAAGCTATCTACCTGCCTTTGGCATGGTCCAAGAACTAATATTCTGCATTTACTCCAGGATCACCATAATGCCATGACCAGTCCCGACTTCATTTTTGAAAGCTACGATTACTTGGATGTTCAATCCTCACTTGGTAACTGGTTAGTAAGCACGGATAAGCATGGTGATAGGATGTTACAGGGTTATATACTTACCGAACTAAGATTCACATGGTTTATATAACATGGTATAACCCCTAGTCTTTGCCACAGGTATACCACGAATTGTTTACCTACTCTTTTGGCTTCATTTTTTCGACAAGTCATTGTAGACCCTCTGGTAAACGAACAAACCTGAAAGCTAAACATCATGATTTTTGATAGGAACACAATGTTTTTTTATCATTCAAAAGAATAAATGCCATCATCTTGGGTAGAAAAACAATTATCAATGTTATACTGGTTGGGTGGTTCAAAACATTTTTAATTTTCCCTAGTACTTATCAACAAATGCTTGGTTGACAAGCATATTTTTCATAGGGGTTGTTCAACCACCAACCAGTTATTGATGGTTACTATAGTGGGTAATGGAATTAAAACCAACCAACTGCTGGTCACTGTAGTCATTATTGATGGTCATTATCTGGTTGGTGGTTTCAAACATTGTTTATTTTCACTAGTTATCATGAACAATTGGTTGGTTGACGAATATAGGGGTGGTTCAACCACCAACCAGTCATTATTGATGGTAGGAAAACCATTATAAATATTGTAGATCGTGGATTTTCCACGGGACCAGGTGCCCAGGTCCTGGTGAGGACCGGTGAGTTTCAGACCCCAAATGCTCGGTGCCACGAACGAGCTGCGGTCATGGGAGGTTTGAACAGCTCTAGGCCCCGCAGCGAAGATGGGGGTTTCTCAAGTCATAGGGGACCCCCAAATCATCTAATATCATCTAATAATCTAATACTAATCATTTTTAAAGTTAATAATAGGGGACAATAAGTAACAACAAAGTTTTAACAACTAGTGGTTGGTGGTTTAAAACATTTTTTTAAATTTTCCCTATTATTAACAAATGATTGGTTGGTTAATTCATATTTTCTATAGGGATTGAAACCACCAACCAGTAATACTTCTCATTTATCGTAGTAAATCATCCATACAAAATTGGTACCCTCATTTTTTGACACCAAATGGATGGTACGGTGGACCCTCCGGGCATCATAGCTGGCTGCAAAACCACCAAAGCCAGCTGTGTCACTCGAGGGTATCTTCCAATCAACCTGGGGTGTTTTTGCTGCGAATTTTCCTGGGTCAATTTTTTGTTGCTCATCCAAGTTTCCGGGACTAGGTTTGGCTTCGAGGATTCCCGCGCCCCGAAAGTTCCGGCAGTCATCCGTTGCAAGAGGTGAAATCGTTTGGCGCTGTGCGCCTCATGAACATCTCCGAAGGAAAGCAGAACCAGTCTATCTGGAAATGCTTCGTAAATGAGCTGAGCAATGTCATGTAGTCGCAACATGCATGGAATAGCGACGCAACTTAACCTGCAAGGAATGTTGGCCCGGGCCCGGGATGCATGCATCCTCAACAGTTGTTCCATGATAGACCTCATAAAAATTCTTCCAGAACAGATTTCCCAGGATGTAACGCAGGTGTATGCATGTATATATTTCTTAATTTCATATGTGTTGTATTTCATTGGATACTTGTATGCAGACATGTGTATATATGTGTATCCATGTCTATTTCAAAAGCTATATCTGTATCCATATGTGTATTTATATCTGTCTATTTCTAGAAATTATCATAATTGTCCATATCTATGTCTAAATCCGTATCTAAATCAATCTCTATATTTTTGATTATCTACATCTATACTTCTTTGAAATAGTTATTTACAGTACATCTTTGATGGCTTACATCTGTCTCTATATCCCTATCTTTATCCGTATCTATATCTATACCTATATGCATCTTTCTATACCCATATTTGTATGTATTCCGCACGTATGCTTTTTGTGTGCATGATGCTATGTATGTGTGTGTGTGTCTAAGTACATGTCCATATGTATGTATATGTATATATGTTTTCCATAAGCATAAATATATGTGTAAATATATTGACCGTACATTTTTACAGCAAGCAAACCATATCATGACTATATACGTATACACCCATGGAGTTAAGGTTGACATCGTTGACACATATCGCATCAAGAGCATGCACACGCACCAATGAGTCCAGTGCTTTCTGAAGTGCCTATCATCATGGTCCGTCTATTAGATCTGTGGCCAGGCAAGCTAAGCACCGGGCAGTTGAAAACAGGATCGTGGTCCGGCAGAGGTGGTCGTGGAATTGTTTAGTGGCTGAAACAAACAAAGCTTGTACTACATGATCTGCAAACCCTGCCCCCTGGCCTAGTTGTTTGGCACAGACCGTGGGCAAGCTTCCGGTTTTCGTTTCAATTTCCGGTCGGTGAAAGCAGGCCTGGCAAACTTGAGTCATTGCTCGGCAACAGCATCGCAGGTGACAGGACAGACATGCCTAAAGACATCTGAGGTTGTTGCGCTTTCTTTTGAACGGTGACCGCAAGAGTGGCATGGTGGGTATGTTCCGTAGCCAGTGGGTGACACAGAAACGCACAGATTTTCCAGGCAAGCGCAGTTGCGCGCATACACCGAGAATACGCGCGTGCTACACAGAATGCATTCAGACACACTTTCTTACATACACACATGGATAAATTGGCATCCATGCATGCAGCGAATGCACATGTGTGCTTGTCGGCACGCTAAGACAGGTCGACTAACAGGACTAACACGCCTGCATCCATAGGTGCAATCAACTATTGACTTTTGAATCCAGCATTCCATAAAGCACACCCTCACCTATACCTGCACAGTCATGTTTTCCTCTCTCTGGTTCGTTCTCTTTTTCCTTCTGTTTTCTATTTGCATTGAGGCGCGTGCTTCTAAGGTAGAGCCGGGTAGAGCAGAAGAGCGAGAGAATGACACCATGCAAAAACAGTCGGAAAGGGACAGAGAGATTGAGAGATTGGACCAAAGAAAAAATGGAAACGGTAGTTGCAGCCTCAGGTTGTGGCGTGTGGCTTCCTGTCCAGCAGATCAGCGGCAAGCCGCCGTTGTGGGGGCGGGAGTGCCCAGACAACTACTTTGCTGGTTGCAGGTGGCGGCTCAACCAAGACCAGCTCTAGACTCTTCGTCAGTCCCCTGAGATGCAAACAATCAAAGTGGATGTTTCAAATGACTAGTAGGCTGTTCGTTTCTTGCCCAGAAAGGACTGATAGCGTCCAAAATTTGTTCCTTTTGCTGGCCCGTCGCAACACGATTGCTGAAC
>VSDK01018977.1:255582-281154 GCA_009767595.1 Symbiodinium kawagutii
TTGATCTTCTCAGCAAGGCCGAACGCCTCGGTGAATTTTTCAGCCGTGACGCCAGACTCCATGTTCGAGGGACGAGGGACGAGGTACGAGGTACGAAGTTCGAGGTCCAATGTACGAGGTTCCAATTTCCAGGTGTCAGGGACGAGGGCAGAGGTACGAGGTTAGAGGTATTGACCAGTTTTCTTTTTCTATTGGTACAGAAGTTCAAAGCGGTGGTCCAGATGGCCGTCGTTATCACTATCATTCTCATCGAGACGTGGCCCGAATTCGATGTCCTTCTTGACAGGTGACCGTCCTCATCCTCTCCGAGCTCTATTATTTCAGCAACACCAGACTCCATTTCCAGGGACGAGGTACGAGGTTTGAGGTACAAGGCACAAGCTTTGAGGTTATAAGGGTCAGAGTCGTGATTGACAAGTTTTCGCTATCTCTATTTCTCTTATCATCCTGAAGTTTGAGCCGGTGTCATTCAGTCAGTGCAGCAGTTTTCTCGCCGTCACTTTTCATCACAGTGCCGACGCACTTGGGCAAACAGTTGTTGCAGCTGGTGGTCGCGCACACCTCGGACGCACCTGGGCAAAGCATTGCAGCTGGTGGTCCGTGCCCCTGTTTTTCTTCAGACGGAAGGGGCCAATTTTCATATCTTGCTGAGCCACTTCGTTTTCCTACGTCGGCAGGGTTGAAATTTTTCACAACAGAGCAGACGCACCTGGGCACAAGTTGGTGCAGCTGGTGGTCTTGCCAACCACGGATGCACCTGGGCACAGTCTTGCAGCTGGTGGTCCGTTAGTTCATTTTTAGCAATCAATTTTGCAGGTTGATCTTCTCAGCAAGGCCGAACGCCTCGGTGAATTTTTCAGCCGTGACGCCAGACTCCATGTTCGAGGGACGAGGGACGAGGTACGAGGTTCGAGGTCCAATGTACGAGGTTCCAATTTCCAGGTGTCAGGGACGAGGGCAGAGGTACGAGGTTAGAGGTATGGACCAGTTTTCTTTTTCTATTGGTACAGAAGTTCAAACCGGTGGTCTTCTTTGCAGATGGCCGTCGTTATCATTATCATTCTCATCGAGACGTGGCCCGAATTCGATGTCCTTCTTGACGGTGACCGTCCTCATCCTCTCCGGGCTCTATTATTTCAGCAACACCAGACTCCATTTCCAGGGACGAGGTACGAGGCTAGAGGTACAAGGCACAAGCTTCGAGGTTATAAGGGTCAGAGTCGTGGTTGACCAGTTTTCGCTATCTCTATTTCTCTTATCATCCTGAAGTTTGAGCCGGTGTCGTTCAGTCAGTGCAGCAGTTTTCTCGCCGTCACTTTTCATCGCAGTGCCGACGCACTTGGGCAAACAGTTGTTGCAGCTGGTGGTCGCGCACACCTTGGACGCACCTGGGCAAAGCATTGCAGCTGGTGGTCCGTGCCCCGGTTTTCGCAGACGGAAGGGGCCAATTTTCATATCTTGCTGAGCCACTTCGTTTTCCTACGTCGGCAGGGTTGAATTTTTTCACAACAGAGCAGACGCACCTGGGCACAAGTTGGTGCAGCTGGTGGTCTTGCCAACTTGCCAACCACGGATGCACCTGGGCACAGTCTTGCAGCTGGTGGTCCGTGAGCTAGTTGATGTTTGGAGCCGATGCAATGTTGGTTTGACATCCGAAGCCTTCACTCCGTTTAATGTCTGTGTCATTTTTCACGTTGCCATATTGGCTTCGTGTGTGAGAGCAACCCCTGTTCCAAAGGGTTTCGGAGCACTCTAGTTTATGACATTCAGCAGGGGGCTCTGGGTCCTTCTTCCAAGCCAGAGCCAACGAAGACCTTGGAAGTTGGGCGTGCAAACGTACCTGCTATATTTCTCACCGCTCGTTTCGCCTTTTGTTGTCATACGCCGTTGCTTCCTTACTTTGATGTTTATCATTGGTGTCGATTTTGCAAGGCAAGGAGGAAAAGCCTCATAAACCTCCCTTGCCGACGAACAACAGTAAGGGGAATACCAGTCATCCATCATGCTCACCTTCACCTGACCATGCCAGTTTGGCTTCAATGCCCAAGATGGCATCTTCCGATGGGTCTTGTCAAGTATCTGTACTGGTTGCATGTGACCCATTCGGTCTTTCAAGTGTGTGTGTGTGTCTGTCTGTCTGTCTGTCTGTCTGTCTGTCTGTCTATCTGTCTGTCTGTCTGTCTGTCTGTCTGTCTGTCTGTCTGTCTGTCTGTCTGTCTGTCTGTCTGTCTGTCTGTCTGTCTGTTTAGGAGGTTCTTCTTCCATTCTCACTGTTCACCTTGCAGTAAGAAGAAGATTGAAAAGTTTTGAAGCAGCGCTTGTAAGTTTGAACTTTTGTCATGTCACTTCCATGTCTCATGTGCAGTCAGGCCATTAGGTTCACAGGTTATGCTGACAGCTGTGCTTGAAGTGCTTGTAAGTTTCAACTTTTCTCATGTCACTTCCATGTCTCATGTGCAGTCAGGCTATTAGGTTCACAGGTCATGCTGACAGCTGTTCTCACTAGGATGTTGCGCATATAAGCAGAGTGCCTTTAACACTTACACTGGCACAAATCAATAGTGTGCCAAGTTGAGCGTACTTTCACATTTTATGTCATACCGCTGTGTTTGGTTTCAAGCAGTTGGTTTGAAGCAGTTGGTGAGTTAGTATTGCCTTGCATTGCCTTGCCTCATAGGGTAGCCATGACAAGGCCAGCTTTTCATGAGGAGGAGAAAGAAGGCTTGTCTGGGGAATGGATAGACCCTCGACCCAAGACACAGCCTGGTGGTGCGCCATTGTTGGCTTTCAATCAAGCCTGCCAAGCACCTTTGGGTGTCTTCTGGGACTGTGATTTCATCAGCATGGAAAGCAATGCCCTTCTAGGCTTTGCCAGTTCTTGGGAAATAAGAGGGTCTTTGCGAAGATCCCCTAAGTCCCAATTCCCAGGTGGCTTGGAGATTTCCTCAAGGCCTTTCACATTGAGGCTTCGAAGTACCCTCCATGATGCCATGAACCCTACCCATGAACAGCTGCTCAGTGAAGCAGGAGAGACATTGAGGAAAACTGTGACACAGATAGGGATTTGGACACCCTATTCTAGCTGCACATCCAGAAAGGAAACAGCAAGCATTGGCATTGGCAATGCATGAGAGATGGTGCAGTTCTTCTCAGCTCACTGAGGCTTTCAACCAAGCCGTGAATGTGGAAGACTGGCAGTTGTTCATTTGTAGGTATGGCGTGAAAGCAAAGGGCCAAGATTTTTTTTCACATCCTGCTGGAAGCCAAGGCCTTGATTGACAATCCAGGGTGCCTTACCCTTTGTTTGGGAAGGTGGGCCGTGGCTTTGGAGGCCTGGAGGTCAAAGGTGCCCAAGGAATCAATGTCATCAAGACAACAGCCTACCCAGGCAGGTTTGTACACCACATGAAAGCCTTGGGCCTGCCAAACAAAAGTAGTCCAAGGAAGTGTGAAGCCAGATGGTTTGGCATGCAGTGGTCGAAGCTCCAGACTTTGGGTGCCCAAATGGGCCAGCTGGCTGACAATGATGTTGCAGGCTTGAGGGTAGAGATGAGGCTGAACTATGTGGAAGCTTCGTGGAATGAACAAGCAAGGGTGTTGATTTCCATGCTCCAGGAGATCTGCAAGCGCGTGGATGTCAAGGAGCTGTCCTTGGAAGATATCCATCAAGACAGTTGGCAAAGCAGAGGAGGCCTGCCTTTTCCAATGCCTGAGGAGGCTGGTGGATGGAGGCATCAAAATTATGGCAGGCTCCTTTTCCATATTGGTGTGAGTGACAGATTCACCAATAGGCTTGCGCTCAAGCAAGCATTGGAAGACCTTGGGGCCTTCAACCAGATTCAGGAGATTAAGGACAGCAGCCCCATGATTGCTGGCCTATGAACCCTGCCTTGCCACCAGGGGCTGCCCACATTGAAATCTCCAAATCTTCCACTCCAAAGGAGGTGTCTGCCATGGGCATGCAGTTTGACAGCCATTTCAACTAGTATGAGATTGCTGCCTTTTTTGGATTCCTGCAAAGCTGCAAAATGCTTGCGCCAAGACCAAGAGGAGGAGGATGATGGGGCAAACTACTGCTGGAGTGCAGCAGTTCACTGCAGCCTTGACAACCTCCAGAGGTGGTGTGGCAGGGCCACTGGGCAGCCATCTTTTGTTGGCTGTTGTCAATTTGGTGGCCATGAACTTGCAAGATTCAGTTGCCCAACTGGATGACCAAAGCAAAGAGCAGGAGGTCAGCAAAAGGAGGAAGCAGGAAAAGGAGCTGGGTGCCAAGAATACAGCAGAAGCAGCTGTGACTGAACCAATCAGGAACTTGAGAAGGCAGTACATTTCCTTTTTGGCAAGAGAACTTCCTGGCAAAGATAGGCTCCATCAAAGTCAATTCCTAGAGTATGATAGCTTGGAGATAGCCTTCATAGAGGCATTGGGTTCTGGCCTGGACTGCTTTGCCACTTTGGAGCTGGCTGCCACGTGTGAAGATGACCCATGGGATGGCCCTTGCTGTGGGATTGGGCCAGTTGGAATCAATTTCCTGTTGCAGCAGCTTGGTGTGGATTTTGGCTTGGCCGGATAGGCGGAGGTGAAGAGTACCAAGGCTTTGCCAAAGCCATTCACCTTGGTGAGTGACAATAATGACTGGGTCCCATGTGGTTGAACAGTGAGGGGGGGAAGATGGAAAGCAGACCCTGGCAACAACTGATAGCAACTGATAACAACTGATAACATCAAATGATAACAGCTGATAACAACTCAAAAACCATGGTTTTTCCATGATAACAACTGATAACAACTGATAACAATACATGACAACAACTGATAACAAATGATAACAACTGATAACATTTGGGTTCAAAAATATTAGTATAAAAATATTAAGGTATAATTTATCTGAGTTGGTTTCCTTTTAGAATATTTAAATATAAATATAAATAAATAAATAAATAAATAAATAAATAAATATATATATATATATATCAATATATTTATGTTCCTCCCATCCTCCACTCTGAACTACATGAGAAAACCAGTAGAACACTAGAAAACCAGTAGAGCAGAGCAGCAGGGGGTTGTGCTTAGCATAGCATGTTGATCTTGCAAGCTGTGGCTGTACCTGCTCCAAAAGTGAGGGGGGTTCCAGAAGGGGAGGATCCTGAATCTTGGGCCCTTGAGGAAAGGAAGGTGGGGAACATGATGAACCCAGCCAGGGGGGTGAACCTGGATGGTGGGCCTGCAAAAGGACTGGGGCCATGTTGCGTTGGTTATCGTTGGGTATGGAATGGCGAGCCAACTGGACTTGGCAATGTTGAGAGGAAGTGATGCCAGTGACAACTATGCAATGTTGATATAAACATTTATATACTGCGAGGGCCCATGGCAGCGAAGCCGGTTTTAGCAAGAAGAGCTGGCCCCAGTTTTGGTTCCAGCCGGCGTGACTTCTTGAGGAAGCCATTTTCAACAGGAACACCACACCCTGCAACACTGGGGGCAAGTGACAAGAGCCCACACGGAGCCCAGCGGAGCCCACACTTTTATGTGGAAAAACAGAGGAGCCCACAAGGAGCCCACCTGGAGCCCACGCAAACATTCGGGGAAAAATGACAACAGCCCAAGCGGAGCCCATCGGAGCCTACACTTTTATGTGGAAAAACACAGGAGCCCACAAGGAGCCCACAAGGAGCCCACCTGGAACCCACGCAAACACTGGGGAAAAATGACAACAGCCCAAGCGGAGCCCAATCGGAGCTTACACTGTTATGTGGAAAAACACAGGAGCCCACAAGGAGCCCACAAGGAGCCCACCTGGAACCCACGCAAACACTGGGGAAAAATGACAACAGCCCAAGCGGAGCCCAATCGGAACCCACACTTTCATTTGAAAAAACACAGGAACCCACCAATTTCACCCACTGGGAAATATAGTAATCTCCTGGACGGGTGAGGGGAAAGGTGGCCCAGCAAAATTTAGGTTTTACGCATACAATTGTCACGCAGCAAGTATTATACGCCAACTTCGTCCTTGAGGGTGTTGTGCCAAATCTGGGTTGAGAAGTACAAAATATTAAAAGCACGCCCGGCGCCACGGATGCACCTGCCTTCTCCTTCTATGGGGGGGGTGGGGGCTCTCCAAAGAAGAAGCCGGCTGGAACCAAAACTGGGGCCAGCTTCTCTTGCCAAAACCAGCTTCGCTGCCATGGGCCCTCACAGTGCGCAAACACATGTGGCTTGAAGCATGATAGATGATGATGGATGAATGAAAACCAACAAGACAAGGATGGTCGTTAGCTCTTGGCAGCAAATTTTGTGGGATGTTCACGTCGGCCAAAAAAGCAGACGGAAAGACCGTAAAATTGCACAAACATGGACCCACTTTTGGGGCCAAAATGCGGACCCAAATCCTTTGGACAAGTAAATACGGGTCCCATTTTTAGGTCCGCATTTTGACCCCAAAAGTCGGTCCATTGTTTGCGCAATTTTGCGCAATTTTACGGTCTTTCCGCATGCGCTTTAGGGCGACCGGCGGCCGAATTTGTTTCCAACAGCTAAGATCATCCTTGTCTTGTTGCTTGTCCTTCATCCATCACCATCTATCACGCTTCAAACCACATGTGTTTGCGCACTGCGAGGGCCCATGGCAGCGAAGCCGGTTTTAGCAAGAAGAGCTGGCCCCAGTTTTGGTTCCAGCCGGCGTGACTTCTTGAGGAAGCCATTTTCAACAGGAACACCACACCCTGCAACACTGGGGGCAAGTGACAAGAGCCCACACGGAGCCCAGCGGAGCCCACACTTTTATGTGGAAAAACAGAGGAGCCCACAAGGAGCCCACCTGGAGCCCACGCAAACATTCGGGGAAAAATGACAACAGCCCAAGCGGAGCCCATCGGAGCCTACACTTTTATGTGGAAAAACACAGGAGCCCACAAGGAGCCCACAAGGAGCCCACCTGGAACCCACGCAAACACTGGGGAAAAATGACAACAGCCCAAGCGGAGCCCAATCGGAGCTTACACTGTTATGTGGAAAAACACAGGAGCCCACAAGGAGCCCACAAGGAGCCCACCTGGAGCCCACGCAAAAACTGGGGAAAAATGACAACAGCCCAAGCGGAGCCCAATCGGAGCCCACACTTTCATTTGAAAAAACACAGGAGCCCACCAATTTCACCCACTGGGAAATATAATAATCTCCTGGACGGGTGAGGGGAAAGGTGGCCCAGCAAAATTTAAGTTTTACGCATACAATTGTCACGCAGCAAGTATTATATGCCAACTTCGTCCTTGAGGGTGTTGTGCCAAATCTGGGTTGAGAAGTACAAAATAATAAAAGCACGCCCGGCGCCACGGATGCACCTGCCTTCTCCTTCTATGGGGGGGGTGGGGGCTCTCCAAAGAAGAAGCCGGCTGGAACCAAAACTGGGGCCAGCTTCTCTTGCCAAAACCAGCTTCGCTGCCATGGGCCCTCACAGTGCGCAAACACATGTGGCTTGAAGCATGATAGATGATGATGGATGAATGAAAACCAACAAGACAAGGATGGTCGTTAGCTCTTGGCAGCAAATTTTGTGGGATGTTCACGTCGGCCAAAAAAGCAGACGGAAAGACCGTAAAATTGCACAAACATGGACCCACTTTTGGGGCCAAAATGCGGACCCAAATCCTTTGGACAAGTAAATACGGGTCCCATTTTTAGGTCCGCATTTTGACCCCAAAAGTCGGTCCATTGTTTGCGCAATTTTGCGCAATTTTACGGTCTTTCCGCATGCGCTTTAGGGCGACCGGCGGCCGAATTTGTTTCCAACAGCTAAGATCATCCTTGTCTTGTTGCTTGTCCTTCATCCATCACCATCTATCACGCTTCAAACCACATGTGTTTGCGCACTGCGAGGGCCCATGGCAGCGAAGCCGGTTTTAGCAAGAAGAGCTGGCCCCAGTTTTGGTTCCAGCCGGCGTGACTTCTTGAGGAAGCCATTTTCAACAGGAACACCACACCCTGCAACACTGGGGGCAAGTGACAAGAGCCCACACGGAGCCCAGCGGAGCCCACACTTTTATGTGGAAAAACAGAGGAGCCCACAAGGAGCCCACCTGGAGCCCACGCAAACATTCGGGGAAAAATGACAACAGCCCAAGCGGAGCCCATCGGAGCCTACACTTTTATGTGGAAAAACACAGGAGCCCACAAGGAGCCCACAAGGAGCCCACCTGGAACCCACGCAAACACTGGGGAAAAATGACAACAGCCCAAGCGGAGCCCAATCGGAGCTTACACTGTTATGTGGAAAAACACAGGAGCCCACAAGGAGCCCACAAGGAGCCCACCTGGAGCCCACGCAAAAACTGGGGAAAAATGACAACAGCCCAAGCGGAGCCCAATCGGAGCCCACACTTTCATTTGAAAAAACACAGGAGCCCACCAATTTCACCCACTGGGAAATATAATAATCTCCTGGACGGGTGAGGGGAAAGGTGGCCCAGCAAAATTTAAGTTTTACGCATACAATTGTCACGCAGCAAGTATTATATGCCAACTTCGTCCTTGAGGGTGTTGTGCCAAATCTGGGTTGAGAAGTACAAAATAATAAAAGCACGCCCGGCGCCACGGATGCACCTGCCTTCTCCTTCTATGGGGGGGGTGGGGGCTCTCCAAAGAAGAAGCCGGCTGGAACCAAAACTGGGGCCAGCTTCTCTTGCCAAAACCAGCTTCGCTGCCATGGGCCCTCACAGTGCGCAAACACATGTGGCTTGAAGCATGATAGATGATGATGGATGAATGAAAACCAACAAGACAAGGATGGTCGTTAGCTCTTGGCAGCAAATTTTGTGGGATGTTCACGTCGGCCAAAAAAGCAGACGGAAAGACCGTAAAATTGCACAAACATGGACCCACTTTTGGGGCCAAAATGCGGACCCAAATCCTTTGGACAAGTAAATACGGGTCCCATTTTTAGGTCCGCATTTTGACCCCAAAAGTCGGTCCATTGTTTGCGCAATTTTGCGCAATTTTACGGTCTTTCCGCATGCGCTTTAGGGCGACCGGCGGCCGAATTTGTTTCCAACAGCTAAGATCATCCTTGTCTTGTTGCTTGTCCTTCATCCATCACCATCTATCACGCTTCAAACCACATGTGTTTGCGCACTGCGAGGGCCCATGGCAGCGAAGCCGGTTTTAGCAAGAAGAGCTGGCCCCAGTTTTGGTTCCAGCCGGCGTGACTTCTTGAGGAAGCCATTTTCAACAGGAACACCACACCCTGCAACACTGGGGGCAAGTGACAAGAGCCCACACGGAGCCCAGCGGAGCCCACACTTTTATGTGGAAAAACAGAGGAGCCCACAAGGAGCCCACCTGGAGCCCACGCAAACATTCGGGGAAAAATGACAACAGCCCAAGCGGAGCCCATCGGAGCCTACACTTTTATGTGGAAAAACACAGGAGCCCACAAGGAGCCCACAAGGAGCCCACCTGGAACCCACGCAAACACTGGGGAAAAATGACAACAGCCCAAGCGGAGCCCAATCGGAGCTTACACTGTTATGTGGAAAAACACAGGAGCCCACAAGGAGCCCACAAGGAGCCCACCTGGAGCCCACGCAAAAACTGGGGAAAAATGACAACAGCCCAAGCGGAGCCCAATCGGAGCCCACACTTTCATTTGAAAAAACACAGGAGCCCACCAATTTCACCCACTGGGAAATATAATAATCTCCTGGACGGGTGAGGGGAAAGGTGGCCCAGCAAAATTTAAGTTTTACGCATACAATTGTCACGCAGCAAGTATTATATGCCAACTTCGTCCTTGAGGGTGTTGTGCCAAATCTGGGTTGAGAAGTACACGGAACCCACACTTTCATGTGAAAAAACACAGGAACCCACCAATTTCACCCACTGGGAAATATAGTAATCTCCTGGACGGGTGAGGGGAAAGGTGGCCCAGCACAATTTAGGTTTTACGCATACAATTGTCACGCAGCAAGTATTATACGCCAACTTCGTCCTTGAGGGTGTTGTGCCAAATCTGGGTTGAGAAGTACAAAATAATAAAAGCACGCCCGGCGCCACGGATGCACCTGCCTTCTCCTTCTATGGGGGGGGTGGGGGCTCTCCAAAGAAGAAGCCGGCTGGAACCAAAACTGGGGCCAGCTTCTCTTGCCAAAACCAGCTTCGCTGCCATGGGCCCTCACAGTATATATAAATAATTTAATAAATATATATATATATATATATATAATTTAAATAAATAAATATATATATATATATATGTATATTTCATATAGTTACATTTACAAATATGAAGGTATGTATGTTGCTTTACGTGTGTTTGTTGCATCATTATTTGTGCTGGTCCATGATAGTTGTAAATTCTTTACCATTTTCAAAGCAAAGCCTCGTGAACTATTTCATTATGACAACCCATCATGATGATAATGATTCATCATTATGATAATGATTCATCCATAATGGTGATATTTTTGACTCATCTCTTTTGACCATTTCATCAGTCACAGCGCTTCGCGAAGATGTTGCGCTCGTTGGCACCACTGCCGCGACCAGGTTTTCGCATCCGTTGGAGCAGAAGCGGAGGACGGGTGAGACTGAGACTGTTGGAGCGTTGGGATGGTGCAGCCACTGATTTCACCCCAGCAGTCCCGATAAGGAACCTTTTTGTTGGGCAACCTTTTTTGTGTAGGTAGATAGGTAGGGCTTAGAGTCATTGTGATGATTAAGGCTTTATTGTGACGGGTGATAAGAGTCTTTGGGCGTTTTGTGACAGGCCAGGATGGCTTAGGGATGTTAAGGGGTTTTTGAGATGCTTATTGTGATGCTTGAGAAGTGAGATGTTGGTAATTTTGGATGGTAGCTCAAGGCGATCTTTTCGATGGTGGCAATGATTCGGCGGTTGATGTTGAGCACAATGGCGAACATCAGTTGATGATGGCGATATATTGTGGGTAGTGCATCGGGGATGTTCCCAAGCAACTTCAAGCAACAAACCAAACTTGACAATGATGTAGTCAATCCTAAGTAGCTCAGCATAAGTTTCTCATCAATATTTCAGACTGACATGAGGAACAATATTAGATAGTATGATAGTATTGTCATTTTCCATAACTAAAATCCATCACAAGAAACAACATAGCCTTTTTGATAATAGCTTATGACGATCTTGAAATGCAGCGGAAACATCATTTTATATTCACGTGATATAGGCCAACCTTTTCACAAACTCTGTACCATAGCGGCCATGTGACAAATAATCACCACTATTTTTTTCAGTATTGACATACTAAATATATTCACATAGCAGCGACTTAGATGGTGACCCTGTCATATGGGACACTTGTCTCTGAAACTTCATGGATAAAAATGGCTGATGACGGAGAAGGCTCACATGCTCAGTGAATCTTAATGATTAACCATTGAGAAGTCTAACATTAGCATGTTTAATGATCATGGTGCTTATTGATGATGATGGTGATTCATGATGGTCAGCAAATTCGGACAATCATCATGAAGTTTGGCAGGCCAGGTCGGGTCTGATTCAGAGGTTCGTAGGGAGGATGTTTTGCTTTTTAGGTCCCTTGGCTAACTTGGATTATAAGGGGTAACTACTGATTCTGGTAGGTAGAATGAGGTATGACTATAGTTCATTGGCTTATTAACTAACTCATATCTAGGGGGCCGGACCTGATACAGTTGCTTAGTGAATGATTTTTTTGGCAGAGTTTCACTCACTATCTTCTCAGCGGCTCAGGGATGTTGGAGATCCACCTGCATAAAACAACCAAGACAGCCCACAGCATCAATTGTGGGACGCTCGCGTTGCTTCGGTCACCCCCAGTGGACCCGGACTGCACCAAACTCGCTGGTGCTACCAGGATTCTGTGGTTACTGCTGCCCGGAGCTCAGATGGGAATTGAGCGGTGACAGTCAGAGCCTGCAGGTATGGTTGGCACCTGGTATGTTAGATACTGATTCATACTGATATCGGATATCGTAATGATAATATATTCAATAATAACAATTAGCTTTAGCAACCCATGATGCTGGTACATAAGAGAATGATATTGATATCAGCAACAATAATTAGTAATTAACTTTATATGTGCAAGAAACCACCCATAGGCCTGGTTTAGTTGTCAGTCTTCCAGTTTAAGGGAATGCTGTTTTGAACCGCTGTCCAGTGATGGAAAGGTGCAGCCACTACCATTTCCGAGAGTAGGTGGCTAGTAAGTACTGATGGCTCAGGGATGTTCAGGTTGGTTGGTTAATTTTCATTGACTACCAATGATTATCAATGAGCAACAAAAATTGGAATACATTTATATCAAAAACATTTTCACACTATTATACTCGTTTGATGTATACGTAGTCTGTTCATTTGTACTTACATGTATTTAAGTGGGTGCGAGTCGAGATATGAGGTATCAACGGCCCGGCAGGGGCAAAAAGGGCCTCGACGCCCTACCTCGCCCTGCTTCTACCGCATGCAATGCGGCGATCCAGTCACATTGATCTCATGATGTCAAGCTGTTGGGATGGGTGTTTAGTAATTCTCAAACTCATTGGATTGGTTACACGAAAATATCCAGAAAAGTAGCTGAATGTTGCTTTTATTTATGGTGATTTCCGGGTATTTTTTTCCTTTTAACCAATCGGTTGATACAGCCAGTACTTTTCAAAGAATATAGCTATGCAGAACCATTGAGTTACGTGGTTTCAAGTGATGACTAAAAGGGTTACAGACAGCCAATAAAAGATATGGCAGTGGGTCAAACTCGGTGGTTAGTGGTTTGCATCCCAACTAGCTCTTGCTGCAGCCGCACAAACACAATGTAGATGAGCACAGTGCTTAACTTGCCTTGCACAGCGCTTGACACCTTTGCTACAATCTGGCTACTGAACAAACATCAAACATTGACCATCATTCATCAGCAGGATCGATTAACCCAACACCGATCGAACATTGAGTAACATGGAGCAATCCAGATCGCTGATCGTTAATGCAGTTAACAACTATTGGGCAGGACTATAGCCCTAGTCAAAAGTCTCTGATTCATCCACAGTTCATCAACAGTTAACAAACTATATACAATCAGTTGATGCTTACTCCACAGCTAATCCTGGCCTGCGCAGCCTTAGCTTCCCCTGTCAACGGTGATGGACCGCTTTGCAATCGCGTGCGTCGTCAGGTGCCCGAGTTGCTTCCTGGACACTTCTACACCTTGGAGCTGATGGGGGTCAAAGACCTTGTCGCTTGGAGCGTTCTGGGGATTTTGGTGGTCATAGCTATGGTTAATGGTGGTTTATGGTGGTTAATGGTGGTTGATGATGGTTGATGATGGTTGATGATGGTTAATGGTCGTTGATGCTGGTGAATTGATGGTGGCTGATGGTGGCTAATGGTGCGTATTTTCATTTAACATTTTTTCTCTAAAGCGAAGGCATGGATGGACCTGAGTTTTTGGCGCCGCTGGGCGCACGGCTTGCAGAATAGAACAGAATGGTGGTTAATGGATGTTAATGGTGGTTAAGTATGGAGGATAACTCCAACAATAATAGCGGATCGGCAACACTTGCTGGTATTAATCGGCCATACTTATAGCCACCATTAACCACCAGTAACTGCTTGGTGGTAACCACTGCTAGTTGGTGGTTTGATTGACATTTTTGTTTTCCCAGCTATATTCGGGATGGTTTGTTGATTAAATTATATTTTTGGGATCGCTTACAATCCGCAAACGAGTCATAGTAGTTCTGAGGCAGCTGGGTATAAGGGTTGCTGGTGAACAACCAGTACCCAACAAAGTTTAATGATCGGAAATCATTCACGGTAAACAATGGTTCATGGTCTCATGGTGAACAATATATAATTCCCGTTTAAAAAATGGACGTGGGGATACTTTGTGAACCGATGAAATCCACTGTATCATCATCCTTGGCTGTCATCAGCCGTTTGCCAACATGTGCCCGTATCATCCATGTAGGCATCATGAACGTTATACATCATTGGAGCATCAGAAACTGGTTGGTGCTTTGAAACATGTTTTGTTTCCTCTAGTATTCACAAATGGTTGGTTGGTTGATTGACAAACATATTTTTCATTGGGTCGGTTCAACCACCAACCAGGTAACCACTATAAATAAACCCTTTTTAGTAACTAATAGACACAGGTTAAAACCACAATTTACAGTTAGGAATCAGGAACCACCAATCATAGAGGTACACCATTTGCGACCATTGCTACATAGCAATTTTCGAGAAATGGCTGTGGGTCAAAACCCCGTACCCCTGGTTCCCCACCATTAACCATGGTTTTCCCTGCAGTTTGTTGGCTATTATCCCACAATCTTGGTGGGTTAATATTGACCCATAGCCAAGTCCTTTGCAATTAAGCAGCATCGACAGTTTGCATGCCGGGACTCCAGGCATTGGGCCCGCCGTGGAGAGCATCAGCGATCCCTATACCTTGGGTCATGACGATTGTGCCGTCGCAAATAGCTGGCACGACTTAAATGAAATGATGGGCCATGATTAGTCAAGTGAATGGTAACAACATGTAACAACAATACTGGCTCAACCACCATCATGAACCATGATTACGACTCATTTCCATTCGCACCCTAGTCCGAAACCACGGCTTTCCCGGTGGAAAGTTGCCCTAATCATCAGCCACTTGCCGTCCTAAGGCCACCTGGCCAGAGCCGAACCCAATGGAATTCGGGGTGGTCGCTTGGCAGTGCAGCGCCGCAGCGCGATCCGGGTGGAGAACTGATTGGTTTGCTGAGAGCGGTGGTCGCTGGTCACCTCCGTGTTCGGACCCAGGTGTCAAATACAAAAATTAGGAACTCTTCACAGGATTTTGTAGGGAAACTCAAGCAGTTTGAATCCTTAACTTGCGGACATAAGTATGGAATGTTTGGCAGAAGATAATAGAACAAGTTAGAAATTGTATGTACGCATGCAGCAGCAGTTGTCACTTGCTAGCGACGAGGACATAGAAACAGGGCTACCCCCAAGAATGTGTAGTTTCCCTCGCAGAAATTACTGTATAGTTCTCGGGTGGTTCAGGGATACCAGCGTTTTGAACCATAACTTGGGGGTCCGCTATTCTGAGAAACCACCATATATCATACATCTATCTAGGTTCAGGTTTTTGCCATGAAAACTAGCATCAGTAGGCTACTGTATGATCTCTAGTACTTGGACACAAGGCGTCGGTCCAAGATGTAGCTAATCATCCCTTCCACCCCCCCAGACGAACATGAACTGACGAAAAGTGAAGCAGTTTTTTGTATGATATTATGCAACCATGCAAGTCTCTTGGGTTTCCAATCACTTGATTCTTCATTACCCCTGCTGGTGTTGGTGAATATCGACTGCTCATTGATTTTGCGATTGGTCAAACTCCCCAACTGGTCCCTGGGTTCCAAAATCTCTCCAAAGAAAGCAAGCATCAGTTCGCAATCAACTAGAGGGAACAACCATGAACGACCTTTCATTAGCCATAAATAATCGTTCTTCGCCATCATTCATCACCATCCTACAATCCTTATTCGCCATCATTCCCTATCCTTCGAGTTACCTCTCGTTACCTCTGTAGGGTCTGTATCCAGGGAACCCCTGGCGTAGGGATGGTGATCCAACATGAAAAACATGCCTTGTCCCAGGTCTCCAGCGCCCAACTTCGGCGAAAGTGCCACGAAATGCCAAGGCCTTGAACTTCTTCACGTACCTCGCAGCTCCCAACATCAGCATGGCCTCCAACGACGGCTTGAAGGACGCAGCATGACCCCCCCCCCGCGTGTTCATGGCCCTGGAGTGGTGGTATCCGACTGGTAGCCATCGTTAGGTTACCACGGGAAGGGAGTTCTGCAGGGCATTTTTGTGGCAATTTTCGGTTGGATGATTCCGCAAATTTCTACGGCCAGGAGTGACAGTGTTGGCAGCGTTTTGAAGCCACCCGTATTTTCAGGTCAGTCGCAATTCTTCATTATTCTTGGGTGATTTGGGTGTGAAGAACTCCGTTTTGCGCGACAGAAGTCACAGCAGGGCATAATAAGTACGAATGTTGCGGCAAATTCTCTGGCTCACTCCATGCACGACAATGATCATAGGAATGACTGTTGCTGAATTTTGTACAGCTCAAACTTTGGCCTTTGGTCAGACCTGACACTCTTCGATCCTCCAATCACCTACCCTTGTACCTGGTTTCGTGCTGGGGATTCTTCTATTGGAATGCAATCTATTGCTATCTGGGAGCCTACTTATAGAGTCGGCTTGATTTGCAGGGTGGGTATATCTATCTAGATGTTTCCGCGAAAGATGGGGGTTTACCCAACAAGGAACGATCATTTCTGGTTGGTTTGGGGGTAGCAGGATACTATCGTGAACTGACAGCCCAATGCGCTATACTTGAGGTTGCTGAAAACAGAGTCACTTTACCGCAAAACATACCACCAGGCTACAAATCATGGTGGTTTCTATGTTTGTTTGTTTACATTGATATATTGTATATTGTGCACATATCAATTATATATAAGTATGTACACTCTATGTTCAAGTATGCACTCTGTATATACATGTAGTTATGTCATTTTATAATGATCATGTACTTTAAATATGTATGAATCCATGCATCTATATCCATTGACATACATATACGCACACATTTTGTTTATTTGGCCAACTTCTGCACAATAATAGAGTCAAACAACCATCAATTAACAGAGGGCTGACGGTCACCCCCTGAAGATCCCATAAATGAACATCCCATCGTCGAGCCGTTGGGATGTGAACTACTACCCCCTTTTGGATCAAAACCCATAGGGCTGTGGGTCAAAACCCTTGGTCCCCGTGGTCCCCATCATTAACCATTGTTTTCCCTGTAGTTTGTTGGCTATTATCCCCCAATATTGGTGGGTTAATATTGACCCATAGCCATAGATAGAAACATTTTTCTGCACATCTTCAGACACCAAGGGACAAGGAGGACACGGCGCAGCTTCACCGCGCAGGAAGTGGACCCTACTTCGGTGATCAAGCTGACCTTCCAAGGTGGCTAACGGGGCTGGGTGAGATGGCGAAGCCGATTGAGCATCCCACAGCACCAGCAGCAATTGCTTTTTGCCTCTTATGGGATCCCTAGCACGAGCTGCAGATATGTAGGTTGACTTGAAACAATCCAGATCTTTTCAAGAAGAGAGACAGAGAGAGAAAGATACATATTAATTTATATAAGTATATTTACATACACGTAATATGTATATATACACGTACAGATGCACATCTATATCAAGATTCAGTACCTGCTTTCCATGCTCGTTCTTATTCCGTACTCTCATCACTATGGACCACTGAAAACCACTCCTACCCTCGTGTGGAAGCGTCATATTCATCCTTATTTGCCGGTATGGGGTGCGAAGTTGAAAGGACAACGAGCACTATTTTGACGAGGGCTGATGGTTGATACGGTAATGCTTAATCGTGAATGCCATTTTTTTGCCTGTAAGAATAAAACATAAACTTCAAGAGTAATGGCTTATGATAATGATTCCTACAGGTAACATCGCACCCATACCAGCGCTGAATTGACCTTCAAAAAAGCGACCGACCCCAGAGTAATTTTGCTTGGACACCAACAAGCTCGAGTTAAGGATGAATGCGGGAACAACTGAATACGTCAATCAATTGATTCAATTCATTCAATCAATCAGTCAATCCATCAATCCATCAATCCATCAATCCATCAATCCATCAATCCATCAATCAATCAATCCATCCATCAATCCATCAATCAATCCATCCATCAATCCATCCATCAATCCATCAATCCATCAATCCATCAATCAGTCAATCCATCAAGCCATCCATCAATCCATCAATCCATCAATCCATCAATCCATCAATCAAGCAATCAATCAATCCATCAATCCATCAATCCATCGATCCATCCATCTATCCATCCATCCATCCATCACTGTATCATTTGTTTTTCTCTTAATCATGCAATTGAATCCTTTTTATTTGGTCTACCTGAATACTTATCTATTCGCCTTTGCCTGTGTGCATAGGTATCCTGTACTATTGTACAGGATGGAATCGCATCGGATCTATTTCCCTATTTACCCCTCTCTCCAACTATCAGCCTACCTATCTAGCATCTATCTATCTATCTATCTACCTATCTACCTACCTACCTACTATCGATTTTCTCATCTACGCCTGCATGTGCATGATTTCTTATGTAGATATCAATGCTGTATAACAGGAAACACAGATATCCTGCCTCTTTACGTGCAATGGGTGAACACACACACACACACATATATATATATATATACATGTATACATATGCAAGGTGGTCAAAAGTCTTGGTCAGGCAAGCTAGATGGAATGACATTTCTTCATGTGACTGATATGATTCTTCAATTGAACTAGAAAGCGGCACGCAACTAAAAACAATCACTTTCTGATGTCAGTGCAAGGCCGCTAGGTAGGCTTCCAAATCTGTGATTCATCATGCTTTGTTGCTAAGCTTAATGTCTGGCTGGCTTGAAAAGAGCACCAGTCGTGTTACGGCAGCTTTCATAGCTGTTTGTGATTATTTGCTTAAATATGTATATGTGTACATTTATGAATACAAACAACTTATTGTTTAAGTTTTATATCAATTCATGCATCGATTCATATATTGATATTTATATCTAATTAAAGATATGTATACTTGAGTGCATTTGTATACACGCATATTCTATACCTACATTGATACCCATGCATACAATTACGACTGGACACGCAGATCTGATCCAAATCGACCTGCAGGTCCCGCCAAGTTGGCCGACCCCTTCAGCGACCTTGAGGTGCGGACAACTTCGGTTGACCAGTCCAAGCTATTATTGGAAAACATCAGTCTGCAACAGTTATTGGAAAACATCAGGTTGCAACAGTTGTTAGTTGTTGGGGAATGGTTGAGAAGTGTGAAATTGATGGGTTTTCGATGGGTTTTTAGGTGTTGGCTCCTGATAAAGATGGTGATGCTTGATGGTTCAAACCAAGGGCTTTGTAGTGGATCAGCACCACTGTTTCAAGATGAGAAATCCATCCCAAAGTGGTGGTTCTGCACATCAAGCTGTTGGTTTAACCCCGGGGCTAGATTCTTATGTCCAAAGCCACGGTCTACCCTTCCAACTATACCAAAAGACGATTGGCATGGACACATCCATAGCCATATGCCCATGAGTGTCATCATGACCGAATTGCAGTTAAATGGTTTTTTGACCGACTTACAACGCTTGGGGGCCCTACAACGCTTGGGGTCCCCACCCTGTAGATGGTTCATGGTCAATAAGCTGGTTGATTATTTGTTGATGCATTGGATTCGGGAGCCGGCATGGAATGAGCAAGATCTTCAACCTGCAGCGGTTGATTGGTGGGAAGTCGTCGGGGTCAAGCGGTGAATTGTTAAGACTGGTGGCAGCTGATAATACTGGTCTGGTTGGTGGTTTTAAACATTTCTTAATTCCCTAGTATCTGTTAACAAATGGTTGGTTGACCAATATTTTTTACAGGGGTTGAAACCACTAACCAGGCAATAATGTCAGCCCCGGATCAATAAACCCTAGGTCTATTGATTGGGTTGTTACCGTTTGATTAATAGGGAAACCAAAGCCTTCAGGGGATATCCGCTATGAATCAAGCAGAGGTTTCTAAATCCAGGGTTGGCATTACAGATCAAAATGATTTGCAGTGGCTGTTGGTAGTGATTCACATTACCCAGAGGTTCCCGGTTTCCCAGGGGGAACTCTTCACTGTTTCCAATGGGGAGATGTTACTAGGGATTCATTGTGGTCGGCCAAAGCTTGGAATGTCTATCTAGCCGTCGTAAGACATTGATCTAATTCGCCTGGAGAACATGAGTTGAATGTTGATGCAACTGGACAAGCAGCAATCATCACTGGCTGGTGGTTGGGAACGAGGCCAGGAGCTACCAGAAGTGTTCGTTCACCCCGGGATCAGCTGTTGCTACTTGGGATGCGGGCCCTTGGCTCAGAGTCCAGGGCGAACCCCCGACCTTTCTTGGATTACACCGTGGCTATAAATTTTTGTTCGGAAGGCTGCTCACATTACCAGTAGCTTCATCAGTGCAAGTCCAATACCTCCGAGAAGTTCCCCGGTGCGGGTACAACCAGCTTGGAGGATGAAGTCTTCAAGTGCTGATCATTATGAAATGGCACCATTATCAACAACGATCATTAACCAGCTTGTTAACCTATTTTCAAGCCATTGATTATCAAAAACATAGGCTAGGTGGAGAAGCTGATGAATGATGATAAATAGCGGCTTGATTCCTCAAAATCCCCGCTTGGAATTACTGCATATAACCTATTATTGACCAGCTTTGAATCCCAAACCCAGCTTCAAAATAGTGGTTAGCAACAGGTCCAACCATGACTAAATCATTCATCAGGTTGTTATGTCATTGATTATGATTAATTAACAACAGGTCACACGATTCAACTTGGGAACCGTTGAATAACCACTATGTATTCGTCACAATAATACCAACTATTACCCACCATTCTTCCTTCTATGTAAAACCCAGGTTCAATTGGTTATTACTCATTATTAGCCTCGTTAATTAGCTATCAGCGGTGATTACCTGTTGTATTGACCTGTTTATTACTAAACAGGTCAATAAAACAGGTAATCACCGTTGGTAGCTAATTATCCGTTATACAATCAATGGTTACTGGTGGGTTAATTAACCCAGCTATATACGTTTGTTAGTAAGCGTCGACTTCCACCTCCGTTGTCAGGCAGAGATCGTGCAGGTGAATCCGCCAACGGATCACCCCGACGCGTCGCCGGGGGGCCTCAGCTCGCGGGTTGGAACGTGCCCGCTAGGGACACGACAACCCAGCAGATGTAGGTAGTCCCACCCTGTGGGAAGTTCGAAGTGCACAACTCACCGAGTTGCACCAAGACTGATGGCTGTTCTAAGCGACAATTGGCTACCTCTAAGATAAGAAAACTGGGGGTTGGAACTGGGGATCGGGTATAGGTATGAACAGTTTAAGTTGTGCCCTTGGGCGCTTTTCCGAGGGGGTTTCCCTAGTTGAGAACACATTATAGGCAGTATCCTATATTGTATGCTGTTTACAAAGGCAGCATATAGGTTTCTATTTCCTGGTTCATGAGGGAGAATGCCGGTTTACCAGGATTGAACCTAGAAAAGAAATCCCGTACCCCTTCTGTTCACACCCCAATAGTGCACAAGCAGTGGAATTTGTTGGGATGTAGTTTCCATGGGTGATGGTTGGTCGTGATAGCCATTTCCAAGTACTGTTGATGGTTATATTCGCATTCCAACTGGTTTTTAAGCGTGATTAACTTTACAAACTTGGGAGGATTGGCAATGACCCAACGCTCCACGTATATACTGTAATCATCACTACATCATTATTTACCCATCATTGATGAACCACTATCCCAGGCAATACCATCATTGTGTACTCATCATTTACCCATTCACATGGGAGTTTCTCTAAATCGGGAACCCCCAAATCATCCTTTATGTTAATCATTTCTAGTAATAGACCAACCATTCTAGGCGGTTCCCTATTCTGAGAAACCATCATAACAGGAAAACCAGCAGCCGCACCCATTGACACCACAGGCAACGGATCCTGGTGAGCGACCCCAACTCGGTGGTGTTCTTTGGCAACGAGGCCCACGGGGCCTGGTGATCTCATTTTGGCGGTGGTTCCAATAGTGTTGTAGTAGGCATTGTCCAGACACTATTAATCAACCAACTAAGGAGGGATATGTCATTATCATTGTTATTGACCCATTAGTGTTGATTTACATATGGTGGTTTCTCAAGTCATAGGGGACCCTCCCAAATCATCCAGTTGATTAATCATTTCTATCAACAAACCAACCATTTTGGGGCCCCCTATTGTGAGAAACCACCATCTGGCTAGGGGTCAATATTAATCAACTAACTAATGGGGGATAATCACCAACAATAATGAGGAAAACAGAGGGAAATGATAGAGGAACAAGGGGTCCAGGGTTTTGACCCACAGCCATATGGGCTAAGCTGAGTAGCAGAACTTATGGCTTATGGTAAATCAACTTATGACAGACATGACCCAGCTGATTAGTGGTTTCCCCAGTATACATAGCCGTGACTTGGGGGGTACCACCATTTATGAACAACCCCATATGGCAGTGGGTCAAAACCTCGTACCCCTGGTTCCCCACCACATTATATAACCATTGTTTTCCCTATTATTGTTGGTGGAAATCCCTCATTATTGGTTGGTTAATATTGACCCACAGCCATATAGTTGGTATAAATCCCCATTAATTGTTAGTTGTCATCCCCTAGTATTAGCCATTTATCAGCTATCATTGGTTGGTTGATTGCTTGACCCATAGCCATACGCAAAAGATTGAAAGTTTTGACTCGACGAGTTTGTTGATCATTGGGCAGGGGATCTGAAGTGGCCACACAGCAGACACAACTTTCACATGCGCTATCAACACGTATTTCTAGGGATATGATATGTCTAACGTTTAAGGAGCCCATGCAATCAATAAAATGAAGGCTGAATGACAAACTCAGCGAAATAAATCCATGGAATTCGAATATGATCAAGAGGGTTTGATTGCCCCCGATGGAAAGAATTCTTAAGTGATTTTAAACAAAAATATAGTGATCCACTTCCAGGTGAATTGATTCGAGGACAACTGAGAATCGGCCATAGCATCTCTCAACAGAGCGGATTCTCGCGCCCAGACTCAGTGGATGATTGTCATCATATGAGAAGCCTTTGGCATCCCAGTTTACATCATGAAACACAACAATTTATAAACACTGGCCATATTTTGCCATGTTGTTGGTCTAACATGTCATTATGACTATGTAAAGCATGTAACAAAGTTATCAAAAACATCTCATCATATACAGGCATATCATATGCAAGTATATATAGGCAGATATAAGGATATCTAGCCATCTACAATCATATATAATTAGTCATATATAATTTTGGATATGGTCATAGACAATGGTATGTAGTCATATATAATTTCGGAGATAGTCATATACAACCGTATAAAGTCATATATGATTTTGGATATAGTCATATACAATCATATGTAGTCATATATCATCATATGTAGTCATATATGTAGTCATATATTTAATAACACAAGGCCACAATATGTGACTACATATGATTTTATATGACTACAAGAAACTCTATGACTACATATGTGACTACAGTCACCACATGAAATATTCAGCTGTTGACAATTGTTACAAGACCTTCCTGCTTATGTTGGGCTGCCCTTCCATCCTGTAGGTGCTCCTTCTGCCTTCGCCTTTGCTGGCGGGAACTTCGCAGCTCGGCCATCCTGGAACTTCGAAGAGAGATTCATCGACGCTGATGGGTCAAGCAGTTAACCAACCAACCAATGGGGGATAATAACCAACAATAACAAGGGAAAACAATGGTTAATGGTAGGGGAACCAGGGGAACTAAGGGTTTTGACCCACAGCCACATAGGCTAATGGGACCCCCGAACGGTGTAACTTGGTTGATGTTCGGCTGAACAAGCGAGTTATATCTACCAGTTGCCTGGTAGCCTAGCTATAAACCAACCACTATAGCTGGAGAATGGGGCCCACCTTGTAGGCTTATGGGAACTGGCAAACTGACCTGGAAGCTAAGAGTCACTCTAATTTATAGGTAAACCAGCTATACATGATGGATTTTCCGCTTCTAGGTTAGTTTGCCGCAGTGGATGCATGTATTTATCAACCAGGTATACACAAATATTTACATCTAGACATATATCAGATACTTGCAGATGTAGATGTATATCTCTGCGTATGCACGCATAATTCTACATCTACATATGATATATCAACATTGCACCTATTTACGTCGACTGTATCGACGCTTGTTTTATATCAGACAGTTTTGGTCAGTTTCACGGTAATTGAATGGTGGTTTTGTTGCCCTGTGTACCTGTGATTGGTTGTAGTATACTTGTAGCATCCTTTGGTGGTTGCATGACAAAATTGGTAGTTTAATGGTGATGATTAGTAGTGGGTTCTAAGCAACACTGCATTGTTCATATTGTTCATTTTTAAATTTATTGTTGTTTGGTGGTGTATTATCAGCTCAATAGCCAAACAATATCACACATATGTCACATTGATATACATACATGTATATATATATACATATATAAATGTATTGTTCATAGCATGTCAAAACTAATGATGTAATTGTCGTTTGGTGGTTGGAAATCACTTTGCCTCACCAGATATCACTTCATAATCAAACAACATATTGTTCAAACATTGCAAAACCAGTTATGTATTGCTCTTATTTGAAATTGTATACATAGTAGTCTCTCAAAATAGGGGGACCTCCCAAGTCATCCAACATCAGTCATTTATAGTGATAAACCTACTTTCTTGGGGGGTCCCCTAGTTTGAGAAACCGCAAGATTTTTCCCGAATGCGTAGCACGGGTTCTCGTTTCATAGTGGGGGTCTGGGGGTGGAGACGTGTTCGCTGGACGTTGCGTTTACGTCCGCAAGTGTTCGCAAGTGTTCGCAACCGTTCGCAACCGTTCGCAACCGTCCGTCGCCGACCGCGGTAGGGCCGTAAGGCCCGTACCATTGGGGGAAGCGTGTGGAGGTGGTCAGTTTGCGTGGTTTTGCGTGTCCTGCAACCTGGTTTTGCGTGACAGGCGTGGCACTTTGTAGCATCTCAGCAGGTCTCATGATGCTTCCCACGTCCACTTTGCGTGGCAGGTGCAATGGATTCTACACTGGTGTGTTGGTGTGGCTTGTTGGTGTGGTTGGCAGTCAGGTCTCCGTACCATTGGGGGAAGCGTGTGGAGGTGGTCAGTTTGCGTGGTTTTGCGGGTCCTGCAACCTGGTTTTGCGTGACAGGCGTGGCACTTTGTAGCATCTCAGCATGTCTCATGACGCTTCCCAAGTCCACTTTGCGTGGCAGGCGCAATAGATTCTCCACTGGTGTGTTGGTGTGGCGGGTTGGTGTGGTCGGCAGTCAGGTCTCCGTACCATTGGGGGAAGCGTGTGGAGGTGGTCAGTTTGCGTGGTGATGCGTGTCCTGCAACCTGGTTTTGCGTGACAGGCGTGGCACTTTGTAGCATCTCAGCATATCCCATAAGTCCATTTCGCGTGGCAGGCGCAATGGATTCTGCACTGGTGTGTTGGTGCCGGGGGATGGTGTGTTGTGTTGGCGTGGTGTCTTGGTGTGGTGTGTTGGTGTGGTGTAGTGTGGCGTGTTGGTGTGGTGTGGTGTGGTGTGGTGTGGTCTGGTGTGGTGTGGTGTGGTGTGGTGTGGTCTGGTGTGGTGTGGTGTGGTGTGGTGTGGTCTGGTGTGGTGTGGTGTGGTGTGGTGTGGTCTGGTGTGGTGTGGTGTGGTGTGGTGTGGTGTGTTGCTGTGGTGTGGTGTGGTTGCAAAGAGTGTCTCACCAAGAGTGTCTGACCAAGAGTGTCTCGCCAAGAGTGTCCCACCCAGAGTG
>VSDK01018977.1:282738-293684 GCA_009767595.1 Symbiodinium kawagutii
AAGAGTGTCTCACCGAGAGTGTCTTACAAAGAGTGTCTCACAAAGAGTGTCTTACCAGGAGTGTCTCACCAAGAGTGTCCCACCAAGAGTGTCTCACCAAGAGTGTCCCACCAGGAGTGTCCCACCAAGAGTGTCTCACCAAGAGTGTCTTACGAAGAGAGTCCGACCAAGAGTGTGAGCATTCGGGTTCGTGGGCTTCATCTTGTTTTTTGAATTTAATTAAACTAGTTGTAAACCCACAAGATTTTGCGGTCCCCAAGTTGTAAACCCTAGGTTTGTTGAGAAACCATGACAGCCATGGTTCTTTTACCAGTCGACTGTCATGGCTGGTGGGTTGGTTTCGCGACCGCCTGGGATTCCTCTGGGAAACAAGGAGCAGAAGCGCCCACTAAAGCAACCAGGCGACCATGAATGCTGGTTGAATGATCAATGGTAAGTGAATGGTTGATTACCAGGTTGATGATGAATTAATGGTTAATGATGTTCAATGATGGTCAATCGGTTGTCCATGATGGTCAATATCTAGCTTATAACGCTCAATCATGGTTGACTCTTGGCGATCGAGCTCTTCAATGACCCCCTATACTATACTTGGTCATCGGTCACCAGCTGTTGAGCTGGTGACGCTGATAATGGCGTATCAAAAGCGGAATCTACCATTGCTCAGCATGGTGATAACGATTCTGCTGATGATCAGATCGAGGGCAGCAATGATAAGGTATAGATCATAGCTGGAGATAGATGGCATGACCCCCGACCACCAGCGCATCCCGGTCGTCATGTCGTTCTTTGGGGTTGCTGTTGATGGCGCAATTTTTGGTACCTGTTGGCAGCACGTGGGATGATCACTACAACACCTGGTAAGGTTTCCCGTGTTTCTCTTACTGCTACAGTTGGTTTAGCTCCAGCTTTTTTGTCCCGAGTCATCCCCATGGGAATCCATGTGCAAACTGAGGGACCAGGGAACTCGCCATGAGATTCACGGGGCTTGCAGGTATCGCTTCAGCTTGCCCGCGGGTGCTGTGTTGCACTTTGATGAGTGGGCTGGACCCAGGGGGCGGTGCTGCCTGAGGCGCAATGATGAGATGTGGAACCATGGCATAGCATGGTAAGGTGGACCTTATAGGGTGGGTTAGAACCTGTACAACTGGCGAGTGCTCAGTTTGGGATGTACATCCAAGTACCTCTATGGCGATATGATGGTTCCCATGCACTGTTGCAAGACGCGAACACGCAGGATATGCTGTTCAAAACACTTTTGTATGCCATTCTTGTGAGACACTTTTCGAAGGCTTTCTTAGAAGACACACTTTTTTGACTGCACTTTTGGACTAATGACTAATGATAGATCCTTATCAATCCACCACCCCTCAGTAGTTTCGGTTTAACCATAAATAGCTGGTGCTTTACCATCAAATATAGGCGATTTATCAATGGGGCATTTTTTTCGAGGAGGGTCAAGCGATTTGTAAGACGCAGGCGAGACTGAAGACACGACTCTGAACAATTTTCGCTCTGGCTGTCCCTAAGCTGGAAGCTGAGAATCACCTGTTTTGATAGGTAAAACTATGAATGATGCATTTTCCACTTCCAAATTAATTCGCCAGAGAGTAATCTTGTAGAACTCGTGTTTGATTGAGCAAGAGACCACAGCACTAAATGTACCACACTTTCAGAAATGGTTCCATGTCCGAGGCTCAAAGGGAAGCAGATGCTGGCCATGTATCTTCTACATTCATGGATACTCATTGAATGCTACGCCTGCAATCGTGAATATGTACAGGCAGGTGGTGCAGTGCAATGTGCATTACATTCCCATTTCTACAGACATGCAATAGACACATGGCTGGGCACTTGTTGCTGAAGGAGGGCTGTGGTGGTCTCCCCCAAAACCAACCCCCAGAAACCTGAGCGTTTAAGCCTGGTCGACCGGCGGACTTCCAGGTGCATAGCGGTTCATGAACCAAGCAGGGCAAAATGGTACCCATGAACCAAGCTACCTATGACTGGCCGCAGGTAGCTTACTTACCTCCAAGCTTGGACACGGAGATTCCAGGTTGAAGCCACGCATGAAAAAATCAATCTGTAGTTCCTGTTGAACATGAGATTTCTCAGAGCACTACCCCGGTAGAGCTTCAGACAGCTTGCACCTTGCAGGACGCGGATTCGCCTCTCCCAGGCCTGTGACCTTCCTCTTCGCGACACGGTCAGAGGATTTGGTTCCACCCAGTGCCTCGGAAGATGAAAACTGGAGGCTGTCGCGTGGTGCAAGGGACGGTGCCAACCTATGAGGTTTATATTGGTTGGTCGTGGTTTGTGATTATGCAACATTTTTCATAAGGATAAGCAACCACGACGATATATATGTGGTTGATCGAAGAAATCCGGGATGACCAAATCATGATCAAAAAGGTGGGGAAATGTTTCTATCGTTTGGGGGATGACTCTCTCTCTCTCTCTCCATACATATAAAGTAAATATATGTAAATATGCAAACACGCATCTAAGAGAGTTTGTTTGTGGGATATTGTGCATATCTGCGGACCAATCTGCAGAAGTTTCTGTGGCTGGCCGTCTTACATCAGGGTTTACGTACCACATCAACACTGACTGTTTCGGCCCTGGCGGGTTGAGCTCCATGATCGGTTTCCACGCATAATCTGTGGGATGTCAAACGATGTAACTCTAACATTGATGCTTGGAAAACTTCCTAACGCTCGAATCAAACAAAAATTAGCTTGGGAAACTTTCCCACCCATGGTTTTTGTGGTAATTAATCAAGTATTCCTGTGGAGGAATTGCCTATGAATTTCTGGTCCTTTACCAGGGCTGCAACGGTGATGGAAGGAAGGTAGCTGTGGACTCCCCCTCTGACTTCCTCAAAACGCAGGCGCGCTGTTGGGATGTTCACTTCTGCATTCTTGGTGGGTTGATATTGACCCATCCCCAGTTTTTGTTTCCTGGCAATCATTGCCGGTGATCGTCCCTTTATCGTCGAGCAAATCAAGTTGCATGCACATGATTGATATGATCAGCTATAAACCGGTGTCAACCACTATCAATGTCCACCATTCCGAACCTTGTTGAACCATCTTCAACGAGTATCAACCAATATGAGCAACTACTGTGCTGAGATCTACTGAGCATTGTCAAGCATAAAGTGATGCTTAACCAGCAATCAACCATTGACGATTCCTAATCATTGTCAACCAGTATCAACGACTGTAGTGAACCCTTGTTGACTACTACACTCAATATCAATCAATCATCCTCAACAACCATGTAATCAACCATCGTGAAGAACTAGTCAGGCTTCATATAACCACGGATAAACCCAAAAAATCCACCATGAACTCCCGATGTTTTCCCAACATAGATATAATCAACCATACAATCCACGAATCTAATAAACCATATGCCATATAATCAACCATAAGGAAACCAAGAATCGTCTGATCAACCTAACGGCAACCATATCATCAACCAGATTAACAACCATTTGTTCGACCATATAAAGCAACCATGTAGTCAACAGTTCACCAATCTTATAAATCCACAAAAATCCACCATATAATCAAGCCAATGATATTCATTAACCATATCATCACCCATACAAACAACCATGTATTCGACCATATGGCCGTGGGTCAAGGCACTGTGCCCCTTGTTCCGCTTTCATTAACCATTGGGTTCCTTACTATTGTTGGTTATTACCCCCCATTATTGGTTGGTTGATATTGACCCATAGTCATATAGTTGGTATAAATCCCCAATAATTGTTACTTATCATCCCCTATTATTATATAACCATTAACTAGCTATTATTGACCCTAATGACATGGCTTTCCCAATGTCTTCTTCCAAGCGCAGCAAGCATTTCGCGCCGCGAGCGAGCGAGCTTAGGCATCGTTTGGACCTGGCCCAGTGGGGAGTCGGTGTCCAAGCTTAAGATCGATAGGAGCGAACGAGTGGAGATTCTGCGGGTGTTGGTGCTGGAAGGGGTGCTGGCGGAGCCTTAGAAGGATCACTAGATCATGGTGAAATGATGGTGAAATTGCTGGTGAAATGATGGTGAAATGATGGTGAAATTGCTGGTGAAATGATGGTGAAATTGCTGGTGAAATGATGGTGAAATGATGGTGAAAGGATGGTGAAATGATGGTGAAATTGGTGGTGAAATGATGGTGAAAGGATGGTGAAATGATGGTGAAATGATGGTGAAATTGCTGGTGAAATGATGGTGAAATGATGGTGAAATTGCTGGTGAATGATGGTGAAATGATGGTTAAATGATGGTTAAATTGCTGGTGAAATGATGGTGAAATGATGGTTAAATTGCTGGTGAAATGATGGTGAAAGGATGGTGAAATGATGGTGAAATTGGTGGTGAAATGATGGTGAAAGGATGGTGAAATGATGGTGAAATGATGGTTAAATTGCTGGTTAAATGATGGTTAAATTGCTGGTGAAATGATGGTGAAAGGATGGTGAAATGATGGTGAAATGATGGTGAAATGATGGTGAAATGATGGTGAAATGATGGTTAAATTGCTGGTGAAATGATGGTGACATGATGGTGAAATGATGGTGAAATGGTGGTGAAATGATGGTGAAATGATGGTGAAATGATGGTCACATGATGGTCACATGATGGTCAAACGACGGTCTCTGAGAAAGGTAATGGCTAGAACTTAGCCGGTTTGTGATCGCAAATCATTGCACATTTTGGGTTCCTGTTTGGTGGTTTCTCATAAATTGGAAACCACATATTGGATGGCTAATTGCTGGAAATACAGTATATAGTATATACTATACTGTAATCAATATTGAATGATTTGGGGGGTACCCCCAGTGTGAGACACCACCATTTCAAGAACGATGTGTTTGCGTTGTGATTGATTCTCATGTTGATGTCGTTGCTCATCTCGCTGCTGTTCGGGATTCCGCGCCTCATTTCTACAGGTATATATTGTTTTGGAGTTTTGTGTATGTACAAAGCGGTGTTTCTCAAAGCAGGGGATTCCCAAATCATCCCCAAATAGTCTGTTTTAGATGATCCATGAGTGATTGTAGGGGTACCCTAATTTGAGAGACACCCACATATGTACATATGTGTGACCATCTCCATAAATGTGCGCATGTATGTGTGCCTTGACGTGTTATCCCACAAAATTACAGTCAATGTTAACCCCTCGCATAGTATGTATAATGATATGGGTGGTCATGATGGATGGTACCGCCAATAGATCGATGGATGCAGCTATATGGAAGCCTACGCCAGCTTGGCAGACAGAATCACCATGCCTCACCAATGACTTGGTATAAGGACCTGGACGCCCTTCCATGAATGAATACAGGACATACATGCGAGCTGGCGCCTATGTACTTCTACACATACCATGACCATGCCATACGTACAGACATACAACCCTGCATGAATACACAGACGTACCATACCTGCATGAAATCTGCATTTTCAATGTATACTTGGATGTGCAGCTGGGGTGAACCCCTATAACCATGGCATCCTGTCACGAGTGACCAGCAGTGCGCGAGCTACCAGCAGTGCGGGTGCGTATCTAAGTAAGGTATATACTTGGAAACAGTTGGAACAACCACTATCCGCCATCAACTAACACTAACCATCATGAACCACCATGAATCACCATGAACCACCATGAATCACCATGAACCACCATCAACCACCACTATTTACTACCATTCTTCAGGCCTTGCGGGAAGCCAAGCCGAACAGGACACTGGTGCAAATCTACTTCTCAGAAGCCGTCCGCACCTAGAGAGGGCCCGGCCGGTGGTTAATGAATGTTACAGTAATAGTCACAGTACCAATTAATGGTGGTTACTGTAAGCAATTAGTAATTGACTCACAATTGAATGAACTTGTTTACTATTAGCCAGGAATTTTATTTCACATTATTAAGTGGTCTTGATTGACAATGAATTGTTGACAATGAACATATTGGTTAGTATCAACCCGAATCATTAGTTCAATTCATACTGGTGGCATTGGTAGTTCATTCATTGAACCGCTGGTTCATCAAGGTTCATCATTGTTGCTAATAATCAATCATCGTAAACAACTGTTGAGACATGTTGCTGTTGACGACCAATCACCAATCTGAAACTCATGTTGCCGAAATACCAATTGCCAATATAACATCGTTACCAATCAGTACCAACTTGCCATTCATAATCAACCTTTCATTGCCAATGCTGGAGTTGTTGATGTTGGCGAAATGTAGATGGCGATCGCCGATAACAGGGTGAGCCATGGAGCAGCCATGCGAGTCGAATGAAATGCGTGGTAGTGGTTGCTATTCATGATCGTAGTACATAGTAGAAGGAATGTTGAGTTTTGTAGCTATAGGCTTAATCATGAATATTAATCATAGCTGATTCATGATGATTTTTGATTAGATATGTAGCTACTTATGTTGTTACAGATGATGGTGGTAGGCATTTGTACACGCAATATAGAGGAGGTCAGTCGGAATGCACTGGTGGATCAAAAGAGCACAATCTTTTTTGATCTATTTATCAACGGTAACTAGCAGATGGATTTCAAATCTCCCTGCAATTTTCATACCAACAGATGTTGATAAATCAACCAGTTGGAACAAACTGGGAACATTTTCATGTTGGACAACTGTCCAACGTGAGAAAACTGGAACCTGAGTTTCTCCCATCGCAATTCCCCAGTGAAGATCAGCGTTCTTTTCATGGTGGACCCCTAGGAATGGACGACCCCAACAGGAGCCACTAACGACCATGATTCACACTCTGGTCAACGAAGCTGGGTTGCTATATTTATACTCTGGTAAACTCAGCTGGCTTTCCTGGAATATCCGCCATGTACAGTGGTTTGCCCATTGAACAAATATGTGATTTCTTGCGTCGAGGTCAGTCTGTGAGAGGGTACATTATTGATAGTCCACTGTGATGAAGCGGTGGCAATCCGATATGTTTGTCACATTTATCAAGTATGAACAAAGTAAAGGTATGTACATCTAAGTATTACATTAGTTGCCAAAAGCCATGACAACACCGATCAACATTTGGGCGATGGTTATCATTGCAATCATCATCACCATGAGTACAACCTCCAAACTTTGTATGGCCGTGGGTACCCTGTACCCTTCTCTTCATATCCCATGAAGGCCCAGCTGGTTGGGATGTGGCTGTGGGTCAAAACCCTGTACCCCTGGTTTCCCTATCATTGACCATGGTTTTCTCTATAGGTTGTTGGTTATCATCCCTCATTGGTTGTTTAATATTGAGCCATAGTCATATAGTTGGTATAAATCCCCATGAACTCTTAGTCATCATCCCCTATTAACCATTAACCAGCGCTATGAAATTGGTTGGTGAACCGCTTGATCCATAGCCACATCTACTGTAGTTGGTATATCCCCTATAGTTGCTAGTTGTTATCCCCCATTAGTAATCATTCAACCAGCTAGTTATTGATGGGTGATATGACCCACAACCAGCTAGTTATATGACTCTCGAGGTCATCACCCACCCCGGACACTGGTGGTCGGGAAGTGATGGGCAGTAAAAAACTCAACAACAACCATTCATCAGCTAGGAACCATTGGTTAGTTGGTGAACTGCTTGGCCCATAGCCATATACTTGGTATATTAATCCTCTATTATTGTTATATCATCTCCTGTTATTAACTATTGTAACCAGCTAGGCTTCACCATTGGTTGGTTGGTTCACTGCTTGCCCCAGCTCGCCACCTTGAAGCCATCAGCGACGTCCCATGTCAGCGCCTGCATCTCAGGTCCATCCCACGGAAGGGCGCGCAGTGGTTCTGCGGGACGAGCTGGGCACCAGGCCGCGCGCCCGTGGTCACCGTGGTCACCCAAGGAAGGCATGGTGCTACAGGCAGAAAACCACGCATAGCCCATGGGAACATGATATCCTGGTTGGTGGTTTTAAGCATGGTTAAACATGGTTTATAATAGGTGAAGCATGGTTAAACATGGTTAATAATAGGGGACAATAAGTAACAATACTGTTTTAACAACCAGTGGTTGGTGGTTTCAAACATTTCCTATTTTCCCTAGTGATTATTAACACATGGTTGGTTGACTAATACTTTTCATAGGGGTTGGAACCACCAACCAGTATCAATATATGTGGGTTGCCGTGAGCTCGAACAATAGGGCTGTATGGGTTCCCCGGGTGAATGTCCACATCTATATCAATATTCCAATAATTGCGAAAAAAAAAGATGAACACTCCACCCCGTATGGTCGCTAGTTGTTGGTCAAGCACCCATGAGCCATGATGATTGACAGTCTAACTATGACAGTATGGAAACTAACCCGTGGCTACTAAGCATGGTACCAAACATGGTGCTAAGCATGGTACTTATTGCTACACTGTCAACACTATTGACCACAATGGAAGGCAATGGACTATTATTCTTGTTCTCTCTCTCTCTCTGTATATATATATATATATTTATTTAGATAGATTAAATAAAAAAATATATATATATATGATATATATTGATCATGAACCTTCATGAACGGTAACCACTACAGAAACCATCACTCTCTTCTATGCCTCGCATCGCCAGGCACTTCTTGCCAGTGGATCGACCATGCCCTCCGGGCACCACTGCAGGTGCGCATTGCTGTGGGGGCGTCTATCAGAGCAGTGGTAAAGCCACAGATTTTGGAAGCGAAGCCGCACGCCAACCTTTTTCTGGCATGATTTGTGCATCGCAGATTGCCATCACCATAGCTTCTTGAAGCAGAGATCATCCAGGCTGTTGGTGGGGAGCTAAGGAGCCAGGAGTACCCATGTAGCCTTTTGCTGCCAGGACGGTTCTAACCAAATGCTATGATCCCTGTATGCCAGAAGTGTTTTCAGATGCATGTTTGATTCGATAGGTTCTGGCTCTCATGCTTTTCGCCGGTTCGGTTCGCTGGTTGCAGTTCGATTCCTTGCGCTTCATGCAAACAAATTGGGGTAGATTAACCTGGCCCTGGGTCAGGGACGCCTGTGCCTCAATTTGTTCACTATGAAATGAGCAGATCTTTACTTGTTGTTTTTTGGATGTAAACAGAACCTACCCGAGGCTTTGGTATGGTTCACAGAGACACAAGAGCTTTATCCAACATGATAAACCATTGTTGATCAAGAATAAAGCATTGGTTGCGAACCATTAACAAACCATAGTTAATCACTTATCATTGCAGTTATCTATATATTTGTAATAACCACATTGGTAGTTGACCAGTTGCTTGGTATCCGTTCTTACCTACTTATTCAACCAGGATGATTGTTAAGCAAAACTAGTTAGTGATTTCGAATACTTTTCACATTGCCCTGGTATTTTGAATGGTTGATTGATTCACAAGCGTATTTTTCGTAGTGGTGGTTCTACCAACAACCAGGTTAATCATACGCCATTGTTGACTATTGTTGTTGTTAACCATTAAGAATCCACTACATATGTTTCACCATTTGTCAACGACTAGTTGTTAACCATGAAAGAAATCACTTCCTGACCTAATCAGCGGTCAACAATTCACCATTGAGAGTCACCATTCATCACCATCGTTCATGGTTGACCATTGTTGTTGGTTGGAGTGAGTTCACCATGGGTGACAGACCATCTTTAACCATGACCTATGGTGATGAATCACCCACTATGTTTGTGAGTTGACCCATGGGTGTCACCGTTAATCACCTACCTTGTTGCGGGTCACTATATCCCTGGGCAACCACCCCTGGGCCCGCGCACATAGGATGCATCCAGCTGGATTTGGACGGCAGGCGCGACAGTAGCGCCTGAGATGGTTCAGAATGGAGATGAACCATGAATGAGTCAAGTTTATTGAACCATGGTTAGGTATATTGGTATTGATGGATGATTTGGATTGAATGATGGTGAGGTATAATGGTTCAAATTTATTGAACCAAGATCAGTTGAATCCATTTATTGAACTCAATGCACCATTTTATTGATATGCATGGATCATTTGAATGCTTCAGGTTGGTTCAGAATGAACATGGCAACGGATAAGAACTAACAACATCGACTGTGAGCAACAATATCAACAATCATGAGCTGTAGAAGCTCAGTTGGTGAACATAACTAGGGCAACTACAGCAATTGCTAGTCATAATGAAAATAGCTTCGCTGCTTTCTCATCATACAGGGGGCGCCACCTTGTGCCACTAGAAATACTTGATCACATATCATGAACGGCTGAATAGCTTCCCCTCAGCTAACGAGGACTTTTCAAGGGTAAACCAATATCCAACAAGTCTTCCAATTTATCTCCATTGAAGTGATTGAAGAGACTAGAGGTTGACGATAGGCTCAGTACATACAACAAGCATGTGGGCCGAGCATTGAGCTCAACAAACGACATCTTAGCCAGTTTCATCGTCAACTTGAGCTCAGCAACTTGTGGGTGTCTAAGACTAACTCGCGGTGACCAAGCACCAAACGCTCGTTCATAAACCGCTGCTGGAAAAATGCCCCCTTGTGGTTTTGTATGCTTGTAGCATGTTGCAGCCACAAATAATGGTTGTTCATAGGGCATACTGACACAGTGGCAATGTAGCACTTAATGCGTTGCTGACCTCTAGCTGAAGGAAACAACCAACATGACTTGGCCATTTGGCAACTTGTTGGACGGTGATTCAGAAGGGACCTCGGATCCCGTCTAATTGCCCATCCTAAATGATGCCGCCAAGTTGCAAATGGCTATCATGCTCATTAACCACATATTATTATGAACATTGATGAACCATCATTATCATTCAAGATTGTTGCAGACGATTGCCTATTGATGCTTAGTGATCATCATGAACTATCATCAAACATCATGATGAACCGCCACCATCACCATCACCACGTAGTACTTGTTGAACATTGCCGATCTATGGTTAGTCC
>VSDK01018977.1:293699-362954 GCA_009767595.1 Symbiodinium kawagutii
TCCTGCTGATCATCCAGTCTAGCCAGTGCGTGAACCTTTATGCTTCTTGAGCATCACAGGCAATTGTCAGTCAATAGTTTATTCTTGTTGTTGTTCAATTCCATGATTAGCCCAAACTGTGGTTTTGTTTTCGACCAATTAGTGTAGTCAGTATAAACAACCGTTGTTCGCCATGCATCATCACTTACCATCATCTTAATCGGTACGAAATACTTTCAACAAACTCCACGATGCACGATTCTCGCTGCCATGCAGTCTGTTTTCCATCAACTAGTCACCCTTTATGATTGGTGAATCACTCGCCATGCCTCTGATTGATATAAATTCCATGAAAGATATCATTGAATCACTGGTTTTATTGGATAATTATTTATGATTAGCACAAACCAGTGATCCACCAGTAGATGGTATAGATTCCATTGGATCCAGTGAATCACTGGTTTTAATCACTATCTGGGGCCTATCTTCACCATACCATAGAATCACTGGCTATTGCTGGTCCACGGTCGCTGGTCGCGGGTTTCTCATCTCCACGGCTTTTCGCGGGTCGTGTCGCTGTGTTGCTGGTCAGCACCCGTCATGGCCACGTCGTGCAGGCGGATCTCCTTGATGCCCAAAGGGAGATCCCGTACAGGTGCAGCTGCAGGGCTCGTATCAACAACAAGCAACCATGGTAGCAGGGCTCGCATCTTCCATCATTCCACCATAGCTGGAAAAAAATTAGGGTTCATAACGAGAAGATATGAGAAGCAACATCCATAATCTTTTGCGTTTTTTGTTTTCGATTGTTTTCGATAAATCATGGCGGTATCCAACAAGTACTGAGAGTGTTGGCAGTCATAAAGTCATAGACAATCACAAGCAGATGTAGCAATATCAAGCAATAAGAACTCACAAGAATAGTACCTCCTGCTTGTGTATACCGACAATCACGATGAATAGTCAACACTGTGGATTCGCATGATGGTTGTTTTATTGTCGATTGAGTAGTGAATAGTTGATATTTGTAAACTACTATCCAACATTTGGTTGATTGTAATCAATAATACTGTAACATTCCAGGAGGAACTAGTACGATGGATAACAACAACATGCCGGAACCAACAGTGACACGGGGATATAGCGATAAGAACCATGAAATGGCAGTGGGTCAAACCCTCGTACCCCTGGTTCCCCTATCATTAACCATTGTTTTCCCTATGAGAAATTGTCGGTTATTGTTCCCCATGATTGCTTGGTTAACTGCTTGACCCATAGCCACATAGGACAAATTTGTCAATTCACAAGCAGCTGAACCGCGGGTCAAAATGACCATCTCTAGGAATCAAGTAATGAGCCCGTGTTGCGCAGCTCGATGGGGACATTCCCAGCTGCAGCTGCAGAAATGGTGGATGATCCATTCGAATCATATCATCGAGTCACACAGTATTGGGCATTGTCCTTGATGAGATATCCAATTGTGCCATTCGCCCGGAATATTTTGGCAATTCAGTTATTGACCGGTGCAGCTTATGATTTTGGAACGCCAGTCATGGGGAGCACCAGGATCCGCAGGATCCACTCGAGCCATGGGCTCGCCAGTAGGTTCCTGCGAGCCAACAGCCGTAGCTTGGGGATGGTACCACAGCCGTAGCTGTGAAGAAAACCTGACGTTGACGTGGAATCTGCATGTCGTTGGCTTGCTCTGTAGCCAAGCTTTTTGAGGTCAGCATGGTTGTTCATTCGTTGAAGATAACAATGTCCCTAAGGGTGAAACGCTGGGCTGGTGCAAGAATCCATCAAGAACTCGGGACCAGCAATACACTCTGGTGGTCACCTGGTTGCGTTGGGAAATCCACGATGGAAATACTGTAGCTGGTTTTACCAACAATAAATGATAATTTTGAGCATCCAGGGGTCCAGGGCAGTGTACCAGAGTGTAATTTATTGCAGTAACTTGGTCGATATCGACAGGGGAAAATGCTGAATTTCCTGGTCCATCATCCACCATTAAGTAACCATGAATTCGCCATGAGCCATTTTTTTCAACCAAGACTGCCTTGAAATTGAATCTCTGTCCATGCCACATCGTTTAGGTCTTGGACGATCACGCATTCACTCACGTCAGCGGCTGCATCTCTAGTAGCAATCTCGAGTCACTCTACTCTGTTGGTTGTGCGTTCTTATAGACTGGTTGGTGGTTTTAAACATTTTTCATTTTCCCTAGTATCTATCAACAAATGGTTGGTTGACTAATATTTTTCAAAGAGGTTGAAACGACTAACCAGTAGAGCATTGTTAGGAAGGCAATCTGCGGCTCGTTAACATTTCCGCTGTTTTTGTTTGGGTCTTGACATTGCATGAATGTGTTTGTTCCTGAATTTTCCGATTGAGATCAGCAACACATGAGATCATGAAGCTTCTGTTGATAATTGTGAATCAATGGAATCCGTGGGGCTATTGTTGACTATAAGTTTTGCTTCATCACCATCTATATCATCTATTATCATCTATCAATTATTCAAACCATCCACTGGGGCGACTGGCTGACGGGGAGCGATTCGGAGCCAGGGGTATCCAGTGTTGGTATCCCCCTTGAAAGGGGGAGCGAGAACAGGAAGACATCATGAACTGAATTTGTAATGAACATTCTGGCACATATCATTTTTAATTACCATTTGCATATAATTACACGACATAATGTGACTATAGTTAAATGGGTGTTTCTCAAAATACGGGACCCCCAAATCATCCAATATTAATCATTCTGAGTCATGAGTAATAAACAATTCATTTTTTGGGTCCCCTATGGCTTGAGAAACACCCAAATGGTTTATTCACCTGCAAGTTTTCATCAGGCACCAGCCGCAGGGATGCACAACTAGCTTCTGTGGCCAAGCTCTAGCTGCACCAGGGCTTACCCAAATGTTGGTTCATGGGGACACGGCTGAGCCTCGCAGAGGCGGAGTTAACATGTGACCCATGTATAGCCATGTAACCATTGGTATATGGGCAACCGTGGGTAGACTTATTGGTGTAACCTATGCAGATGATCATGAAGCAATGGTGGATATCTAGATGTAGATAGTGACGTAATTAGTCCAGATGATGATTAAGCATGTCACTAATGAAGATGAACCCAGACGACGCGTTTATGTGATTGGCGGATGAATATACCTGGTACATTAAGTATTGAGCATTCCTCATATGGAACTTACGCAAATTATCAAAAGACCTTGACCAGGCCGACCGTGAAACCGCAGAAATCCGGCAGACACACAGCGTTATTCGCCCCGTTTCGCGTGGGGTAAGCACCCGCACTGCAAGATTTTCTGCTTGTCCATGTTGACATTGTGGTCTGTGAATCTTCCTGGCTGACTTTTGGTTGATAAGAAACATCAGGAAACCATCAAAATTTGGACCAACATACTGAAGCTCCATGTTAAGATCGTTGTGGTCTTTCAATCTCTCTGAAATGTCCAAACTTCAACTAGCATACCCATGCTGCATGTTGGAATCATTGTGGGATGTGAACCGTGTTCGGACCATTGACATACTGTACTCTCTTCTTGGCGCAACTTGGCCCATGTTTCGTCCAACTTGGGCCTCATTGGTGCTCAACTTGGGGCCATTAGGCTGTGTCCAAATCGGGGTGGTCCAAACAACATCTACAGGCTGACTGTGAAACTGCAAAATTTACTAGACACATAGCGATACACAGCGTTATTCTCAGAATATCCCGTCTCTCATCTGTGAGGGAAACGTTATGTCCTTGTTTGTTGCACGTTGAGTTGCAGTTGGGAGATGGGTGTGTTCAGTTTAGGCAGTGATGAGTGCCCTCCCGTAACCGGAACATGCACCGCGGACAAGCAGCAATCCTAGGAACAAGAAACACATTGCGCAAACGCATTTAAATAGAATTTTTTGGTGGCTGGAAGTGTGGGTGAGCTATGCGAGATGGTGTTTGACATGTTTGGACGCATGGGGCGCGCAAGTCCTGCACAGAGGCTCTCGCCAAGGCTGCCTGGTAAAATTGGTAGACAAGTGAAACGGTTTTTTTCGATTTGCCAGCAGGCTGCCCGAATTTGTCTTTGTGGGCCGGGAAAACGGGAGGACTCCTGCTTCAAGGGGCTTCTGGTAGCAATGGCCTGGCCGGGCGTGATCCGATGTTGCAACGCCTCTCTCAACGCAACGCGCCCCACCCAAAAGCGGCAGCACAACGAAACTATGTCGCGCCAGCAGGCCAGTTTCTAGAACCACAGCTGCCATGTAGAACATTGCGCTTGGCGCTGCTATTGGCATGCCCGCGGTGTGCCGATGCACGGCTCCTTTGGCCGGTGTATGTTTCATCGTCTATTTTTGGGGAACGTCATGTTATGCCACGATCATTCTGATCTTTTTTGGACATTTTCAGACTTTCGTGGCGGCTTCTGCCCATGCGCCGGGGTGCATCATCCAGTTCTGTCTTTGAAATCGCTGTCTTTATCTCTTCGTCTCCCAGTTTGTAGGTTTTTCCTGTAAGTTCATTGTGCTTGACTACGGATTTCTTCGCCAGGCATCCAAAGAATCGGATTTGATCATCAAAAAACGAGAAAAACAAGAGCCAAGAGCCAAGAACCAAGCAATTTAAGTTCGGCCCCGGGGGTAGCTGCTGGTTTTTCCCAATGACCTCCCACATTTACTTGCACTCGTTCTCCCTCGATTGGGGGATCATGCTTGATGGATTCCGATTGAAATGTTTTGAAATAGCCGCCGCGGTGAGTGCGCAGAAGTGACACCTTGAATTGTTGCGTTTGTCCTTCAAATGGTGACGTTGTTGGTGCATCATGAAACCGCACCCCTTGGTGGTTTCCTGCAAAAGTACCAAGTCTTCATGTTTTGTTACCGAAATGGATTGTAGTTGTCATTGTATGATTCAAAATGATCCATCAGCAATTTCCAACGGTTGTTTTTTAGGATTTTTCCTAAATATTGGGGATGTTGGGTGATGAACAAAGATATTTGTCATAGGGTTTGTTCAGCCACTAGCAACGTTAACCATATGCAGTTGATGACCATGGTTAGCGATCACAAATCAATTAGTTGTTCACCATTAATTGACCAATAGTAAGCCCCTTAGTTGCCCTTAACAATCACCATGAGGTCGACGATTAAAATCACAATTTGTTAGTCATCAATTACGTGAATTTATGCCGCCCTTGGCTACATTGATTTTATTTGTGGGCCAACAGCCTCCTCAAATTTTGCCTCCTTCAAGTCCTTTTGGAATAAGGATCGAATATGAATTCTTGGGACTGAAAAATTAAAGACATTTCCCTTCAAACCCATCGAGTCATGTTATGTAGAAGGCAACCAATAAATAACAATTAAATAGCCATTAGTTAACCATCGGCTTTACCATTAGGTAACCATTAGGTGTACCATTTGGTAGCAAGCAGGATCATCATTAGCTTCTGACTGGGTTAGCCATTAGGTAACCATTGGTTAACCATTAGGTTAACCGTTGCGCGAACCATTAGTGAATTGTTTGGTAGCCAGTAGCCAACCATTAGTTAGCCATTAAGTAGGTCAATCGTTACACGAATAGTTAATTGTTTGGTAGCCATCAGTTAACCATTAGGTCATTATAAGGTTTCACCATTATGTAGCCAGTGGACAACCTTTAGGGATTCCAGGAGATGACCATCAGTGAACTGTTAGTTCATCTGTTAGTTCATCGTCCACCACGTTCAAACCACTAGTACCTACCCATCAACAACTAATATAAACCCATTAGTAAACATGGGTTAGTTAATCATAGCCATCAGTTATGACCATTAGTCAACCATGTTTAGGAGTTGATCACTAGTTAACCATTAGTTAACCATTAGTTAGCCATTAGTTGATCATACCCATTAGTCAGCCATGGCCACAACCCCCCAGGCAGTAACCACTCATGACAAACTAGCGGCCAGGCGAGATGATTCCATGGGCAGATCCTGGAAGGTGCGGTGAAGAAGGGCCGGGCCACGTCAGACGGATGGAGGATGGTCGGTTCACGGTGAGTCGTGGTGGTTGATGATGTTGCATGATGGTTAGTGATGAGTAAGGGATGATTCATGGTTCATGATGATTATAATGCTGGTTCAGGATAGTCAATGATGATTAATGCTGGTTAAGGATGGTTCATAATGGTTCATGATGGTTTTTGATGGTTCATGATGGTTTTTGATGGTTATTGATGGTTAGTGATGGCTGATGATGGTTATTGATGGTTAGTGATTTCTAATGATGGTTAATGATGGTGAATGATGGATACTTGTTAATTAAGTTGGGCAATTGATGGTTAATGGTGTTAGGGATGGTCAATGGTGAGATGGGTCAATGTACCACTGCTAATACAGTGCCTTTTGGGTGAAGTCTAATGATGGTGGCAAAAACTGCGATTGGAGAAGCAGCAGCAAGAGGGACATTTCATGGTTTATCATAGTTGGTATGCTGACATTTTCATCATGGGTCAGACCGCTACAGAAAGATTACAAACCATCGACCTTCTGGTAAACGAACTTGGCAATGGAAAATTGATCCTTTTTGTAAGGAAAACCCTGGGACCATTAATGGTGGAGTTTCCATTGCCATGTGAGTTCACCCGAGAGTACTGGAATGCACCATGAGCATGAACAGCTAAGTGGTAGTTCATGCCATCGGACTGATCAAGGCGGTTAAGCTGGCCAAACCTTGGAAAATGCACAACTCCAGGACAAATGACGATCACATTTTTGCAATCATTGGTTTTCTGCCAAGTTATTATGGGCAACTGGTATCAGAAATCAACCATTCTCAGTGCAACACTGGCAAGAACACTCATGATTAGTGATGTGGTTTTTGATTGATTGTTACATTGGGACTCTTGAACCTTGTTTCGTCTACTTGTCGACCAACATATATATATATATACATATGTTGTGTGGCGGCAGTGGTGGTAGTTTTTTCAATCACCAACCTGTTCTGTAACCTGTTTTCATAACAAGTTGTCTCCATAAAATCTAAGATGCGCACATGGTGCTTACGTCCTCAGACCACATGGACATAGAATGGAGCACCCTTGGCGGTACCTTGAACCAGAACCACAGTCTGTCCCGTGTGCTGATCATCCCATTGTGCAGTTGCACCGGTCACGCCGGCACGTGGCTTCCAGTTTGGCATCTAGGAACTCAACAAACGACGTTTGATGTTTGTGTTCAGGGATAAGGTCCCTAGTTTTTGGAGCTACAGTCAGCATGACAGAGCTGTACAGACATTGCTTGGTCAAAATGCGATCCATTGGCATACCAATTCATGGAGGCATCCACAGTTGGTAGATGGTGAAACCCCGTTGAAGCTTTGGAATGTGGGGTACCTGTGGCTCAACACACCTGCTTCCAGGCTGGAACGAGCTTGTCGCATCTTTGCATTATCTAAACCCCTTTGGTATCCTGTAGTGGCTTCCGAAAAACAGCGAAAAACAGCCCGGTGTGCCATTCCCAGTTCGTAAGTGATATTGGTGAACCATGGTTAAGCTACCTCATAGATCCTTGTAGGGTTTTTAACTTAACCATGGTTCTATGCCAGGGACCCCCAGCTGCACATCCAGTAGCTGTAGTGATTGCTACTTCGGGCTGACTATCGCTGTCACTCCCCACCCCTTGCGGGGGCTGCCGCCATGGCACCCCTGCCGACGGTTCGGGAGTCGAGAGAATTCTCGAGTGAGGCGCAGGGGGAGGTCCTCCCACAGCTGACTGTTCAACTCGGAAAATTTGGAACTGGGACTGGTGGATTTGTGGGGGTAAAATCAGGGTTACAACCATTGATATTGGTTAATGATAGGGGAGAATAAGGAACAGTACTGCTGATTCTACGAAGCAAATTGTTATTTTGGAAGAGAAAAGAACTGTTAATACATGGGATTGTCTATCAATGGTGGTGCCGTACCTACTAACCATTCAAGTTTATAGTTTGTAACTATTATTAGGAAACCATCAGTTTTTGGGGTGCACCTCGGCTGTGGACAAACCCAAATGACTCTAGCTTCAATATTGGCTTGCGATCCACCATTCTGGATAGGGAGGTCAGCAATACGGATCTCTCGTTCATGAGGATTTCCATATAAGGACTTGCCACATATTAGCACATACTTTTCATCGTACATCAATCTGCAGGTTTCCACTTTCAAATTGTTGAGCTGTTGTTCCACCTAAGTCAGGGCCTCCCGCGATTGGGTTGACGTGTGAGCTGTAGAACGAGGGGCCCGCAGTTCGCTAAGTTGGTCTTGGGGTAACTATTCTTTCTTGTAGATAGCTCTCGCCCGGAGCTCCATATGGTTTAGCACAACAGTGGTTGGTTTCCCACTCAAGAACCGTTGTGATTTTGTGGCGCCGTTGGCACATGGGCGCCACACGAAGAACCTTGTGGTTACGCCAGTGTTCTTCTATCAGTTGCTGACAGTTTCACCAAGTTGATCCTTCAGAATGGATACAACTTAACGCCTCAACTGGCTGGCGGTCGCGAGGGAGCGAGGCCAGGAGCCAGGGATATCCGAGTCTCCCTATATGATGGTTTCTCAAAATAGGGGTACCCCCAAAGCATCCCTTTTAAACCCTTTTTAGTAAGAAATCAATCATTTTTTGTGGTTCCTTATTTTGAGAAACTGCCATATAGCCCTTTGAAGGGGGAGCGATTTGGAGCCACCAGGAGGGTTCCGACCAAGTGCCAATGGTAGTCAAGAATTCAATTTTTTAAAAAGCTTTGATGTTCTGCTGATGATTTGGGACCCATAGTCATCAAAACAGTGGGATGATCCATACTCAGTCTCTGATACACAATGTGTATGATTTGGGAAGATCCATAGTCATAAACCATGATGGTACATGGTGAATTCTTGTGGACCTGGCTCCTTGAATCGGTGATGTCCTCCATCGAATACTGACGAAACACTGAGATTCAGAGCTGGGAATAGAGAGGAGAGATCTCTCTAGATGGATAATATCAACCATCATTATTAACCATCATTATTAGCCAGCATTATTCGCCATCTCAACAGACCCTCCCCTCATAGATGCAAAATCACAAGCTATTCTTCAACTGGTGCGACTGATCTCAGCTGGACCCAGGGAGCAACTGAGAGGGATATTTGCAACGGCAGTGTGGGAGTCATCAGTAGCTGGATCTACCATTACCCAGGAACCAGTCAACCAACCAACCAGCCAACCAACCAGCCAACCAACCAACCAACTAACCAACCAGCTAGCTCTTGATCAACAGCTGTTGTGAAGCCCAGTTTCAGAGCGAATTGAAAAAAAGAAGAAAAAACAAACTGCTTTGATCAGCGTTTTTTGACAGCGAGCTCGTAAGTGGCATCTGCGGTTTATAGTTTTCGCGAGTTCGTAACGCTACTGGAAAAGAAAAGTAGACCACGTGATTCCACCATTACTCTGGTAGCTTCTTGAGAAAATCTGCGAACGAAAAGGGGGTCACCTTTGAATCACGTGCGGATTGCGCCTGTCATTTTGTGGTCCCAAACTTTGAACCAGAACTTACGTCAGCAACAGCTGGTGCTCACAGCGATGCCGCCACGTTGCGTGCGCCCTAACGCGCAGGTCTCCACAACCACTGCTGCCCTGAACGAACTGTTTGAGGGCATTGTCTTGTGGCCTCGAGGTGTGTTAGACGTTGGTGAGTTGGGACAGGGTGGTGAGTTGCTTCATGGTTGGTTAGTAAGCTTCAACAAGGATAGCAGGTGAGTTGCTTCATGGTTGGTTAGTAAGCTTCAATAAGGATAGCCTCACCTACCAATTCTGACCAACCACCAACGATCAAAAATAGGGATATGCCAAGGCATCTCCCCGTCATTGACCAAGTACAAGTGGTTAGTTTGGTTATGGTTGGGCAGTTGGTTGGTGAGTTGATACTGGATCATGACCAACAAGAAAACAATGCTTTGCTTCGAGTGATATTCCCCACGGCTTCTTGCACTGTTTCTGAGTTATTTGCTGACATTCTTTCTGGGATTGTATTTGGCATGTCTTCTGATATTTTTTGTGGCAATTTGTCTGACTTGTATTCCGGCATTCTATCTGGCACACATTCTGCCATTCCTTCTGGCATAATTGTATTCTGACATTCTATTTGGCATATCCTTTGACATTCTCTCTGAGATTCTATTTGGCGTATCTTCTAACCTTATTTCTGAAAGTCTATATGGCATATCTTCTGATCTTCTTTCTGGTACTCCTGGTAGTTTATCTAACATTGTATTTAGCAATGACTTTCGCATTCTTTCTTGCATTCTTTTCTTCAAATATTTGGTATTCTCTTTGGTATTTCCCAATAGTCATTTGGTATTTTTCCTGCCATTTTTGTTGCTGGCATTCTATCTTGCATGTGAATCTCATTCTTCTGACATTTGTTTGTAACATTCTTTCTGGCTTTCTATGGGCTGGAAGATTTATGTAGAACGTTTTCTCGATTCTATATTCATTCCTCTTCTTTCCATACCGATTCTGACATGCCTGCAACGGCAAGGATAGCGCATTGACAGGGCTGACAAGTGTTGCTGATGTAGTACCTGACATACTTCCAGAATTTTGACGATGAAGCGTCGAAATTCCTTTCACAACTTCTCTTCACCAACCAGCCAACGTGTTCTCCATGGCTGAGAAATTGCAGAGGTGGTCCTTCTGAGTTGTTCCAGACATTCTTGGAATTGGATGTACCAACAATTGATGGATTATTGATGATGATTGATGGTCGTGATGCATGGTCATCAATTGCATGTGCCAACAATCTCGAGGTTTGCTTTATCCAAGTGAACATCACGAAGGCCTTCAAACCAGTTGGACCATCTGACATGCCCCCGACTGCAAAGCCGTAAGCGTTTGCAACTGTAACAGTTGGGTGCCCCAGAATTTTCCAGAGGCATGTGCCGTGATCATGAAACTGCTGGTAAGCGGTACTGGCAATTAGTGAATGATAAGCCTAGACTTGTGTGATGGATTCTTATGCATGATTCTAGCCTAGTTATAATCTGATAGTTATAAGCACTTGGTCGCAAACCAAAGAACCATCGATATGGCTAGAAGTGGTATCATAAGTGACCAGATGTGACCAATCACCACTTTGTTACTGACCGTGATTCTTTGTTCTTGGCTGGGTGGATTACAGTTACTACCTTAGTTTCTTAGGTTTTTTGGGATATGATTGATTTACCATATAGCCACTAGAACTTAGACTTTTAGCAAGGGATCTATAAGCCACCAGGTTGGTACTCCCTTAAATGAACCACTGGCTATGCGCGGGAAGGATGCTGTCGCGAACGCCACAGGAACAGGTTGCTGTCGGAGCTGTCTCAAACGCCTGGGCGGCATTCCGTTGCGTTTCCAGGACCCAGACAAGGCCAGGAGGGAGGGTGGGATTGGAGACAACTACTATGACGAGCTAAGATGAAATACAATCAAAAACTGGTTGGTGTTCTCAAACATTTTCTATTTTCGCTATTAATTTTCAACAAACGGCTGGTTGACTAATAGATGAAAACAACAACTAGAAAGCACTGAAATTAGCTAATTTTAATTAGCTTTGTTTTTGTGAGAAGTGATTTTTGAGACAACCGCTTTAATCAACAACTATAATCAAAAACACTTATCACAAACTATTGTCAACTGTCAAATCTGATGATAAACTATTGTTTGCTTCAACAATTGTCAACTATGATTATTGTCAACTATTGTCAACTATCAAATCTCATGATAGACTATTGTTTGCATCAACAATTGTCAACTACAATCATTGTCAACTATTGTCAACTATTACCCTCTGGTAAAATAACCCGGCAATGGAAAATCACCAAATTTTATACGGAAATCCTTGGAAACCATGTATCAACGGTGGATTTTCCATTGCTATGTTAGTTTACCAGAGGGTGAAACTCATGATTTTTGTCAACTACTACGATTAGCTAACATGAACCCTAAAGAACAACTATCATCACCAACTATTATCGACCATGAAATCTCATGTTAAACCACTATTATCATTACTATTACCAACTATTATCATTGATAACCACTCTTTCATGGTTGATAAACCACTGGTTGTTTGCATCTCTGGCTCGTGACTTGGGAAGTTCACATCACTTGCTGGACTGGATCGAAGCCACAATGCGCCCGGGTTCCCGGTGATGCGTCGTGAGCCAAGGCCGGTCCAAGGCCTTGGTTTTGAGTGGTTTTCAAGTGATTTTCGGCAGTAAATCATGGGGTTTGGCAGGGTTTTTCAATGGGTTTTGCAGGGGTTATAGTAGTGAATCATAGGAACACATATTATAGCTTTTTGACCCATATGGATAATAGTGATGGTTTATAAGCATTCATCCATGGTTGAGAATAGGGGGTAATAAACCATCAATGATAGGGGGTAATGACCATCAATTTTCGGCTGTAAATCATGGTTAATGATAGTCAACCATGGTGTTAAAATTGTTAAAAATGGTCAATGCTAGTGCCTAATAATGATTGGTCAATAGTTCAACTACGGTTAATAACCATGGTGGTTTCTCAAGTCATGGGGTACCCCAAAGCCATTGTTGGTTTGTTACTATAGATGGATTATATGAAGGATGATTTGAAAACACCCCTATTTTGAGAAGCACCCAAATATTGGGAGATCCTGATTCATGGGACAAATCTTGGGTGGCAAATCTTGAATCTGCATAATTCTTTCCAGAGTTGGGCCGAATTCCATAGTGGCTCCCCAGCATTTCAGATGAAGTGGCCATGTTTTTTCGTAACATGGCTAGTACACCTGAGATTCAGCCACCAAAACAATGCTTGTTGGAATTTTCAGGGCAGAGCTTTGGATCAAAATCGCTTTCCAACGAGTTGGACCTCCGGGATTTGCTTGGGATCCCCTTGGAATCCCCTGGGATCCCCTGCTAGGATCCCCTGCTGGAGGTCCCAGCCGGGTCGGTCACCAGCACTTTCACCGTCGCACAGGAGATCCGTTTTCGAGAAGAACATCGCGTGCGTTTGACCAATGCGGTGCAGCGCGTTGGCCGCGTGGCCTTTGTGCCTTGGTCGGGACGTTTTCCGGTGCCAAAGGCATGGTTTCTTCATGGGTTCTTAATGGTTTTATAGTGATCACTATAATCACTAGTGCTCACTAGTGATTATAGTGATCACCCCAACAGGTTTTCTTAATGGTTTTATAGTGGTTATAGTTCTAACTGATTTCTTTTAGATAGTGATTATAGTGATTAATTATAGTCAATTCTACTGATGATAGTTTTTTTAATAGTGATTATAGTCAACTATAGTGGTGAATAATAGGAGCATTTTTTTTGCAGAGGTCCCATATTATGAGTGTTTTTTATGGTTTCTGAATGGTTCTGTGGGCACTACAGTGGTGAGTCATAGGAAGTCAAAACCAGCAATAAGAACAATTTGGATAATAATTGGGTTTTATGCTGTAACTATTCATGATGGAGTTGACAATAGGGGGTAACAACCATCGATTGCAGGAGATATGCCAACTATATGATGGTTTCTGAAAATTGGGGAAACCAAAAACGGTTTCGTGATTACTACAAATGGCAACTATTGGATGATTTGGGGGGTACCCCCAGCCATTAAGAAACCAGCATATGTGGAAGATATACTGGTTGGAACTGCCCCATCCCTAGCCGGTCTCCTGCGACCACCGCAAGGTGGCCCACTTGCTAGCGGTGCTGTCGGAACTCTCATCAGTGGAGACCTGGAGATCGTGAGTTCAATGCCTTCCTGCGTCGATGACATGACTAGTTACGGTGGTTGTGGAAGGGTTATATAGGGATTATAACCACTAGTAACGGCTCATCATTGGGGATACTAAGCAGCAATCATGGTCAAACCACTATCAGTTGGTGGTTTGATTGACTTTTCCAATTTTTTTCACAGGTATTAACAAATGGTTGGTTGATTGATGAGCATATTTTTCATAAGGGTGGTTCAACCACCAACCAGATGACCAGTTGGTGGTTGCAGATTTTGGACATTTTTTCCCCACAATCTTTTGGGATGGTCAGTTGATGACAAAAATATGTCTGATAGGCAATGGTTCAACCACGAGATGACATCGAGTCAATGATAGCCCCTGTGCACTCAGCTTGCTGGCTGGTTGCGATCAATAGGTACTCTACAACTCGTGGATCCTCCAACCAGCGAAGTGTTAGATGACCAGCACGGGTGTATGCTTAGACCAATGATGCTGCTTCTTTCCTGACAATGATGGTTCACAATGGGGTCAATGATTGGCAAAGGACGGTGCAAGGATGGTTACATGGCGAGCTGGGTCATTACCAAGTATCCCAAGTTTACATGGTGGATGATGGGCAATAAGCATCAGCAATCAGGATATGACCATCAACAGTTACTGTAATTGGATGTGGCTACGGGCCATCACAAATCAGCACCAATGTGTCATAAGCAATGGTTAGTGGTTGACATTCAATAGACAGTCATACGGAGCGAACAACAATAAAAGTCACATACCAACTAAATGGCTACGAGTCATTAGCAATCCCAAGTGTATGGTTGGTTATTCACATCCCAACAGCGCTCAACTAGTCTGGTCATGGGATGTGAACAGACAGGGGCACAGGCGGGCACAGGGGACACCGCCAGCTCAGCTATGAAGGATCATTTCAACAATCATGGCGACCATAATTCCAATCAATCATGGCTCAGCTCATTCGCTCTGAAAGGAATTATGGTAACTAGTTAGAGTGAATTTTCAGTTAATTGGTGTAATTGAACTATTGAATTAGTTGATGACAATTGGTATCACTCTGAGTATGAAATTAGTCAGAGTGATATAAAATGTGATCAACTATCAGTCATTAGTTCGAGTTGTCACCCTAAAAGAGTATGACAATAATCAACTTCATGACTATAGCCAGCACACAATTCTTCTTATTGATATTGACAATAGTTACTTTTGAAAAGGCTGTAGAGACCAAAGGCTTGGATGACGCGGAGATCCAGATAGGGAATCTATGCATATGGATCTCAGAAAATGTGTTTGTGAAAAAGGGTTTGATGGTGGATTGACTTGCGCTTGATGATAGGAGATAACCACCACCAAGAGATCAGTGTGGGTATTTCTCAAGTCATAGGGAACCCCCAGTTATCATCCCATAGTGAGGATTTTGTACTCTGCATTTTCGTGGGTTCCCAAGTTAAATGAGAAACATCGATACTGCCTGGTGACGGGTATCTGTTTCACATCTTCCTTGGTTTTTCTCCATTCTTGCAAGCCAGGGTCACCATGACCCCACACTCCATGGATCAGCAAGATAGGGAACCCAGGCCACCACCCTGGCCACAGATGGTTTTCACCCTGCATCGCCTAATGAGGGGATGCTTTCCAATCTGTTGCTTCACAAGGTTTCTCCGTGATCCCCCGACCTGAAACCGAAGGTGCTGAAACCGTCATTCTGAGTGGAGGTACTGCATGTATGCCCCTCTACATCGCAGTCAGCAGTTATGAAAATCCACAACTCATTAGTCTGGATATAGCTATTATATATATATATATACACATCATTATGCCCATACATTCACGTTAAAGGGTTGCTGTTAGAACTGTTGGAAGCTAGCCTTACTAGGGCGGTATCCCCGTTCTACCGGAGTACGACCGTCATGATCGTCTTTCCAAGGACCTGTCGCATATGAACCAAGCAGCGGTGAACTATCTGAGTTGTTTGTGTCTGGACGAACTCATAAGGGTCAGCTGGTGCTGGCTGGTGAGCAATAGTCAGACTTGTAGTGGGATCCAGATCCTTAGGGTGGAGTCATTGTTTGTAGAAAAGTTGAGCAAAGGCAGAAGCATTTTGCCAATTTGTGGCTGATTGCCAAGCGAACATGTAGTTACGCATGCCTGTCGGCTGACATACTGACTTCTAGCACGCATAACCATACCAGATTTAACCGAGCGAAAGTTAAATGGAGATCGCGAAAGATTCGCGAAAGAACATATTTTTCTGGCGAAGATGGCCATTGCGGAAATAAGGAATTTTGATGAACACCCAGATATTGATATTGGTTCTAGAATAAGACCGATTAAAACTGATTGTAGTTGATGCTGGTGGATATCGCTGGGTATATGCATGATAAAACTCAATACTGCTTGCCATAATTATTATGGTAAGTAGTGGCCAGTCATTGCAGTTGACACAAGGAGTTCACAATCATCAATGCTCACAACTCTTGAGACTGGTCACACAATGCTCACAGCTTTTGATAGTGGTTGATAATGGTTGTCAAGAGGGTATCACCAAAATAGGGGCTGATGTACTCCGGGAATCTAACATAGCCACAAAACAATCGCCCATTTTCATTGCTATGGAGATTTTCCATGTTCATAGCTAGATAATCTTAGCAATCTAACATAGCTGAGAATTGGTGAATTTTCCATTGCTATGTTTGATAACCAGAGTGCAATTGAGATGGCAACACCATGGCATGCTGTCAGACATGCCGGAATGGCTTTCCCAGTCGTGAGGATGGTGAAGCTCGGCACCTTTCCATCGCGTTTTGCCACTCAACAAGATGGACATGTTTTTTTGGTTCTGATCCAAATCAGAAATAGAAGAGACTCCTGTGATGAGATTTTGGTCTTGATCCTGCGAGAACCAGCTGGGTATAGTGAATCATGGGTGAATTTGAGATATGGGGGTAGAACTAGCGCTTTTCGAGCCATCATGTGCTGAGTCCCAAGTGCCAACCGCTAGTTGGTTCATGGAGAGGGGCCACACGACACAACTCGGAGGTTTTGCTTTATAGTTGCTCAAAGTTATAGTTGATGATAGGTGGTTAAAGCTTGTTATAGTTGGTTGTACTCATTCTAGTCGGTGATGTTGGTTACAGTTGGCCATCGTTGGTTCATGTAGAGGGTATGGTCGACTACCTGGTGAACTTTTATTAGTACAGCCATGTTCTATTACCATGTATCATAGCCATCATCAATGGTTCAATTACTTAGTACCACTATGGTTACTGGTGTTACGGTTGGATCTCGTTGGTGTACAGCCCGCCCCTGTTCGCAGCCCCTGGGTTCGACCACCTGAGGAGCATCATGTTCATCCTGGCGCTCCTGCAGATCTTCCTCTACGTGCCTGAGGTGAGGAAGGGGAGGAAGGGGGCCGCTTGTCATTTTTGGGGAGTTCTCAAGTCCTTGGGAATCCCCAAGTTATGGTTAGTCTACTATTAAAGATGGTTGATAAACTGGATGATTGGGGGGTAACCCCATTTTAAGAAGCCACCATATGACGCGCAATGGTTTATGACACTTTATATTAGTTTATAAGTTGGCATCGACAACTTTTTGGTTTACAATAAACTTGTATAACGTTGATAACGCTTGAAAAATCGTCAATACAAGTAATTCGCTGTATTGTTTACAATGGTTCATTAACATGCATAAACCCTGAACAATTGCTGAATGGTTGCTAGCGGCAGCCAACAGTGACCAATACTTAATGCTGATGAACAGTACGGAATACTAACCAGCAATATTACAGCAAGCATCACGATGCAGAGTTATACCGTTCATGATCATGCTTACTAAGTACTAGTGGATATGCCGGGAGAATAAAGTTGGGGTTCTCGCTGGGGACATCGCTGCTGACGCGTGCAGCCATAGTGGTTTCAAATCCGGGTAGGGTTCAAACATATATTCTACCCAAAATACTGCACACTAGCTAAAAATAATGCATGTTGTGATCCTAGCTTCTTATCCCATAGCTTGGAGACATAGCTACTCATCCATATGCAGTCGATGTGTCCCTATGGTTGTTCGGTTTTCTCCCTCAATCTTACTATCAACAACCATTGTACAGCCTTATCATTCTCAAACAGGCATTATCACCCGCTAGGAGCCATGATTCTAGTGCGTACTAGAACAATTTACAAGTACCATTTTTCCAATGACAAAAACCCTATGAACACCCAAGTTTTGGAGATCTCCCCAGCACTTCATATCATGGAACGCTTGTGCAAGCACGTTGCTGTTTTGCTGCCCCCTCAACCGGCAGCCAGACCGACCCCAGACATCCCTTAACACAATGAGCCAACCATGGCTAATTCTGATGCTCAATGCATGCTTGCTGAATTTTTTTATACTGGTCATTGATGGGCAATGGTGAATACTGATTGTCAATCATAATGTTTAAGAATGTTTAAGAATAATGTTCATTAGCTCTGGTCAATCAGAATGGTTTATTATAATTGTTAGTAATCAGAGTGAATAGTGCTGGTAAATAATAGTGGCGAATAGTAATGCTCAAGAACAGTGGTGATCATATTCAATCACCAGTGAAAGAATAACTATCATTCATTCTACCGTTCATATCAATCAGAAACTGGTTAGTATACCTAATAACCATCATGTAGAAACACAAAGAGCTTCAACTTTAACCATGAGTAGCCATCATTTACAGGCTTGGCATTACTATGAACTGTTGTGAAATTTGTTGTGTGTTTGAACGCAACGCAACGGCGGGATGAAGCCCCGTGACCCGTTCAAACGTTCAGACGCAACGCAACGAGCGAACGAAGCCGAGCGCTGGCCGAGGTGTGCGTGGTTGTGATCTACTTGTTGGCCTCGGTGGCGCTCATGTGCTGCGGTTGCAGACGTTGCGGTAACCGCACTGTCAGGGGTGGTCGCCAGCGAGGTCGCAACGCCGCCGCCATGTTGATCAGATCACAGCTAGGGTAATTGGGATGACAAGCACAGATTAGATGAGGATAATCGAAGATAGTAGATGTTGATAGATGATGATAGATGATGATAGATGATGATAGATGATAATGGATGATAATATATGATGACAATCACTTCCATGTTAATCAGAGAAGGATAATAGGTCAATAGACTCAATAGATGATGATGGATGATGATCTGGAAGACAATTATGGATTAGCAACCAGGGGAGATGTGAATAGCAGGTTAACAGCCAGATGCTAAGAGGGTCACGATGGTCCACAGGGCACAGTCACCAAAGAGATTGCCAACACCTCACAGCTGGTTTGATGTTCAATTTTGGCTGAACTCGGGATCCCAGCTCTGGTTCATCAACAGAACCACCGCGTGGAAACAGGGTGAATTGAGTGCTTAATCGGTTGTGGGGGGCCACTTGGTATAGCTATTATCGCTGCATGGGGAAATTGTAGGGATTGAAAGCCTGTCTGAACAGCTGCAGTTTTTCCTGACAGGTTTTATTTTCCTATCAGCAAATCTGGCTGAGAATGGGCTCCAAAGTGAAACATGTGAATGTGATCACTATATGCAGATGCTTAGTCTTGTCACTAAATGACTCTAAGTTGGCAATCAGCTTGTTGCATGGAAATTCAATCATTTACATTTTTTAGACGTATAGATATCTTTAAATGGTTTTAGATAATTATGATGTCTGCGAACAACTCACCGACGCGCTTTGCCACAAGCGCGGCCCAGGCTCACGACCAAAGCTCGTGCTGCCTTCCTCGCCAGTATGGAGCGCTACCAGGGCTGTGCTGAGGGGCCCCGCTCGGTGCTGGTTGGTTGCGCCCTTGGCACCTCCCCCAAGGAGGGTATATTTGGTGGTTTCTCAAGTCATAGGAGACCTCCCAAATTGATTGGTTTATTGCTGTAGAGGGTTAAGAAACGGTATGATTTGGGAGTACCCCTATTTTGAGAAGCACCCAATTCGGGGACTCAGTTGGGGATGATCCGATGGGTCCCCCCGATTTGAAAAAAACACAACAGACGATGAGAGTCACCGGGTGCAACCATACCACGACCTTTCAAGGTCTAGAATGGTTCTTCTTACTGAAGTTTAACCTCGATCCAGGATTGCCAAGAACTTGCGAGATAAACGACCAATATCAACCAATGATAAGGAAGTCGGTTGAAAGGATGTCACTCATCAAGTGATGAGACTATGACAGGCGAGCTGTTGCTTAGTGGCAGCTCTGGTACAGCTTGACGCCGCGCATGAATCCCTTGATCGATTCAAATCTTTGATGGTGAGCACAATTAAATCTACATAGGTATATTCTAGATACTTTTCTTTGTAAGTAAACTGATACGGTATCAATCAATCAATGAATCAAACGAAGAAAGAATCAATCCATCTCCATCTCCCATTCTACCCATCTACGATCTACCTATCTGCCTACCTCTATCAGACTCTATCAAAACAGTTCTGGTTTCTTGCTGCATGTGGTTTGTTGCCATCCACAGGACGTGGTGGAGGCCTTTGGTCCTGAAGACGCGCCCAGCTGGGTGCGCTGCGGCTTATCCTCCGATTCGATACTCATTGGCACCTCGCCAACGATGGGACACCCGAGGAGTTGCAAGGATCTCCTGGGATGGGATCATTCAAGGTGGGCCCCATCTGATCAGCTATTTCGGTTGATTAGGATAAATCTGAAGGATTAATATTCTGTGATTTATAAGGTGGTGATTAGCATGCAAGGTGGGCCACGTTTCATCATGAAACTCAGCTGTAAGTTTCATAGCGAACTTGGCTATCATAAAACATGGAATAAAAACATGTCGTACAAGGTGGGCCCCTGAGCAAAGCGGGTATAAGAAGATTTATAACTAACTTAGCTATCATAAGATTAGGATGCGAAGGATATTTGAACATCCTTGAGGCCTTGAAGTTCACAGAATTCCAGTAGCGCTGGCCGCTCAGACTTCTGGCGAGCATGGCTCACTTGTCCAGCGCCATACCTCCACTGCTTGGGTCTTCGTTTTTGGTGTGCCCGTTTTTGCACATGTGTTTCTGTGAACTATCCGTCACTTGGGGAGCTGGGATTATCCTTTTTTGATACTGTAGATGTTGGAGCACCCACAGATTGGTGATGGGAGATGCAGCCCACGAGTCCCCGATATTTGTTGGTAGTTGGTGGCTCTAAACTTTTTCTGTTTTCCCAATATTTGGGATAGTTGATTGGTTGCCTGATCTTTTTTACAGGGGAGTTGAAATTCACCCATCACCATCTACTACGCCAGTGAAACTCCCCGGGTGTTCCAACACCTGACAGGTACCTGCTTTGGCTGAGGCAATTTTGCCTGTCTTATCGTGGTCTACTTTGTTGTCCTGCCTGCAAGAGCAGTTGTGCCTTGGATGGTGAACCAGAAGGTAAAAGAACGTTGCGTAGCAGTCATGTTGATATTGATACCTCTAAAGAGTAGTAGTAGCTCCTATACAGTAGGTCTTATAGTAGATCGTAGCAGGTCGTAGTAGTAGGACAAAGTAAGAAGCAGTAGTAGCAGGAGTAGTAGTAGTAGTAGTGGTAGTGGTAGTGGTAGTGGTAGTAGTAGCAGCAGCAGCAGCAGTAGTAGTAGTAGTAGTAGTGGTAGTAGCAGCAGTAGTAGTAGTAGTCGTAGAACTGCAAGCAGTGGTAGTGTAAGGACATCCTTATACCAATGATACAGCCGACCAAAATGAGTGAGAATGGCGAAATGAAGGAGAATCCCATCCTGCCAATATTCGGTTTGGAATCGAGAACATATACATTCTCGGGTGGGCCAGGGACGCCTGAAAGGGAGAAGGAATTATTGTATTTGGATGTGTAGTGAACCATGTTAAAACTGTGGATTTCTCAAAAAAGCAAACCTCAAAAAATGGTTGGTTTATTACTGCAAATTGTTAATAATGATCGAGGGGTAGCCTGTAGCCCGGTTTTGAGAAACACCCAAATGGTTATCTCTTACCTATCATTGATCATAGTGGTTTATGATTGGGTTTCCCACATCTGTTCAAGACAGAAGTTTACGAAAGCTCATCATCAACGGTCAGCTTAGTGGGCAGAATCATATCAATCATAGGATGATAGGAAAAAGATGTAAGACGAAAATGACAACACTTCAGTCCTCATTCCACTTGAAACGGTTTTCGGCTAATTCTCGAACAAGTAACGCAATGTGGGTGCATTGGGTGCATCCATGGTCATAGACAATCACACTTCACGCGACCATCCCGTTCCAAACACACATCATAGTGGAGAACCCAACAAGGAATCAGGGGCGCATTGATTTCCTTATTGAAACTATGGTGGTATGTGAGGGGGCCCAACTATCGAATATACCTGCTGGTTAGTTGCCGACATATTCAAATGGAGCTTCAGGGGAGTTTGGCTTCCTCACTTTTCAAGAAAGCTCAGCAATGGGAAGACCACCGACTGCCACGCCTTCCCAACGGTGCACCGCTGGGGGTCATCAACGTAGGTAGGAACCCCGAGAGTTCCGTCTCCGAGTCCTCCGGCAGGTGAGCGTGTGGTGCGTTCCCTTCTTTCCAGTGGTTTACTTTGCGATGTCTCTGCCTTTGCCAACGATGCAAAGCGATGGCAGCATGGTGTCTCGACGAAGCCGAGTTGATGATGGCTTGCTGTTGCTGCTTGTCTCGCGGCTGTGTCCAAACCAATCCCCGGTCGCTGATTTTCTTGATGGATTCCAACATGATTTAGCCTTTCAACCTCGCGCTTTGTGGTGATTATCAACAAACAGCAATAGGTGCGATATGACCAACCACAACCGACCTCAGCAATTACTTGGTTGGAGGTTTGAAATAATTTCGATTTGGAACCACACCTGCAGATGATGGCTTCTAATTGATAAAGACACAGATGGCTTGGGGACTTGCAAAAACGCTGCCCACTAACCAGTCCTTCTTGGGGTTTCACTGGCTGAAATATAGGCTTTGCTATTGCCCCTCGTGTGAAGCCACCACCTGCCAACGTCACTGGGTGCAATGCTACCCTTGTTGTAGCTGAGTGTATGCTGAATCACGACAAGGCAAAGATGACTTGGCGAGTCACAAGCCACCGTCCAAAAATAGGTGAAAGTCCCAGCAGTTGGACGAACAGTCTGGTCATGGGATATGAACAGCCAGCGGTACAGGGATCCAACTGACAAACCAAGCCATTGTGGTCAAACTCATCCATGAAGTGACATCAGATTAACCATGGACTGATTCTCAGCTGCGCAGTATAACTAAACTGCCAATGGCTGGCTGGTTGCTGGTTTTAAACATTTTTTATTTTCCCAAGTATCTATCAACCATTGGTTGGTTGACTTGCGCATATTTTTCACAGGGGCGGTTCAACCACCAACGAGCTGGGATTGCTGTTGCGCAAGTCTTGCGCACCTGCGTTGTGCAGTGCTGCGTAGCTCTGCTCGATCACTCTGGGAGGCCCGGAAGCTGAACTTGAGCTTTCGCCTTTTCATTTGCGCCATGGTAGGCCAGGGACGGCTTCTGGGGCAGTGCCGGCGGCCTTGAAACCCAAGTTGGGCTTCTGCGATGCTGGGTGAGAGTCTTACACGTGACTGCAGGATATCGCACTTGTTTCGAAAAAGAGATTTTCGCACTCGCTTCACTAGTTGAGATGATATGGAGCCATTTCAATTGGTATAATATGAGCCCGATGTGGCACTGTGCAACTGTCCCCAATGGCACCCCGGTGGCCACGGCGAGGCCAACTTTGAGTATTTTGATTCAGCCCTGTTTAAGTGGCGGAAGGTACCTTCGCCACAGAGTATATGAATGCATATGGGTCATAAACCACCATCCAAAAATGCGTGGTGAACATCCCAACAGTTCGACGAGTTTGTCATTTTGGTGATGTTCACTAAGGGGTACAGGATATGACCCTATGGCAGTCCCCAACCTGGCTGCCCTGAAAATCAAAATTTTGATAGGTAAAACCAGCTATAAACTGTAGATTTTCTACTTCCAGGTTAGTTTGCCAGAGTGAAACTGCTCTTAGCAGTTGCAACTGGAATTGATGGGTACCCCTCATGATGAAGCATTCTCAATGGTCAAAAAACATGTCACAACCCATCAGAAGCCTATTGATCCTTTCCATTTTGCAAGTGGGTCCTCATGGTTACAGGATGCCAGTGTTCCACGACAGCACAGGCCTCGACGGTGTGTCACCTGATCGTCAGCCCACTGGCATCAGCCACCAACCATCATTGACCTATGCATTATATATTCATTCATCGCCACAAATCATCGCTATAGATCATCCGTAATATATTCCTATGATTATATCATACAAATAATATCTATTCTATTCATCAGCAATAGATTCATATAGATAATCATGCTAATATATTCATTGTATTCATCAGTAATATATCCCCCTTTGAATAAACCCTACCAACTGGTCAGACCCTTATCCAAAGGGGTATAGTAATATATTCATCACGTAATAATTCATCAACCAGCGATTCTTCAACCGTCCTGACGGACCTGCCGCGAAAAAAGGCCTTTTGGGCCGCTGTTGGATCGAGATCGGCGAGCGCGCTTCGTTTCTGCGTTTGCAGAAGATCCGCAAGGCGCTGCGGGCGGCTGGGATCGCGGTACCAAGGCCCCTGACCTTGGCGTGTGAGATGAGATCATTGGACCAGCTGATCTTAGGAACCAGGTCCTGGCGGATCTTCCTGGCTGATCTTCCTGGCGGATCTTCAACATAAAAAAGTTCATGACAGGTCCGAGTGAACTTTGAACAATAGCCAGCGGCCCAGCGTATGCTGGACATAGCAGACCCGAACTGCTGAATTTTTGGATGGTGTGGAGCGTTATAAGTTATAAGCAATGACGCTGTAGTACTGATTGATGGTTGACAATGATCCACCACTCACGTCCCTGATAGCAGGGACACCTTCAATAGCTCCTGGGTGCTGCGTTCCATTGATCACACGAACACAGCGATCCAGATTTGGGTCACGGCCCGAGGATTTCCGTTTGAAATTGGTCCAATGTCAAAACCCTATGGCCCGGGTGATGAGAAGCACAAAATCCTGGGTGATAAACTTCTTCTTGACCAAAAATAGGCAGTAGCTCACATCCCAACAGCAGGTGGACTCTTCTTGTCCTTGGGATGTTCATCAGGCAGACGTAGGGGGGGATGTCTTGACCCACATAGCGAGAAAATCATCAATTCTACCGTATCAGCACATGGACTTGGTATGTTGGTATAACATCTACATAATTGTTGGCTGTTACTCGCCATGATTAATCATGATCAACCATTATTAACCATTATTAACTTCTTGCATATAACAATTATGAAATGTAATCACTGGCCATGATTAATCATGATTGACCATCAGTGACCATGATCAACCAGTGACCAAAACCATGGAAATGCATCATTTCTTGCCCAACACGCCTGATTGTTACCGATCTTAAGCGACATGCGCCTCTGATTTTCCATTAAGCCATCATTAAGCATTGGTCAATCGTTTGATCTGAATGGTCAATTCTTAATTAACCACGATTTCGAACCAGTGGCCATGAATCAACCCTTGACTCTTCATAAACCCTCGTTATTCACCAACCATCCATAATCATCAATTCACCACCATTCTACCGTTGGTGATCTACGTGCACCAGATGACATCATTTACCATTAATAACTAGCATTAATAGTCATAAATAGCAGTATTAACCATGAACAACCATTAACTTTCCTATCATTAATCATTGATTATGTCGCAATTGACGGCAAGTGATCCACGCCACATGACACCATTACCATCACCCATCACTGGAGTCACTCGCTGGAGGACCTGACAAAGGAAAAGGTCTTGCGTGCTGCAGCGGAGCATGAAATGGAGCCCCTTGCCGGGGCAACGCCAGAGTGACAGCATCGGAGGTGTCAGGGGTTGAGACAAGTTAATTGATGGTTGAGTAAAGGCGAAGTACTGGTTTGCAAGTATATGTTGGTTATGATTAATCAATGGTTAGGAACGGTCAATAGCCATGTTAGCCATGTTATCTCATCGTCAGTTCAGAGTTAAGCACCAGTTAGTCTCATGATTTATGAATGGTGAACCAATGGCTCTTTGATGATTGATTGATGATTGATTGATGATTGATTGATTGATGATTGATTGATGATTGATTACTGGTTGAAAATCTTGAATAATGTTCAGTACTGGTTGGTTGTTAGTGGGTGATTATGCATGATGATTAGTACTGGTCAATGCTGGTGAATGATGATCGTTCTTGGATAAGGCGTAATGGAGGTTGATGAATGATCCTGGACTACTGAAAAGACATCATGCAATCCTTGACCGCAAACCAGCAAAATCAATTTGGGATCCTAATGCAAGAACCAGCGGTGAGTTTACAGCCCTGGCTGGTTCGCGTTGACAACGCTTGGAAAAATATCAAACATAGCGAGCTGTTGGTTCATTGCGGGGATCTTTATATGGATGTGGGGTTGATGATGTGAGTTAGACTGGTATGTAGCTCGTAAAGACCTATACAATCCATGACCTGGAGATGACTAGAAAACAGCCACGATATCAGCAGGGTCCGTGCGGACAGGTACCACATGACTTTCAACAAGCTCTCCGAACCAATCCCGTCTCCAAATAATCTGCTTACTTCCCTGCAGATGTGTGTCAGCATCCCAAGAATTGATCATTGAACGGTGTGCTGATCTAGCACTTAGACATCCTGGGATAATTGGGATATTTAATCTTCGTATTTGTTAACCATAGTCTCTAATTGATAATTGAAAACCCAAACACTTGGAATTTCTCGTTTGATGCGGAGGAAAATTGTGGGACACAGGCTTGGTCAATCATTCCCAAGGCTCTCAAAGGTATGGTGGCACCAATTCATAGTACAATTCTGTTCTCCGGCAATTGGATTGCAAGGTGCCGCATTATCAAGAAGGGCTAACACCGAATGGCTATGTTTTCCATGTTTGAAAGTGATCGCCCTCCTTGAAAGCCAAGATGAGCTTGCAGAATCTCCTCAAGAGTGGACCATTAGGAGTATTATGAGATCAATATAATACGATTTTTCATTTAGTACATGGGATCATAATATGTTAGTTTACATATATTTTTGTTTGTATGGTTTGGAATTTTCCATGTTGCGTGTTGTAGCCAGTCACATGGGTCATGCGCAGAGGCGTGGTCCCTTCTCGTCGAGCCTTGGCGATCTGCGGAGGTTGGCGATCGGTGGGTTGGTCTCATCCTGGTCGGTGATGTTGGCATCGCAATGCCCTGGTTTCACTGTTGATCTGGGGATGTTCAGTTAAGAGTTTGACTGCATCAATGACTCCCAAAACTTGGCCACGTTGGATCATAGCACCACTGGGGACTAGTGACTAGTGATCCGACCCGCATTTTTGTAGCCAGCTTTATGGTAATTTAATAGCACCGTTATATAGTTCCGTGGAAAGCACCATATTTGGCTATGGGTCAAAACCCTTGGTCCCCCTGGTTCCCCTATCATTAACCATTGTTTTCCCTATAGTTTTGTTGGTTACTTACCTCCATTATTGGTTGGTTAATATCGACCCATAGCCATATAGTTCCGGTGAGACGCGGCCAAGGAGTCCCAGCTCGAACCAAGCCTTTACCCCGAAGATGACCATGGAGACAAGCCCACCGATGGAGACAAGCCGATCATCGCTACCTGACGACCTTCAATCTGGGGTACCTGGGCATGGTGAGGACTGGCCCGGCCCGCGAGGCACCCATGCTGGACTCACAAGAAGAGAACGAGCTTTAGGGATCTCCAAGGGATAATCCAAAACTCAGATTACAAGTTTGAAGCTGAGGAACTCGGGGTGGTATCTCAGGATGCTCCCGAAGAAATTGTTTGATTGGTCTTGTCACGCATTTTGGTAACTTGATTCTCTATCCCTGTCCGAGATTCTGAGATGATCTCGCTTCATGTCAGACATCCAGTGTTAGATTATATGTGCCTTATATATCATAACATTCCCTAATCATGTGCTGGATCCAAGATCCCTCCTGCAAACCTTTGGGCTGACAGTGCAAGAAGCTCGAAAATCAGCTGCAACACACGTTGACCTAAGCCAATCTTCGCCGCAGAACATGGCAGATCAGCAGATGCAGATCCTCCCGTTCTACGGGCATTCTCGTGGAGCCTATAAGGAGTTCAGTAACTTCTTCTGGCATGATGAACCATACAGCTTTGTGCTGCCAGAATTCGCGCGTCAGAGCTGGACTCCGGACAAGATTCAGTGTCAGTACAGTGAGAAGGCTATCATGGCCATCAAAGCAGCTTTGTTCGATGACCGAGAGACCTTCAAGCTCATCGACGCGTCGTACTGGCCTGATGATACCAAGGCTCTTGGGCGAAAGGTGAGGAACTTCAAGGAGGATGTTTGGGCAAAGCATCTGGAGCAGACCGCTTTCGAAGTGGTCTACCAGAAGTTCAACACTTCGCAGTATCTGAAGCAGTTGCTGCTGGATACTGAGAACCAGCACATCGTGGAGGCTGCTCCAACCGACCGGATTTGGGGCGTGGGCATTGCCAGGAGTGATCCTAAGATTTGGGACCGCAAGAAGTGGCGGGGACAAAATGTCTTGGGAAATGCCTTGATGCAGGCGAGGGAAAAGCTGAAAGAAGACCAGTCTCAAAGCCAACCTTCACCGGGCATGGCAGAGAGGGAACCCAAGCGCCCACGATGGAAGAAGGGAGCTGCATAAGCAGTCTGGAAAAAGTGCTGTCCGTGATGGTTGCTATTTGGGTAGCTGATCCGAGCTGGTTTGGGACTTAGAGCCAAGTTTCAGGGTCCTGCGGGGTCGAAATTTTTGAGCCAAGTTTCCAGTCGTTTCTTTGAACTGCTTGGGTGGTGCCAATGCAAGAGATGGCTGGGTTTTCTTCATTTTCTTGCAGTGTTGCTGACATGGATCATGTGAATCATGTGTGGTAAGACTGGAATTCCATCAAATGCACAAGCTTGGCTGCTCGAGCAACAACCTGAAGCAGTCTTTTGCAGATCTGTACAGTTTTTTTCTCATCAGCTCGGAGACTTTTGATGGACAAGTTGATGCAACTTGCAGGCTGATTTGATCCTTCAAAAAAGTGGAAAAGAGTTCCACTGCCTTGCTTTTTTTTTCTCAATTGTCTCCCGTGGACGAGATGGCTGCGGCCAAGAAACCTTACTTACATGACCGTGTACAGTGTACAGTTTGCGGAGCTTCTCAGCAGAACATGGGAGAGGACGCGTGAAAGAACATGTTAGCATAGTTTAGCATCATCCACATATACTTCAATTTATAGTATAATAATATACACTATTCACATCTATTGCATATATACATAAAAGTACATGAGATACATATAGATCAATACATAATGATTACATATGATATGTATCTGTTATTTTGTTTTTTTTTTCCAAAATTATGGTATACCTCAATACATTATACCTCATGATATTTCATCATATTGTATACTGTTTTTTTCAATATTATGTCATGTTATATTTGATCATGTCATATATATATATAATCATGTTATATTGTATGATTAAATGTTGACATGTTATATATATATATATATATGCATGCATCAAAAAAAGATGTCAGACATGTCATGCTCTGGAGCTGTGTGCGCAATCTTGCTGAGGTGACCAGTGGTATGAGTCGACCTTTGAGTAGTGCCTTGGGGAATCAATCCGCCCGTCGAGTTGTTGTGAAATGGCAGTGTTTCTTTGGGGGAAGACGTGGTGGTTTCTCAATTCATTGGGACCCCCCCCCCCCCAAAAAAAAAACACATGGATGGTCTATCAACTGTCGACAATGGCTATTAACTAGAAGAAAATAACCAGCAATATTTGATATACCAACTAGAATGGATGATTCGTTACTATAAGCGGTTGATCAAGTGGATGATTTCGGGGGTCCCCTATTTTGAGAAGTCACCAAGTGCATTCTAGCAATCTAGAGCTGGCTGATCCACCAAATATGAAGGTTTTGCTAGCAAGGGAATGGCCGCAACGACACGCCAGAGATGTAGCTTGCCAGGTGCCAGCTGACAACATCGGATTCCGTGAGTAATCCTTCCAGATGGTCAACAACAATGCTTGAAATCACTGGTGGCTATGGGTCAATATTAACCAACCAGCTAATCAGGGATAAGAACCAACAATGATAGGGAAAACAATGGGTAATGATAGGGGAACCAGGGGGACTAAGGGCGAACTGACCCACTGCCTGGTAGATGCTCACTTCGCTGAAATGCTCGTTGATGGTCAACGTCAGGGCTGGTAGTGAAAGTCCTGGTGTTTCTCCAGCTTGCCAAATTAGTCTGCCAGCGAGAGTTTGCTGGGGTAGAGGCTCAGGGGGAGTTGTTTGTTTTCACCGTGATGGGAGCTGTAACATCGATTTTGGAATATTCAGGATGGTTTGGAATATTTATCCAATATTAATCATTTGTAGAGGTTCCCGATTTAAGAAACACCCACGCAATAGCCAGCAAAGGTTATACGGAGAATAAGGATTTGCCTGAGATCCACACGTGATACTGACATTATTTGCTAGTATCCCTGCATATGATGACTTTGGATGCGTTGATAGCTGTCTCCATTCGTGATGCACTGTCCACGAAAAAGATGGTTTCCCTACAAATGATGACTTTTGGATGTGTGCAACAATGAATGAACCTTTCCCCATCTACTTGTCGGGTGTTTCTTATCTATGATGTGATCGTCATCCACTATGGTTTTGGATTGGCGAGTGGCTTCAGAATTGGTCACTACAATCGAGAAGTGTTGCTTGATACCCATTCCGGACACCATGTACAACCGTTGGTCAATGTTGGTGGAGGTTGACAACGCTGCCTGTTGCGTTTTTCCTCAGGCATTGTCTTCACGCCAAAGACTCGCAACTTGGGACTGATCAGGTGGATCCGCCTGCATTCATGGCTACTAGGGGTTCCCCGTATCTTTGTTTGATGATGATGTTGCTTTGTGACGAGAGCTGCTCACTACTCGCATCCATGTCATTGCTGGAGGCTTTGTTGTATCCCATGACATCCCCACTTCTGTGATCCTGGTGTTCTGTTGATGGTTGGATGATGCTTCTTACGCTATCTCATCCTTTGTTGGCAATCCAGTGTTATTGTTGGACATTGTAGTTGGGCGTGTTTACTTCAGCATCAGTGTTGGATACTGGTTGTATATAATCATTCATGTCCTCATTTGTGTTGGTTATTGTAGTAATATCCTCGGTCATATTAATCCTTTGTCGTGGCCCTGTTGTGTGTTGAGTACTTCGTTGTTGTTCCGATCTTGTTGTACATGCATACACATATTGTGCCTCCTTGCACTTGTCAGGACACAGGTGACCCCAAACTCCTATCCAGCATCAATCAGCTTATCCCCGCTTCTCAAGCTACCTGGTCATGGAACAATGCTTTGAGAGCCCAACATCTAGATTTGATTCCCCTCAAAAATGCCAGACAAATATTGGCAATTTGTCATCATTTTCCTGGTGCTCCATACTTTTCCTGCCTTTGGCACCCCACTTGGTTGAATCAAACAACATTTGCAGGGATGAGCTATGTTAGCCTAATATTGGGATAGCTATCATAAAAGACGATATGTTGGCCCGGAAGAGCTGCTGTCGGAACAGCTGCTGTTGATGGCGCTGAGGTGAAGCTGCTCCGGTAGCAATGCAGCTGAAAGCGATGAAAGCGATGGCGGGGGAAGAGAAGTGGCTGATAGAACCTGGGCTGTGCACGCCCACGGCGAAGTGGTGACAATTCCCATGGTTTCGTAACAGGGTTAGTTCAGCTACCGAACATAGGGCGTAACTGACCATGGCTGACTGAGTCTGGGGGCCATAGCGGGTAGAACCTGGGGGGTTAGGCTGAGCCATAGCAGTTGGGTTCAACCACTGGGGGTCGCAAGAGCTATGGCAAGTGAAAAGGTGAAGCCACGAACCAACACATGCTGCTTTCTCAAAATAGGGGTCCCCCCAATCATCCAGTTCTTCATCATTTATAGTAATAAACCAACCATTTTTGGGGCTCCCTATTCGAGAAACCGCCTGGGGAGAGAAACATCTGAAAGCAACTGGAAACTGGTCACAGGAATGACAACTCACATGAATATAGGGATGATCCCGGGAATTGGTTGGGCCCTGGCAGTATCCAGGCCAGCTAAGGTCCGACCAGGTAAGATGGATCAATGCCAAACAGTCAACCAAGCAACCTGGTTCATTGAAAAGCCTGGTTCAAATAGCCTGGTTCGTTGAAACATTTTCTTGCGCCGTTAGTTGACTGGCCAACTGGCGCCCCAGTCTAAGCGAATCTTGTCCAGATAAGAATACACTTCTGGAGCCCGTCAAACCAGAAAAGAATGAACGGTCCAGCTAGACAATGGAACTGGTAATGGATTTCTGTGGGGAACGCGAACGCAATGTGCAAAAACAACCACCATGTGCATCACTTTAAGGCCTCCAAGTTTTCGTATTTTTTGCACCCCAGGTGGGTGGTTTTATGGTGGTTGCTGCTTACCACGGGAGGCTTTGCCATCGGGATCGATACAGTCTTTTTTCTTAAAAATAATACCCAATTCACGATTCCTGTTCCCATACATGCTTGAATTCCTTTTGAAATTGACATCTATATGAAGATCTGGGTTGTTCGTTTGACAAAGCGCAGAAAACCATAGGAAGCCTGGAATACTGCACCTAATGATGACTTTCCTGTACACACCCTCTTTGACTGGCTTCAGGCATGTTGGGTTCTGCTCTTACCTCAGTATTTTTGCCGTATGCAACTTCCAAGTGGTTGATCCAACCACCATTGTTGGTTGTGGGACCCGGTCATTGTTGATTGATTATTCTTTTGCATTGTCCGTATAATTCCCTACTGTCGTTGAAGTTGTTGCTATATCCACCTATTATTGTGGATTCTCGTGAAAATCTGAGTCTCCAGCGGCACAGTGCTATGAGGACTGGACGGATATTTCATTCGAGTCGACTTTGCTGGGTACTTGGGCAGCAATCCACGCCGCCCACCCGCAGTGGCCTGGTTTTAGATTGAACCTACTGAGCGAGTAGTGGACTTACTGCAGAACCAATGGACAATTGGACATTTCATTGGCTTGGGCTAGTATGGGGCAATGGTAATTATGCAAAGGTCAACTGATACCAAACATCAGCGAACTGAGTGGACGTTTGAGTGGAGAGGATTCTCTTCATTTTTTGAGAATGACAGATAGGTTACCATGCAGGGCTGACGCGCACCTGTAGCTATTCATTAGTTCTTATGGATCGGTTGGAGCTAATCCTGCTTGATCCAACTGTACATCAATAACCAATTCGTTTGGCAACTATTAGCAGCCAACCATCCCCATCACTTGTAGTTAATCATGCTGCACCGAGAACGAATCAAGGTTAACGAGCCATTCTTGGTTAAATGAATCAACTAATGCACATTCTTGACCACAAATGGTTGACAACTATTTTTCCCAGGGGGTGGTTCAACCATCAATCAGTACAACCATACCAACCATACCAGGGAAAGTGAACAATCTTGGTTCAACCACCACGCCCACTTGATCCATTATAAACCAATAAGTGCCAATAAGCATCATTATAAACCAATTTACCATTATAAACCATTATAAACCAAGTTTAGCAACCGCCCGTGGTTGGCAGGTAACGCTCCACCGGGGGCCCTGGGTTGACAGCGACCACACGACCCCGCGAGGTAAAGGAGGCTTTGCGCTGGTCCTGGAGGGGCACTATGCAGGCGACGGTCGATGTGAACGGCCGCTGACTCACTTGGAGAAGAAATGCTACAGAAACCAGGTGAAATGAGGTGAAAATGCTGTAGAAAGCAGGTTTAATGAAGTGAAAATGTTATAGAAACCAGGTTAGATAAGGTGAAACCGAGGTGAAACAAATGAAATTCTTAGATAAAGTGTTTTCGCTCCAGTTTTCGAAGATGCAAGCACTTTGAGAACCACTACACACCAGCACCAACCACAGTTAAACGAATCATCACAGCTCCTTGGTTATCAAATGTTATCAACTATGAACTTCAACCATGCGACCAATATGGGCATATCGTCAGTCGATGTCACTTATCATTCGCCAACATCAATCATTATTGACCATTACTATCATGACCCATCATCAACCATCCTCAACGATCCTCAATCATCACCAACCATCCATGGCAACCATCCTCACCCATCCTCAACAATTCTCAACCATCCCCAACCATCATCATCACCAAGCATCCAGAGCAACCATCCGCAACCAGCAGCAACCATCCATCATCAACCATTTGTATCCGTAACCATCATCAACAACCATCATCAATCTCAATCGTTATCACCATCATCAGTCGTTGTTAATTAACCATTACCATCATTAACCATCACTAACCACCATCATCAATGTTAATCATCAACCATCAATCATCAACCACTATTAGCCAATACTATCATGAAAGATCATCTGCCATCAGCAACCATTAACCAGCACCAGCCATGGCCATTCTTCACCACCCGGGCCCCACCGGGCCCCACGGGGTCCCACCTGGTCTGTGGCGAGGCTCCAAGGTGGCGGTGAAGCTTCCCATCGGCGATCAGTTGACTACGTGCCTGGGTGGAGTCAGAGTTTGATGCTTGTGAGTTGCAACAAGTAAATAAGATTACTGTTATTTACTTGTTGCAACAATATTAACATATTTACTGTTAGATCTTGGTTGTAAGATTGTTGTAACTCAATTCAATCAATGGTTTATCTATAGTACATGATGTATATGTATGGATATTACAGAGTTATATATAGTCAGTTGATTCAATCCATCAGAGATATAGACACAGACTTATACTTCATAATGATATCTATATGATTAGTTCGAACTTTAGTTCAATTAATCAGAGTTTTACTACGTTACATGAGACAATCAGAAGTACACTCATTTGTATGGTTCATATGTTCATCGCTATCGGATACATATGGCTATGGGTCAAAATCCATCATTAATCATTGTTTTCCCACTATTATTGTTGGTTAATATCTACTATTATTGTTGGTTCATATGTATATGTATATGTATATGTATATATATATATACTATATAGAATCACTCTCTGGTTGACGGCATCAGATTCGTAAGACGCAAAGTTGTGGACCCTCCGCGCCCAGGACTGCCGAAGTCTTGGACTTTTGCGGTGCCTGGACGGACGGGTGGAAGCTCCGACCGTTGGACGAACGGTTGGGTGCGGCTCGACCCGGCGTGATGGTTCCCCTGTCAGTGATGGTCATGTGACGCGCCTATCTGACGGCGAAAACACCATTATGATGGCCAATTATTAACCATACAATACTGGTGTGAGCCATCACATAACCATCGTATAACCATCATATGACCAAGCTAACCATCATATGACCAATATAGGCATCATGTAACCAGCAACCGTTTGATGGCTCATAATGGTTTATGATACCTTGAATGATAATAATGGGTAATAATTGTTAATCATGTTGACTAATAATGATGTTAATTGTGGGTTGATGAGGTAGACAACGGCGGAGTGGTTCTTTGGTTCCATTTGTAAAAGTGACCCAGCTATTAATGATCATAACGGTTGATGATGCCTAAGAGTGGTTGTATAATCACAAGGGATCGTGACCAACCACACTGGTCGACTGCTCTTGATATTGATGAGATTTATTTTTTTTCTTGACAAGGGTTTTGGCTGTTCAAAACAGCTGTTCATGGAGATTTCTGGAAGTGTAAGTCTTTCTTATGATAGGACTACGGCTATGAATGCGATCCGGATAGCAGTCCAGGTATCTGCGGAACAGCAGGGTACCCTGTCGAACAAACTCCTACAGCTGTCCCGTTGTTTATGTGCTTTGCAGAAGAATCTTTTCCGTCCCTGGAGGTTTGGTGAATAAATGGCAATGGGTCAATATGCTAAATTTTCACTTACTGTATCATTATTCCCCAACTTATCATGATGCTTATCATGGATTGTCATCCTCCACATAGTGATAAGGGGCAGATCCATGATAATCCTCGATACTTGATGCTAAATCGCCATCATTACCATGATCCAGTGGTTGATTACCATGGGTGATTACTATGGGTGATTGCCATGGGTGATTGCTATGGTCATGCTTAGCCAGAAACAAATCTAACCAAACAAATTCACCTGCCAGAAACATGGCTAATCCATTTGTTAGTGGTTGGTGTTTCCTCACAAATTCACCAGAAACATATCCTAACAAATTCACCACCTCTTCGCTCGCTCCACATGGACCACCAAACTTTCCCATGTCGCAGATGTCGCCGTGGTTTTTCTGCGAGGTAAAGAATTGCGAGTCCTGCGCCGCTTGCGCCATCCGCGCCTCGGTAGGATGTGGTAGTGGGGGATAGATCAAGTTAATGGGATATATATACATATATATCTACATATATATACACATATGTATACGATGAGATATATTGGGATGCATTGCAGCAATGCTTACTTATATGAATCTATGCATATACACCAATTCTAATTTAAGTTTAAACATTCTGATTACATCTCTGGTCCGTGTTTTTGGCATCTTTATTCTCCAGTGATTATTTCCGTTGGCTCGTTGTTTGGGGTTGAAACCAGCAACCAGTTGTATGATATTATCTGAATCATTGGGAGAAGCTGGTATCCCAATCTCCCATGTTAATGTGCCAGCTGGTCTGTCACGTAATGAAGGTTGATCATGAGCGCGTTTCTTGGAATTCTCAATGGTCAGCTTTGCACGCTTTACTTGCTGTACCCGGGCCAGGCCATGTGAGCCAATTTCATGACACAACCAACTACTGATCATTTCTGCAATGGCAACAACCATGTTTTCGCACGCATTGGTACGTGTAAACTACGTGCTTTCTGAATGCACATATGTAAGAGTAAGTATCCCTAAGCAATGTGTGCACATCTGTGTAGCACACGTGCAGATGCGATCATTTTTGGATGATGTGAATTACTCGGTCAACAAAAACGCGCATGTAGATGCCAATGTGCGTCACGAATACGCCTTTGTGTTTGCAAGGTGCATGTGCGAAAAAATGATGTAAATGTTTTGGCTTGAGTGCACGTGAAGTTCACATGTGAGTGAAAACACCAAGTAAGTTGGGAGATCTCTAGGTAAGTTGTACAATCACTGTTTGCTTTTGTTATTCTATGGGCATGCAATCAATTTTTGTATATCAGCCATCGAAACACACGGATGATGATGATGATGATGATGATGATGATGATGATGATGATGATGATGATGATGGGGTCACTTTGTAGCTATGAAAAGATGTATATGCATATTTCGATGCACACGCGCACACGCGTACTTTCATAGGTGCCAGTGGAGTTGAGTGTTGCAACTTTGAAAGTCTCATTGCAATTGACATGCGGGTTACCAGATCTCTACATCAAATCTCTATCGAAAGGATTCAGCAAAGCTTGTCATGTCAACGCTGCCATTTGACACTGGCTAATCACCCCCGCTTTTCATTGCTCCCAGCAGAGCCAAAAGGCTTCGTAAAGGGGTTCATCAGCAAACTACCATGAACATCAAGCGCTTGTTTGGCTAAATTAAACCTGTCTACTCACTTGGCAACCCATGAACCACGGCTACGTCACGATCCCAATGCTTCTCTGAAGGCTTATCTCATCAGCGCATCAGCGGCTATGGGTCAAGAGCCCCTTTAAACCTGCTGAGCATCGGATTAATGAACATGTTTTTTTTGTGTTGATCTAGCTATACTTGGGGGTTTCCTGAAAATGGGGAACCCCAAAAATGCTTGGTTTATTACTATTTATGGTTGTTAGTGGATGATTTGTGGTTACCCCTATTTTGAGAAACATCCTAAGTTGGTGGGTTTCATCCTTTTTTGTTTTCCCTCATCTTACAGGCGGTTGTTTTGATTGACCAATATTTTTCAGAGAGGTTGAAACTGCCAATCAGATCAGTGTTGATCCCTTCCCCCTTTTTTCAATCTATCCCCACCTGAAATCGAGTGGTGCACAGCACATGGGATAAGGGAGGAGATTGGTCAATCGGGTGTCATCGAGTGCCCCAGGTCCATCGTCACTTTCTACGGTGCTTGCATCGAAGAATCCCGAAGCATTGTTTTGATTGTTGAGGACCTTTCCGCTGGGTGCGTTTCACAGCAAGCCACACGAAACGCTGGAGTTTTATAGCAGGCACTAGGCAGTGTGGTTTTCATTAGTGTTAACGGCAGAGACTGGTTTATGGCAGCCATGATTAGTTGTGATTCCAACAAATCCACTATGGAATTTGTTTCAATTGACAAATATCCTCGGAATCGTTGTTGACACTACCTGGCACCATTTTGTTCAAGGCTCTGTGAGAGGGATTCATAGTCTCATAATCCCATGATGTTCTCCAACATGCTTTGTTGCAGGTCCCCCTGTTGATGGTTGCCAAAAGGGTCTATCTTAAATCTTTAACGAACCATCCAGCATGAATGGAACAGTCCCTCTCCAACCGTGGCCAAGAGCGATCCTTGGCCCGTGGGGTGATCCACTTGGAGTAACTGTGAGTCCTCATGAAGTATCTAGCCATTTTCATGGGATATCCAGCTGATAGTAAACGAGCACTTTATTTAAATGGGGAAATAGATGATGGAAACAGCTCTTGAGATAGCAAGTTTTTCGGGTTGGTTATTCAAAAGCTGAATCCTTTCTCCCATGATTGTTGGTTATCGACCTTTTTTAGAGCCGTTTTAACCATTATAAATCAATATTAAGCCCAACTAACCAAGTGTCAACTAGCAGCCAAAGCTGCCATTGAATGTATCTTTTTCCCGATCGAAGAAAAAGACAGACATCAAGCTGACTCAGAAAGAAATCAATCATAGGAAATCGATCGTGCTATCTTTTTTCAAAACAGAGTATGCGTGCTTTGGCTTCAGCAATGTCAGTTGCCCTTCGGGTGCTGGTTGAAAAGCAACCTCGGATGTCTTTATTATCAAGACAAGTGAAAAACTTTAAGCAACAGTAGTATGCATCAGATAACAAAATCGACAGCAACATAAATTCAAGAGCTACTGTTTATAGCCATTGCTGCCCCCATTGCTGCAAGACCAGCTGCCAAATCAGCGAGAAGGGGTTACATCAATGCCATCGTTCGATGAAATCTTGATCTACCTGGTGCCATTGTTGGGCTGGATGCCAGCGGTGCAATTGCGCGTGACAAAGCAACGGGCCATACCCGATTCAGTTCGAGCCTTGCTGCAACCCCATCTTCTCAAGCTGAAAGCAGAACCAAGTACAACTTTTTCGACCCAGCTGGAACAGCTCTTCGGAATCTTGATTGAGCCAATGCTACAGTTGGAGACACAAGAAGCCCCACGTGTTCCTTGGGCTTTGGTTCATCCAGAAAATTAAAAAAGAGTCAGGTGCAGATACTATGACAATCATTGGCGACATCGTCCACGTGGGCCAGGTACGGAAACCAAAATTACGATTGCGGACTTGGATAAGGTCTTTTCTGTGTCCGGCTTTGAAGCTGCCTATGAAGAAATTCGAAAAAGCGGGACCCACTTGTCGGTTGTGCGCAATACAGCGCGATTCGACTACGGCACTTTCGTGATCAATGAGTTGTACATTCACCTTTATGTGGTAACTGGTGAAATGTTTGAAGTACGCTTGACCATGCGATGTCCCATTTGAACCCAAAGGGAAGCATCTTTTCAGTCATTTCTTCCAAGTTTAATGCGCTTCACTTAACCTTCGATGCAAAAAAGGATTTGAAACATGCACTGGTACAGTTCTGTAGCTGAGCATTGCAATGATGAGTGCAGATATGACAAACACATTCAAAGCTCGATTGCACATGAGTATCCATACAAGTTATCAGTCAGCATATGGCAGCCATTGCACCTCAAAAAAACAGCGCTTCGACGCATTTGGCCGGCTCCCCTTCAATCTCAGTGGCCTCAGTTGCCCTCCGGGTGCTGAAACAGGTTCTGGTCACCACAGGGAACCTCTGTGTCTGCTGCCCAGACTGAAGCTGTCTGAGTTTCGACCGGGCCAACCAAGAAACATGGGAAAAGGCGGAAAAGGAAAGGGACAAAAGTCAACTTGGCAGAACTGGACAAATCACAGCGATGATGCAGCCAGTGCTTGGGGAGGAAAACCAACACTTGGGCGCCGAAATCTGTGAGCTACCATGTCGGAATCCTTCGAGCGTATCCAGGCGAAGCCGGGGAAGTCTTAGTCAAAAAAGGTGGTGCCAAGAAAGATCACGATCTATTGACACTCGAAGGAATAGCACAAAGATTGACGAGTATGAACACAGAAGCCATCCCTCGCCCAGCAAAGTGGATCAGTATGGTGGCAGGAAGCTTGCGTCACTTGATGAGGGTTCTGCCTTATGCCGTGGAAGACTTCTCTCGTACCGGGGTGACATGCAGGTTGCTGAGTCGTTGAACGATTGTGCGCGGCTGCAACTGTCTTGGATTCCACAACTCACAATAAAATGACAAGGAGGAGATGGAAGCTGCTCTGACTGAAGTTCTTTCTTACTTGAGCGACCAGGACCTTGTGCCGCATCTGCAGAGAATGTGCATTTTTGGCGCTTCTTTGTATATCTGTGGCATGCAATCCCTGCAGGCCATCCTTTCATGCCAAACACATCACAGTGTATGTTTTTTTCATATCCTTTATAATCAGGTAATTAAAAAACAAATAAGATGTCGACTTAATTAACACAAATGCATTTTCCGATTCCAGGCAACAGCGCTTCTGGAGCATCGCGATCATTGGACTCAAGGATTAGCAAAGAATTTGTCACACCTGCAATGACGATGAATGTCTGTTAGCAGCTCTCTTGGCTGCAATGTGCGAGGATGGCAAGGTCATCGACCACAGTGACCCCTTCGGAGGTGGCTTGTTGCATTCAGGTGATGCAACTGTGGAGTTCGACCCCCTCGGCGGCGGGCATGGCGCAAAGAAAAGAAAAGCAGATGATGCAACAGCAGCAGGATCGAAGTTCTTGAAGCAGAACAAGGCAGACAGCAAGTCACCGACTGGAAAGCCGGAAGGCAACCTGTTCAGGGCATCGCCGAAGAAAGCAGCGACGCCACATGGTCTGCCACGCACAGAAGTGCGACTGCGCAAGAACAAGCAGCTCATGGACTTCTTGGAAGCGCCACCCACAGAGTGGTCTGAAAAGATCCAAAGCAAGCAACCGAGGCACTCGTGTTGCTGCAGAGTTTGGAGCACACTCAAACACACACATCCGCAGAGGGTGACTTGGGAGGCCATAATCTGCTCCTTGTGATCCGCAACCATGCAAAATACCCGGACAATGCAGACCCACCAAACTTTGAAGAGCTCCTCCAAAAGCTGAAAGAAGAGCAGCCTGAACCCGAAGTTGAAAAGGAAGTGCTCGAAATTCAGCACAAGCTCATGCGCAAGTGGGTGCCAACCACGTCGTTGGCAACTTTGGCAGGTGCACTGACGACAGCATGCACACAAGCCAACCCCCAGGCAAAAGACTTGAAAGCAGCATTGGAAGCAATTCCGCAAGCGCTGCGTGTGTTACTGGATCTGAGCAACCCCGAGCGATATCGTGCACAGAAACCGGGGAAGTGGCAGGAGGATCTCGGCCGACTGCTGGCCGTCGCAACAGCTGCCTTCAACGCAAACTATTCGGCATTGTTGCACGCAACGGATCCTGCCGCGGAAGATGATGCGGAACTTGCACCAGAAGAAGAAGAAGAAGCAGATGCTCCAGAAGACATTGATGATGCTGAAGAGGTCGCTGACGGAGAGATGGAAGCGGCTTTCTTGGAGTGAACCGTTCTTCTTCACCGACCTAGATGCCAGACGGTATAGTTGCCGCAACGGGATATGTTTCCAATTTCTGGATCACAAAGCTGGTTTCGAACGTACAAGCAAGGTTCTTGGTTCACAAGTTGGTGAAAGAAAATGGGACAGTATACCGATCTGTGCGGCTAGGGTGTATGAAACGTGTGTCTGCTGTCACATTGTGCTTCGTGAAGGCTTTTTTTTATTTCTATGTACGTTAACAAAAATCAGCGAAACTTTCATTTCGCAAGCACTTCGCGACCTTGAACAGTTGCACAAGCAGTGACAGTGCTTCTTTGAAAGACAGTTCAACGACCAGACGGTGATTTCCGTGCTTTTCGTGATTTCATGCAAATCAAGTTCCACCTTCACAAATAGTCTACATTTCTTGTCTTGTATTGCTTCATCGGATCTGCCGAGCTGGTTATGGTTTGACCAAATCAAACCTGTGTTCCTCCTGCGCATTGCGCATCGTGAAGTTGTCTGTTCTATGTTCAGTTGACCAAACATGTGTCAAAAATCCTGAACTGTTTTGTGTATACTTCGCGAACTTGAACAGTTGCACAAATTTAGTCGGCCGGTGCTGAAAGGTGTGGTTGCATCAGACTTGTGTTTAGCATGTTTAGTATATCATTCTTTCCCACAAACAAATTAGATGTCATTGCGAGTGGTGTCGCAAAAAAAATTGTAACCATTTCCTTTACAGATACAGCCCTGCTGCTGCGCCTTTGAAGAAAAAGAGATGCTTCGCAGCTGAAGCAATCACATATGGATAGCTCGAAATGAATGACCAATGTCTATGCGCTTGCTTTTCCCATCCGTCATTGCTACAAGCATGGATGTCTATAAACATTCTTTTGTCAACGTTTGTTGCAAACGGACCGGGTCGCAGCTTTCCAAAGCACGCAGCGTTGGCTGAAAGACTCTCAGATGAAATAGAAGAAGAACAAAACACAAGCTCAAACACAGATGAAAAGAATCAACTGGATTGGGTTGAAATAGTGTGATATCAGTGACATACTTGTCTTGAAGAATTGCACGCAGGTTAAAAAATTCTTTGTCAAAATTGGTTCATTACTTGCAAACTGTGAATTTCTCGTTGCAACTTAGTGTTAATTGCAAACACAGCAGCACAGCCAATGACACGACACAGGCTCAAACAGATAACAGTGGTCGACTTACTTTGCATAACTTTTTTGCAGCCATCCAGAATTCATTGCAAGGACCTCAATTCAGCTACAAGATGCAGCTTGCAGTCTCCAACAGCATTTTGCGTGATTCACTTTTGCTTGGACGGTATTTTGCATTAAGCACCTTGACGTCCTCTATTTTGACATGTCGATGAATTGTGATTCCTTGACATCGCATGTTCATTTCTTGTTCGGTATGATCAGGAAAAGCAGCATGTGTCTTTCTGCGTGTGTTGCGAATCGTTCGAAGTAAGAATCATATTCACAATTCTTTGCTTGTTCGAGCTTGTTGCAATCTGACCCAAATGGAAATTTAACTTTTGAGAGGTACTGAGAAAGTGGGCTTTTTCAGTGCCTCTATTTTGACATGTAGATGAATCGTGATTCCTTGTCATAGCATTTTCATTTCTTGTTCGGTACGAGCAGAAAAAGCAGCATGTCTCTTACTTCGTGTGTTGCGAATCGTTCAGAGTAAGAATCATCCTCAGATTTCTTTGCTTGTTCGGACTTGTTTCAATCTCATCCACATAAAAAATTGATTTTTGAGAGGTACAGAAAAAGTCGGCTTTTTCAGTACCTCCATTTTTAGATGTTTAATGATTTATTTGCAGGTCCCTTAACATTTTGAGTTGTTGATGCATGCTCTACTTTACCATCAACATCATGTTTCCCAAAAATCACCAAAGCAAAAGCATGTTTTGAGAGACTAGCCTTTTGCATCCCGCACCAGGTCCTTTTCCAATATTCATTTCTTTTTGCTGAGTGTTTCCTATTCCAATCTTCACTTCCTTTTTGCTGAGTGTAGCCTTTTCCAATCTTCACTTCTTTTTTGCTGAGTGTACCCTTTTCCAATCTTCATTTCTTTTTGCTGAATTTACCCTTTTCTAATCTTCATTTCTTTTTGCTGAGTGTACCCTTTTCCAATCTTCATTTCTTCTTGCTGAGTGTACCCTTTTCCAATCTTCATTTCTTTTTGCTGGGCGTACCCTTTTCCCACTTTCAGTTCTTTTTGCTGAGTGTGCCTTTTTCCAATCTTCATTTCTTTCTGCTGAGCGTAACCCTTTTCCAATCTTCACTTCTTTTTGCTGAGCGTATTCTTTTCCAATGTTCATTTCTTTTTGCTGAGCGTACTCTTTTCCAATCTTCATTTCTTTTTGCTGAGTGTACCCTTTTCCAATCTTCATTTATTTTTTCTCTTTTTGCTGAGCGTACCCTTTCCAATCTTCATTTATTTTTTCTCTTTTTTGCTGAGCGTACCCTTTTCAATCTTCATTTCTTTTTGCTAAATTTGCCCTTTTCGAATGTTCATTCCTTTTTGCTGGTGTGTGCTTTTCCAATCTTCAACTTTTTTTGCTGACCCTTTTCCAATCTTCACTTCTTTCTATTTTCTGTTGAGTGTACCCTTTTCCAGCTTTCATTGTTTTTCTGAGTGCACCCTTTTCCAATCTTCATTTCTTTTTGCTGAGCTTGCCCTTGTCCAATCTTCATTTCTTCTTGCTGAGTGTACCCTTTTCCAATCTTCATGTCTTTTTGCTGGGCGTACCCTTTTCCAATCTTCACTTCTTTTTCCTGAGTGTACCCGTTTCCAATTTTCACTTCTTTTTGCTGAGTGTTTCCTTTTCCAATCTTCACTTTTTTTGCTGAATTTACCCTTTTCCAATCTTCATTTCTTTTTGCTGAGTGTACCCTTTTTCCAATCTTTATTTCTTTTTTGAGTGTACCCTTTTTCCAATCTTTATTTCTTTTTTGCTGAGTGTTTCCTTTTCCAATCTTCTTTTCTTTTTGCTGAGCGTGCCCTTTTCCAATCATCATTTCATTTTGCTGAGTGAGCTGCAGCAGATGTTGGGAAATACGAATACGATCCACTGGCTAAGAAAGAAAACACCTTCGGGGTGATCACTACCGCAGAAAGGGTTCTTTGATGATTTTCTTGCCACCTCTGACAGAGTAAAGGCGACTGTGCCAGCAGCATCTTCGTTTACACCTCGATGTAACCATTCAGCAGCACTGTGTGCAGGGGCTCGGCAAAGAACTCATTCAGTGTTTTTGACGAATGGACGAGGCACAGCAGAAGACTGATAATCTCTTTTCAAGCAAACTGTCAGCAAATCGATTCTCACATGTTATCACTTTCAATGCTGTCGCTCTTCGGTTTTCAATAAGGACTTATATTCAAGTCCCTGTGAAATACCGTGATAATTTGTTTTTAGAAACGAAGTCTCAGCAGTGGGTTATCATATGTCGTCTCCATATGTGCTTTCTTTCAAGCTCACCGTTTGCAACGTTGAATGTGTTACAGCGCGGGGGTTCAAACAAAAGGATTTCCAGCAAAGGAGCAATCAGTGACGCAGATGCGATGCGAGAAAACACCAAACAAATCAGCATCATGCATGCATTATCAGGCATATAGCTGTTCATACTTTAGATTCGGTTAAAAAATTTTCACACCAGTTTCACTCTTGGTTGCCCTTTGGGCGCCGTGCATTTTTTATTGCGCCAATTTCGCCGTGCCATTCATCGTGTTTCCGGCATATCCCAGCACAGATTTTTCGAGTCTCCCAGGAGGTTTAGATGCGCAGGTTTATCACTCAGAGCCCCGATGATCAAGTGTTTGGCAAACGTTGGAGGAAGGAGTGATTTCTCGTTTTTATGCGTTCAGGGCCCGTGTGAACTGGATCAACCTCTGCTCTGGAACGATGGTTATTCAATCGTTGTGCCATTGGCAAAAGTCCCTGAAAGTCTGGAGTCGATTGTCGAAGCAACTGATCCGACCAATACTGTCTCGTTGAACAATGTTTGCCAAGACGGTGGACAAGACGTCATTGCTTTGCTTCAAACATGCGTGAATTGCATCGACCTGTTGGTGGAGGCCAAAGAGGGGCCCAGGACCCAAGGTCGACAGCGGCGCCGGAAACTGAACGAAGTTCGTGGAGAACTTCGCAGCTTTCAGCAACGATGTTCTGGGAACTCTGCAATCTGGCATACAGTGGCGATGTCACTACCAGAGTTTCTTGCGCAATCAGAACAAGTTGTGCAAGAAGATTGGGAGCATGCAAACAGCTTCCTGACGGCGCAAGATCAGTTTTTTGCTCGTGAAGTGGCGCCAGGTCTTCATGACCCCGCCATCAACTCTGCCATCATTCTCGACCTTTTAAGGCATGTTCTTCGACGTTGTATGATTGGGTGTGTCCAGAAGAGTCCTTTTCAGGCAATTCATTTCGGATACCTCGCCAAACAGAAGAATTGCCTGAAGCTCTTTGTCCCCTTGGGGCAGGTTGGTGAGCATGAGTCACAGAGTTGGACCAACCATCTGGTGTGGGTGGCGCCCCGCCATATCTTCGACGAGCTTCGGGGCGGGGATCTTTGGAGCTCTGGCGAAGTGTTCCTTGTACAATGAGCTGCTGGGTTTTTTTTTGTTCATCTTCCATGAGGCATTACCTTTTGTAATCTAAGCGCTGGAAGTGAGGTCAACCAAAAAATGCAATCCCCGAAGCATGGAACAGTGCTTTATTTGAAATCTTTTATCGCATCATAATCAATACCTGCGCATTCCGTGGGTCGCGAACCAGCTTTTATTATGAAAAGTTCTTTTGGCTTGATATGATGTATGAATGTTTTGTTTGAAACCTGTCGTTTGAACCTTGCACATTCGATGCATTGGTACTTTCAGTTCATAAGGGACATAGTTGAACATAAATGTAATGTTTGTGGGAATCTCTGTGCTGCTCATATATTGTTTTGACACACCTCGCATTGCAGGAACGAGCTTCGACCTGACACGAATGTCCTTGCTGCCAAAGCAGACGGCATTGCCAGTTGAGGGGGACGAAAGTCTTCGTGTGGTATGCGCAGTCACCGCTAGTATATACACGAGTTTGTATTCTCATACAACTGCTTGCGAAATGCAAGGGGGACCCTGGAGGAAAGTTTTCCAACAGCAGTGGCTGCTTTCACAGGGGCAACAAATCTTCGTGAGCATTTGCGCCCAACATCCAGCAGCATGGTGCCATTAAGATCGTGGATGAGAACGAACATTCCAAGCAATGCTAGTTTCAGTTGCCCACCGGGTGCTGGTTTCCTAGAAGGGTTGACCCCGTCGCAAAATAGCGCGATTCAACAAATGGTGACAAAACCCATTGCCCTGTTGGACTGCCTGGCTGGCGCAGGGAAAACAAAAGTGCTTATGGAGCTCTTGCGCTGCAAAATTTCCCACTTGACCACTGAAGAAATGATCTTGGTGGCAGCCCAAAAAAAGCCGATGGCACACAAATTGTGTGAGTTGATCCAACGAACACTTCCACAAGCGGTCGTGGCTCCATGCGGCGTTGTTTGGAGGGATGGTGAGCCGGTGGACCTCCTAGAAGAGCACCTCGACACTTCCACAAAAGGAGCTTGCAAGTCGCTTCTGGCAGTTATGGATTGTGCGAAGCAAGTCATCAGCACAATCACATCACAGATGGAGCCATACCGCTCGTGGAGCGCTTGGTCAGAGGGATGGTCAGAGTTGCAACTAGTTCACACTCTCTTACAGGTCTATCCCTTCTCGAGTGTGTACGGGGCTGAAGCCGATGCACGTGCAGCTTTGGCAGCCTGGTGACTCTGGTCGTTCTCACAGGGGGCCCAAACTATTGCCGCGTCGTGGAAATTCTGTTTTTAAAATCAATGGCGACGGTGCCAAGAATTGCATGCCAGCTGCTAGGGGGGCAAGGCTGGTTCATGGTTTCCATTGAATCCTCTTTCTGTTTCCATATGTTTCCATTGTTTATCTTGCTTTTTGTTTCCCTGGCTGCGGCTGATTGACCAAGTTGACAAAATGTTTTTTTTTAAAAACTGATTCAACCCATAGCGGCAGGGCAAAGGTGGTAGCGTTGTTTGCTACAATGTCTTTCTTCAGCTTGCCCCAAAGCCGGGGTCATGGGGATATCCTCAACTCGAGACGCGCTTCACGACCTGTCCTGCTATTATCTTCGACCTGTGGATCCTGTGGAGAAATCATCATTGTTAACACGACATCTGCACTGAATGGGGTCGGTTGGGGATATCATCCATGATCTGAATGCCTGGGAAAACAGCATGTTGAAAAATTAAACAAAATTCACCAAGGTGAATCCCCTGTAGGTAATTACTCTGAGTTGGTGATTGTGGTCTTTCAGCCACGATTAGCCTCCTGGAACATGGACCCTACCAGAATCCCTACATGAAACTGATCACCTCCACTGCGTTTCAACCGGTTCCCAGAGGTCCATTTCCTAGGGATGATCCCACGATGGTTCTGTTTCCCCTAGATCACCCCCCTACCCTAAGGATCACCCCATGAAAATCATTGAATTTTCATTTTTTTGAAGCCGACATTTCACGCTAACGCCCAAAATCATGTCAACAAAGCGTTCAGCAGCTCTTTTTCCTCAAAGTTTCGGACTTCGATCAAAGGAGCTATGCCTTCTCACTCTTCAAGCCTGGCCCTTGGCAAGCTGTTAAAAGCCAGGGATTAAACAAAAGCCAGGAATTAAACGAAACTGCACAGCAAAAGCCTGAAGCATTGAAAGGCGGCCAGAGTCATGATAATGAAGCAAAATGATTGAAGGAATCATGGAAGACCTGCCTTGGAAAAAACCCTTGACAAATATCATTCCAATTAGGGCGCTGCAATGGAACATTGAAAACCGCACAAAGCAAAAAAACCGCGTAACAGTCTGAGATGCATGAAATCATTTGATTGAGTGAAAATGAACCAATGAACCACATGTCGCGTCATGAAAAAATTTCTCCCATTCCCGGATTTCCCGGCGATTCCCGGGGTTTTCCTGGGGGTTTCCCGGCTTTTTCCCGGGTATTTGCGCCTACCGACTCGCGCGCGCAAAATCATTCTATTCGTGCAGAAACTATTTTTATGGCGCAGAGGAGTCACATGACGTGAAAAAACACGCGCATGAATATGAAAAAATGATCATTTCCATGAGTGAAAAAAATCAAATCACACTGCCTGAGCGCATGCTCATGAACACATGCATGAACCGCGTGCACGAAGCACATGAACACATGAACCCATGCACATATTCATGGGGGGCACCATATGTTGCATATGCCAAAATCCAGATTTGATTACATGTGTTTGCTACTAAAATTACTAAAACCAATTTATTGCGACAAATATCATTAGGAAAGCTTCGTTGCTTCAAAAAAGGAAAAGCTAGGTTTTCTTCAAGAACCAAAAAAATCAAGCAAAAATAGGAAATCGTGCCAAAAACTGACAAGCTCCCCGGGGATATCTGGAGGATAGAGGGGTTTTCCCTACGAAATGGTCATTTCCTAAGGAAAACCCCCTATCTGCTATCCTCAGGATCATCCCTAGGAAATGGACCTCTGGGTTTGGGTTTCACGATGAGGCGAGTTTGCTGCAGTTGGTTGACAAGCCGTTTCCTTATGGTCAACTATGCTTAGCTGGTTGGTGGTTTTAAACATTCTCTATTGATCCTAGTAATGATTGACAAATGGTTGGTTGACTAATATTTTTGACGGGGTTGAAACCACAGACCAGCTTATTATCATTCTTTAGCACTATAATCATTAATTCGCCATTATCAACCACAATTAACCATGTTTGACCGCTGGTTAACTATGGTAATTTACTCCGTGTAAACGGTCGCAATTTTCCCTCGTCCTTGAGACTGGTCGTTCCTGGCGCCAGGAATTCGTGCATGGCTGCAGCCTTTTTGAAGCTTGCCGTGGCAGATCCCCCCACCGCTAAGGGCGTTCCGGGGGGAGTGTTGGTCGGTTGAAGCATCGACATGGCAACAGAAGCTGCTGCTGGTTTGATGTGGCTACAGGTTGAGACACCTAAAACATCCAGAAACCAAGCACCTCTTGGTAGGTTGACTGGGCTCCTTTACATCGCAGTTGTCTGGTTGATCATTGAGCTGACCAGTTGGTTGGCTGATGTTCTTGTGCTGCATCCACTGTCATCGTGGAGCACGGCATGGAAGCTGTTGTAGCTTGGATGTGAACCCCAGGAAGCGCAACTCATTTTGTGTTGTTTACAGCGTTTACCTCTGGTGATTACCGTGACTTGAAGGGGGAAAGCCAAGCAATTCCAAGCATTTTTACGCTATGAAACCAGTGTTTTGGCTCCAGGCTGCATTGATGAGGTTTTGTGAGACCTGTTCGGAGGATTACCAATGCAAGCAACCAATGGGTCACATTTTGAAGCACCTCAATCTGGATGGTTTACAGTACTAATATGGATCTACTGTACCGTTTGCATTTTTCGATGCTCCATCAAGAGCCAACATCTCTGATCTGCACGGGTTGGCTTGTGCTTCAATGGGATCTAGGTTTGGACAGAACTTCACTGGGGAAACCGCTGCGCTGACGTCATCAGGATGCCATTTTACGTCCAGATTCTTTGGGCCCGTCACTCGAACTGCCATGGGCGTCATGAGACGAAGATGTTTGATGAAGGATGCTGTACCAGTCCTTCCGGCTGTCTATGTGGGGAGCTGAGTCATGACCATATACATACCCAAAGTGGATGGTTATTCACATCCCAGCAGCTGGAATAGTTCGGTTATTTATGGGATTTTCGCCAGGTGTACCAGTGCATTGACCCGCAGCCATCTATCACCTGTGTCATCAATCTTGCAACATGTGTAAATACGCATAAGATATTCTGCGGCAAGGCTGGAAGAGGAGACAAGTCATGATATGAGTGGATCCTTTCGCATGTTTCACCATGGTTCTATTGCTGGCAGTGTTTCAATATGTTAGCATTGCCTCAAGGTTTTCCAACAAACACAGGGGAGCGAACCCAAACCTTGGTCGATTTGTTGTTATGGGGGCTTATGCTGTCAGGCTACTAAGAAGAGATGACAATGACCAGTGCTACTCAAGGGCCATTCGAAGGCTATGGCACAAAGAATTTATGATTTTCACACTACTCACAATGCACCAGTGTTGCGGGGCAGCCATGACTTTTGTTGAATATCGCAGGTCATCTATTGCATTTACCAATGGATAAACATCATAAACTACACGTACAGTATATGTCTCTAGACTCTATTTACCATGATTTACCTTTGATATCCTATAGTGATATACATACCTCCACCAACTTCTCTGTTTACCATGATTTACCTATAATGACATACATACCTTCACCATCAAACAAAGATCTCTAGTCATAGAGTGATCAGTTCGCCAGCATAACTGCGTCAGATGTTTGGAAAACGCTGAGGCTTTCCGAAGGAAAACGCCGGCGGATCTTGGAAATCATTTGCCAAGCACTAGTCTACCTGCATGACCAGGTTCCGGGGGCGCGGCTTGCCGCAACGGCTTGCCGCAACGGCTTGCCGTTGTGATGGGATTTCATCTGGCAGTTCAGGATTTCGAGTTCAGCACAACTCATCCCAGTTCATGATCGGCTCATAGGGAAGTGACCAGGATCAGGTCTACCACCTTCAAGCACACCATCACCAGTTTTGAGATCATTAAAACCATCATCATAGAACATATTGAAAACAACATGGAAACGTCATGAATCACGGTTCATGATGATCAATTTCATAGTGGCACAAGAATCCCCAAATCCTTGAACATGAGCCTGTCACTTCGAGGCTGCGGTTTTTAGGTGTTTCCGTGCTGGCAACTGAGGTAACCATCACTAGACGATCTTGATTCAACTTTCTCTACTTCGGTGGAAATGGTTCCTGACCAGAGCAATAATTGCATCGACTCCATGCAAAAGCGGTGTGGTAACAATTTTTGTTTCTGGAAATGCCGGCGTGCTCTTGATAATGAATCATGGCAGACACTTGAATACTTGTTGGATAGCCGACAACAAGACGGTTGTTGGTTGTTTGCTTGTTTTCAATTAAACATGCTATTTGAAGCGCTAGTGATAAAATTGGGATGCAAAATGGTCAGTTGTAACTGCTTGTAGACGAAGTGCAATGATCATCTATGCATTTACCATCTTCAATTCTTGTTCTTCACCATTTTAAACCATTACTAACTCATATTGACCGTTTGACCGTTACTAAAATTATCCAATAGCAATCAGTATCAACAAGTTTCAACCACTATAGCAGCCATCATGAAGCGTTACCGCAGCCAACATCGACACGATGCGGCAGGGTCCTTCAATTCTGCATGGGGACCTATCTCCGAAGAATGTCCTATTGAGATCAGAGAGGTCACGGGGACAACGGAGCTGTGAAACGAGATTTCCGTGCTGGAGACTAGAACAAGAGGTGGTGGCTTGTCATATGGCTACGGGGTCAATATTAACCAACCAATTTCATGGGGGTTAAGAACCAACAAAAATAGGGGAAACAATGGTTAGTGATAGGGGAACCCGGGGGACTAAGTGAACTGACCCACAGCCATATGGGTCAAGATTAAGCAACCCAAAAAAGGATGGTCAGTGCATGGGGATTATGATTAACTTGGTTAACCACAGTTGTGGGTTCGCCAACCAACTGGTAGGTGAACATCCCAACAGTTCGACTAGTTTATTGAGTGGTACCTCTCAACCTCAAAGCAAGCTGGAAAGTCACAGAAAAAGAGTTTCCACCTGAGATAGTTGGAGACGGTGATGTTGAGTTCCCAGTGAATCAGTAGAGCACTCCAGGGCACAGCAAATATATCATGACGTTGTAGAGATATTTCCAAGTTCTTTTGGTAGATACCTATAGGGTATGGAATGACGAATCCATCATGGCTATGAGTCTATGAGTTTTCCATCCGCAGAGGGCCGATCTATCATGATTTACCCGCCAAAATCACAAGATCCTGAAATGGTAGATTTACTTCGAATTTTCTGCAGGGCCTATAGTTTCTCACCCTCCCAAATAGGGAACCATTTTAGATCCGCATCCTAAAACCCATCAACCGAAAAATGCAAACCCAAGAACCCAAAGACTCCACCCGCACCCTCCCCCAAATTCAAAGTTGTGATAGCTAAGGTGGATCACTACAGTTGGTAGCTGGTTTGCAACCATGATTCTCAACTCATGATTCAACGGTCCACCATCCACTTGTGGCGGTAGCGATCACGGTGCTAGTCAGTTACCATTGGCAACTCATACACCAGAGTTAGAGTGCATTAGGATGAGCGGCCTTTGAGTTCTGTGTTTCCCAAGTATCAAACGGCATGAAATGAGAGTTTCTGAAAATAGGGGTGCTTCGAAATCATCCAATATCAAACATTTATAGCAATCAACCATCCAAAACTTGGAGGTCCCCTACTTGAGAAATCACCGAGGAGATCTCAACCACCCAACTTTCGCTGGCCAGTCTCACTCCGGTCTTGGTGGACTTCGGAATGAGTGTTCTTCGAAAGTCTCACCAAAGGATGGCAGGAGGTAGCCCCTGGTTGCTGCGGGCGACGGTGCTTTGCCTTGTGGTGGTCATTCTCATCATTGTCGCTGTGTTGCCTTTGTCTTTGTTGTAATGGGTAATAGCGGTCATTTTACTTTTTGGCAAAGCAGATAAAGTACACATTCCAACCAACTCTGTTTCTTTTTGGATATTTGGCATATTCCCGAGGAGAAGCAAGTCTTGACCAGCGGTCACATCGGAAATCATCACGGAATTAGCGGTCATTCAAAACGAACATTCTTTCAACACAGTCAAATCGACACCATTGCCGCTTTTGTCCAATGTCTTTGGGCCAAGAGTATGACCCTACCTGGTCAATCCATGTTTGAACCGATTTAATGTCGTGCTCGGAATTGGTTGACAATCCCTGCTTGTTTCCCCACATCAAAATCAATGTTTTTGTTTGACGGGTGACGATTGCTACTTCCTCAGTCATGGATTCAAGAGGATTCCACCATATCCTCGCCAATATGCATGGCCGACTCTCCGATATTTGGAAGCTGACCGTAGCATTGATGGTCCATTTATGTTTATGCTTAGCTAAGGGTTTGATTTATGTTTGTGCTTAGTAAACCCTTTTCATTTGTACATTGTGACCAATTGATCCACCAACCTTTTATGGAAAAGCATGTATGGTTTATTAATCATTTATGGTGATAGTTTAGTAAACATTTGATATGATCGGTGCTATGATTGGGTATGCTTAGTTAACGTTTAGTCAACGGATGATGGGTGGTTCATATGGCAGTGGGTCAAAACCCTGTACCCCTGGTTCCCTCCTGTCAACCATTGTTTTCCCTATTATTGTTGGTGGAAATCATCCATTAGTTACCATTAGTTGGTTGGTTAATATTGACCCATAGCCATATGATTTCCAGCGGCACGGTTGATCTCACCACTGCCTCCAAGCCACGGTAGCAGTGCAGGTTCTCCGCAGTGGATGGCCCCTGAGTTGCTCACTTCAGTGACCAGTGGCGGATTGAAACCAGGCCCCAGATGCTGCGCGTACCACCAGGAAGCACCACCAGGAAGGGACCAATCAAGGGAGGCTAGGGAGGATAGTTGGAAGCATTGAATTGGATGATGATGTTGGTTACCACATTTGAACATATTTGATTCAATATCTGTTGCATTGGATCATCAAGATGTTTCTCAAATTGGGGGGCCCTGAAACCACCCATTGACTGTCTTAAAAAACCAACTTAGGTACTTCGTTGCATCATCAGACCGCGTGTTGTGGGCCATGAATAGCCGCCGCCTCGCCAGATTGCAGCCTGGACGTGTTCTCCCTTGGGCGCCTTTGTTTCTTCGTGTCCACGGGGCAACTGCCGCTGCCCAAGCTCAGCATTGAGCAAGTGAAGCTCGACGGAGAATTTGGGCATTCACTTCCGGATCCGGTTGAAGGATCCCAACAGAACAGGGAGGTTGAAGATCCAAATGATCTATTGGTAAGCCAAGATACCAAAGATCAGTTGTTTGAGTTGAAGAATCAACAAAAAACTATTACCCAGAAACTCCATGGTGTTCTTGTATATGTGCTTACCCATAAAATGACCCAAACGCAGGCCAATATAACATACATGCAGCATTTGGGAAGTCATGGTCGACCATTCTTCACTGGCAAAAGAGGCAATGAATGGACAACAGGCTATTGATAATAATTAATTATTGGTAACTCTGATCCATTGTTAACCGGGATTAGACCATTCTTCACTGACAAAAGAGGTAATTCTTAACCATTCTTGGTGAACTACCATCAATGAGGCAGCCTCGTCCCATGAGTGGTTCAATGGCAGGCTAAAACAATTGTGGGCCAAGGTTCTGATGCCGCGGAGGTACGGGGTTGTTTATCCTCGCACAACACTTGGGGTCGAGTCGCATCTGGTGGTTTCTTAAGTCATAGGGGTACCCCAAAAATTGTTGGTTTATTAGTACAAATGGATAATATTGGACGATTTGGGGTAACCATGTTTTGAGAAACAACCATCTATCCTCACAAGGCCACTATGACCTCCAAAGGGACTCACGCACTTTACCGGTCCGGGGATTTTGCTGTGAGGGCACGAAACTTACCGATTTGCCTTGGTGCAGCATCCATCCTAATTGGTTTAGTTGCCGGGATCCGTGATGCAGCGTAGATATGCATAGGATGCGTAGGATATCTTATGATGATATGATGCCCATGGATGCTCGGTGGTATGTTTGATGGCTTTCAGGCGGGGTGATCTGCAAAACGTGTTGGGTCAATGTCATTCCACGGGCGAATCCTAAGAATTGTTACCCCCAATTTGCTTTCCGAATGTGCGTCCATAAATGATGGTACCCCTTAACCAACCCATCACGATTGTCACCAGGGAACTGCAACAGTGACTGGGAGAACACCATGGCTAGGGACAAAACAGACCCTCAAAATGGATGGTCTATTGCTAAAGATAGTTTGTATAGGATGATATGGGGGTATTTCTTTGTTGAGAGTAAGTTGAGAGACACCCTAATAATGAACATTCTACCGAAATTCTACCTATGATATTGGCCCACAGCTTAATAGCTTGTTTCAGCACAAATTTCCCGCTCAAGTGCCCATCATAAAATGGTACATGATAGGTATAGGCGGCTACATTTTGACATCAGGATACACACCCGCATCTCACGGTTAATCCTGGTGAAACCAACAATTCGTTCAATGCATTCTGAATGGAACTGAACTTATTCAGAAGACTGGTGGTTTCAGCAATGATGCACTGGTGAATGAGTCATCCTTCACCATCGTTTTTTCCGTTTTGGTTGAACAGGCTGCCTAAGGCTTCTCAGAATCAAACATTTCTTGAAATACTATTCACCGTCGTCAATCATCATGATTGTAAGTGATTCATGAATCCATATCATGTAATTAAACATAAATAAACCATCATGCACCATCATGGATCAAACATCATTAGTCAACCCTAAAACCATCATGAATTGACCATGAAGTCAAGCCGAGATTAGTCCAACATTAAGCCCTCACTAGTCAAACAATAAACCATCATGCACCATCATTTAGCCCATCATGAAGCCCACCACTAAGCCCTTGATTCACCATCATTCACCATCATCCAAGCCCATCATTCACCATCATTCAGCCCATCATTCACCATCATTCACCATCATCCAAGCCCATCATTGCCATTCCTATGGCCCATCTCTACCCTGCCCAGCCCATCGTTGCCCCTCCCAGGATCCAGATGGCATCCACAGCGAGTTTCGTGGACATGACTTGGCCATCTGAGGCGCCGCACGGATCTATGACTGGGCGCATCCCCGTGCGTCCATGGCGCCCCGTGATTGTCTTATCATTTTGGTGGTCTAAGGGATTGTTGTGATCATTTTTTGTTCATCATTTTTTGTGCTGATTTTAGAAGTCACATGGATTGGCCATCCTTTTTTTGATTTTTGCCATTACTTGCCTGCGTAATGCTTTCCCAGTGCTGGCCAAAAGGGCTTTTGCTGCCGCATTGGTACAATGTACACACGCACAATCATGATGATTTTCGGGATGATGGGAGGTTACCACTAAAGACACACTTGTAGACAAAATGACCAGCACCCTTGCTCCCACTCACAGGTGAATTTCCAGCCGACTCTCACCTTGGACGTTCACCATAACCCTCTTTCATTATCGTAAACCATCTATAAGGTAAGTAATTTGCTTGCAGTAGAGAAGTGCTACTAAAAAGTAACTTTCAGTAATGTCAGTGTTGCTAAAGCTGATCAGTTTACCAGCTGAATGGTGACGCGTTCGCGGCAGAGGGGCCCAGTAGAAGCCAGGCAACGCTGACGGAGTTGCAACGATTCTGTAAGGTGCGGAGCGGGGATTTTTGTTCGCCGGCCGCGCTCGTACAAATCAAAAGAAAGCTGCCTATGGAGATAGATACGCCCACACAATCTTGCAGATACTGCAGTGATATATGTAAAAAGATATCTGTATATGTATTATGTACTATATATCTGTAAGCATAAGAAGGATGTACCTAGATGTGCATATATTATGCATATGAATGAACATGTATACGAAACTTATTCTACCTTCATATTTGAGTTTATTGCCATTTGTCTATGGGTCAGTTCACCCTGTACCCCCGGTTCCCCCAGCATTAACCAGGCTGTTTTCCCTATCATTGGTGGTGATTATCCTTCATTAGTTGGTTGATGAAAGCCTTGACCCATAGCCATGGAACTGCGAATAGCTGTACCTGGAGGGGTGCTTACCGCGCTGTGACTTGTTCTGAAAAGCCACTATGTTTCTGTACACCGGGATCCTTCCGGCAAACTGATCTGGAAGCTCAACTATCATTTTGTTGTAAGTAAAACCAGCAAAAACGGAGAATTTTCCATGCAACCAGGTTAGTTCTAGAATGTAGCCATGAAAAATCACTAGAGGGGGACAGGGTTCCGTTGCACTTCTTGGTGATGCATAAGGAACCCCTACATGACCACAAGTCGACCACGGGAACTGCCACGATTTTTGTGAAGCGGACAACATGGGCACTTCGGGTCACTTTGAGCCATGAAGGTCAATTCAGTTCTTTGGAACAGGTAAGCATCGTGCTTGCATGAAACAAAGGTCTTGTTTTCATGCGAGTCTTCATTCTTCCATTGACTCATCGTCCATCTCTGGAAAGAAGCAGGTGAGTTTTTCAGTTGCCACTTCTGTTGATGACTCCCACAGGAAAATTCAAGGGCTTGTCCCCGGTTGCGGTTGGTGGCTGGTCCCTCTGTTCAATCGTAAGCCCATTGGCAATGAGTTGGATCTGTACCCAAACTTGCCTGATTTTTCCTGGAGCCGCCATGGCTGGTTTCGCTGCCTGAGCCCGGACATTGGTGTCATCCAAAAAAGGGGTGAACATCCCAACGGCCAGACCAGGAATAAGTCATTTTGGGGATATGAACAGCCACGGGTACAGGGTGAACTGACCCATAAGTTACCCACCGGAATCATCCTTTACGAAGCATTTATGACAATAAACCATGATAAACCAACCAGTCTTGGGGTCCTATTTTGAGAAACAGCCATGTAGGAAGCAGTTTATGTTGCTGCGCCCTCCGCCTTGCAGGAGCAGATTTGTTTGGCACCCAGTTGGTGCGTGTGAGGTGATGTCGACTTGAAACACATTTTTCGGCTGTCCACAGAGTGCAATCCCGAAGAATTTACATCGATACATCGGTTTCCAGAAAATGTCTTCCGCTTTTGGTGTGTGAACTTGTTTCGATACAAAGAATAGCAGAAGTATGATCCAGAGTCAAAGCTTAGACTATTGAATTGTGGTCGCTCCGATTCATACATCCTGAGTTTGGAAACTTGCGGAATACCTGGAACCTGCCAAATATTTTGGTCAGAATTGTAGGACTAAGGCAGCCCCGGGAAATGTAAATGAGCTAGTTATATCAAAGTTTGGTTTAATTTTTGATGAAACTTTGATAGGCGGAATCAAAGTTTGATTGAAACTTTGATGAAACTTCGATACAGAGAATTTTGTCGAAACTTTGACTAAATTTTCATCAATTAATCATATCAAAGTTTAGTCAAAATTTTGGTTTTGCAAGAACAATGAGAGGAATGGAAACTGTGATGGAAACATCAAGGTTTGGATATGTAGCGTCAAAGTTTTGATAAAATAAAGGAAAACTGCGATGAAAACTTGAAAGGATTCATCAAAACTTTGATTCTACTAATTAAAGTTTAACCCAAACTTTGATGCAGTTTCTGTGACAACTATCAAAGTTTCATCAAAATTTCAATGAAATGTTGACAACTGATACCTTCTACAGATAATTTTTCACTATAATTCTGCAAGCAGAGCAGCCATGTGCGCCAATGAAACGGGAAACTGGAAATACGAGTGAGCGTTGGAAACGGAAAAGTGACGACAAACATTGACACTGGAAGTTACACAGAAAACAATGACACTAGAAACATGACATTGGACATTGGAAATTGACACTGGACACTGGAAATTAGACTGAGCACTGGACACGGAAAGACAGACGACAGACATTGAAACTGGAAATTACAAGGAGCAAAAACTACAATAACAACAGGAATTGCACATCAGAAGTTGAAAAGGAAACGGGAAATACGACTGAGCACTGGAAACGGAAACTAGAGGACAGACATTGAAATTGGAAAAATGATGAAACATGACAAAACAAATCAATAGAAACCGGAAATTCAACATTGGAAATCAACAGGGGAAACTGGAAATACGACTGAGCACTGGAAGAAGCGGAAATCAGACGACAGACATTGAAACTGGAAATTGAAAAGCAAATAGTCTACAAGACACATGAGACATTTGAATTTGTATCGGGTAATTAGAAATTACAAACAGACATAGGAAATGGACATATTTTCATTGAAACAGGAAATGTTGGTAAAAACAGTACTCAGAAACGACACGGGAAGCATTGGAGAGAAACAAATCTACTACAGTGTAAACAGGAAACTGGTCATTGAAACCTCTTACAAACAAGTCGAACATATAGCAAATTAGACATTTGAAACAGGAAAATTATATACAATGCTTCAGAATAAACAACGTCAAGGTGAAAGATGTTCCCGAATATGAATTTGTATGAAAAACCCTAAACAGTAACCATAAAATCGTTAAGAAACAAATTTAGATAAATATCTCCGATCAAAACCTTATTTGAAAAGTACTGTAACTTGTTGAACAAACTTAAAAATATCTTATGCTATTTTACAATAACTTTACATATATGTTACTGTAAGTTATTCATCAAATAACATCAATAACTTTACATATATGTTACTGTAAGTTATTCATCAAATAACATAATATATATGATATTTGTAATAGCTCAAAAGGATCCTTAGGGTAGATACATACATTCATACATTCATACATTCATACATTCATACATTCATACATTCATACATTCATACATTCATACATTCATACATTCATACATTCATACATACATACATACACCATACATCCATACATCCATACATCCATACATCCATACATCCATACATCCATACATCCATACATCCATACATCCATACATCCATACATCCATACATCCATACATCCATACATCCATACATCCATACATCCATACATCCATACATCCATACATCCATACATCCATACATCCATACATCCATACATCCATACATCCATACATCCATACATCCATACATACATACATACATACATACATACATGCATGAATACATAAATACATTCATACATTCATACATACATTCATACATACATTCATACATACATACATAAATACATTAATACATTCATACATTCATACATTCATACATACATTCATACATACATGCATACATCGATACATACATACATACATACATACATACATACATACATACATACATAAATACGTAAATGCATTCATACATTCATACATTCATACATTCATACATTTATACATTCGTACATTCATAAATTCATACATTCATACATACATACATACATACATACATGAATACATTCATACATGAATACATTCATACATTCAGACATTTATGTATTCATACATTCATACATTCATACATTCATACATTCATATATTCATATATTCATACATTCATACATTCATACATTCATACATTCATATATTCATATATTCATACATTCATACATACATACATACATTCATGTATTCATACATTCATACATTCATACATTCATACATTCATACATACATACATACATACGTAGCACTCATATTTGTCTTTCTGTATTTGAATCTTATTGCTGTGTATTTCTATGCACCTGTGTCGGAATCCCTGCAAATTCACCATCAGCAACTAGCCGTTTCAGCGCTTCAGGTCCAAGCTGTTGCGACATGGATCCCAAGAAAAGACTCACTGCGGAGGCAAGCAACAATGTGGTGCAATTGCTTCTGCCAGCTGGGTAGCCATGAACATGTAGGTCATGAAGGGATGACATGATGACATTCAAATTTCCAGGTAGATGCATTTATGTGGTCTTGCAAATGTGCTAATTGTTTGTATATGTGTATTTAGCAATGTTTACATATCTATATATTTACATTTCAGAAAAGTAAGTAGATACGCACTATGGAATCAGGGAGTGCTCACAACAGCCATAACAAAAATGATGAGCGATCATTTTTGATTGATTGCCTGGGAACGGTTTCACTCCATCAGATTTACAAGTATTTTTGCTTTTTATGTAAGGAAACACCAGTAAGGTTGTGAAACATTTTGCAGATGTCAACCGCACAGCAGGTACACAGTGATAGAACTCTTGATTTTGAATGCCCTTGAAGCCTTTAGTTGATCTTTAGGAGGGTTTCACCGAATTGGTGATTGAACATGAAGTTTTTTTGTGGTATTTGAATGTTGTACCAGGTGTGAAAATTCATCATGGAAACAGCACTGATTTGGTGGTTTCCAAAAATGGACGTGCCCCCAGTTATCATCCTATGTTTTTTGATAACCATTGTTTGGGTTTCCCAAACTGGTTTGAGAAACACCGAGATAAAACGAATCATGAAGACTTGGGGACGGTTGTTCAACTAGTCAGACTGAGGACCATCGGTGAACTCGTGGAGCCTATCAAACGAGTTTTGGAAAATATGGGTCATGTAGAAAGCTCCAGATGCCTTGTCCTTTTTTAAGGCCGTACCCGGGAAAAATGTTACGAACTCTGGTAAGTTGCACTTGGGAGTGCTAGTGCTCATGATCGGTGGTATTGAATCACACCCAATATCACTAATTTTTTGCGCCTTTTCTGTCCAATTGCTCTATGATCGTCGTTTCCAGTCTATGATTCCTGGACATTATCGGTATATCCAACGCACCACTACCACCCGTAACGCAGCCAGCTAAGCGCTAGCCAAGCAACAACCGTGCCCGGGCCCACAGCCTCGAGGAGACCCTGTCGGCATTTCGATCACAACCCATGGTGTCATCGCAACTCAACGCAACCCGTGGTGCCCGGAGGGGGCCTGTGGATCAGCATTTTCTACAAGGTGGGCCCCGTTCACAAGCTATAGCCGTTGGGTTGTAACTAGGGTAACTACCAGTTATGGCAGATGGAACTATAGTTAAATGGCCTTGCAAACCAAGTTATAACTAAGGGGGCCCACCTTGTATAATCATGGTCAATTCCAATGGCAAGTTGGGGCTATCAGAACAACTAGATATCGCTCAATGATGCTTCATGCTAGCGGACAATTGTGCGGAACTAGCTATACCATTCCACAACTATCGTCGCCAATCATCTATTCCGGAAAATCAACGACAAATTCATTACGTCTTTCAGTGGCTTCGTTTCAAGTTGAATTCTTTCTGGGATGTATCTTTTGGACATGAGATGCTGGGTGTCAGAGTCGTACCATGGTGTCTGTTGATCATTGCTTTCCCACACACAGTCATTGCATTGTTCCAATTCGTTGGTTTCTCGCATTGGTAGTTCCATTGCTAGGCCCTGCCAAAAAGGCCCCGCCACCGGTTCAGTCACACACGGTCAGATCGCCTTTGATCACTCATGCTTTTATATGTGCTAATCTATCGAAGAATCAGGCGATGATGTAAGCGCAATTTGCCAGATTATACGCCAAAAGGCTATGCTAAACGGTGTTGGTGATAACCTCTTGTTCCTTCAATCTGGATTCTGTCATAATGCTGACAGGATTGAATACTCCCCACTTTAGCAGATGCTTCCCATGTTTCTTGCCAAGAGCCAGATGCTCCGTTTGTAACTTCGACTGGATATACAGAACTCTGGAACCCCAACACTGGATCCCCCCCCCCCCCCCAGGCACCCGGTGAGCAAGAGCACTGGCACCCGATGTCAGCAGTACTTGGCAATACCAACAAGGTTTTTGGTTGTTCATAGTCTGTGGAATCACTTTGTACTTCATGTGACCGCGAAGAATAGTCGGCTCATCGCTGCTGCAAATTGAAGTTTACGCTTGCCACTACGCCAGATCCACACATTGCAGATGCAGTTTCGCAAGAATTCTTAAGTTTGGCATCGAAAGGTTGCCATGCAGCAACAGCCTGCTATAAACACATATAAATGCAATGACTTATCAAGCTGTTACTGAGATCTCCTGATGCACAGTTGTTTTCCCGGGCCAGTGACCAATCATATTTTTGCTGAGGACCTCTGACCAACAAAAACACTGATCACTAACACTTGAAAAACTAAATCCAGGAGGATCCAACAGAACCATTTCTTCCACTTTGGCTCAGTAATCAGGAATCGACAATGTTTTCTTGCGGGGTTAGTTCACCTGAGAAAAGGTTGGCCAAAAAGCCACGGGATTTGCCAGGGAACCTGGGCCCCCATATCCCTACCATGCTGGCCATCCTGCGCTCATAGGCTGATCCTTTGGGAACCTGTGGTGGTTGTGGTGGGGTTGTGATTTGTTGGGCTCCACACATCTGCGGCTGTTGGCATTTGATTCTCTGTTGATGTCATTTGTTGGTAATTAATCATAATTTATCTAGTTGTTGCCCTAGTTAACCCTAGTTACAAACCAACAAATCGCCAATTTGCTCCAGGGATGGCTAATTACCACATAGCCTGCCTGCTGACCACCGTGTCTCTGGTTCGTTGCCACTACCTGCATCACACCAAGGGCGCCGTCCCTCACGGCCGTGTTGCAAGTCGTGGATCAAGTGGGCAGCGACATGAAATCGGGGTATCTCAGTGGCTTGGTGAAGAACGGCGGGCCACGTGGTCAGGAGCTCGAGTTCGATCCAAGGGATAACCTGGTGCCAATTGGTGAGGTTTACAACTGGATCTATGGGATGAACTCACCCACCGACAGGTTGGCCATGGGTTCCACATGGATGATGGACCCCAGCAATGTGTATGTGGTTTCTCAAGCAGCAGGGTACCCCCAGTGATCATCCTTGAGCCATTTATAGCACTAAATCATGTTTTTGTTGGGCGCCCAATTTTGAGACATGGGACCTTGAGGAGCGATACTTCTGAAACTGATAGCCATAGAATCAGTTCCATGTTTTGACAGTCACATATTGTGGGTATGGATCAATTGCAAGAATCCCAAGCGAATGCACATCCCAACAGTTCGGCTAGCTTGGGGTCAGTTGGGGATGTGAACAGCCAGCGGTACGGAAATTTGTCCATGGCCATATGGGTGTCCACAAGTGGTGGTAGTACTCACCATCCCCAGATGACCAGCAGTAATGGGACAGCGAGCTGCGATTAGGGTACATCATTTATTTGACAAACCAGTCAATATTTGTACAAAAACGGGGTGGTGGTTTCAGTCTATAATTTGGCTCATTTCAACAATCGCTGGGGAGGACGGCTTCTCATTGGCCAGCAGATTTTTTGGGGATGGGACAACGAGTCAGCAACCAGTAAGTCATGATTTGATTTTTTGGTTGGTTTCTTAAAAAAGGAACCCTTTAACAATGGTTTGTTTTTACTACAAATGAATATAAATGAATGATCAGCTACGTCACCAACTCTTCTGCGAGGCATATTTGCAAACACACAGCACATGCTAGCTGGCTATTCAAGAATCAACTACCATGCACAGTGATTGTCCTCCTTTTCCCGAAAGATTCTTGATCAATTATTGTCGACATTCATCATTGTAGTACATTTGATAAATTGTTGCTGCATGATTGCTGTTACTGTTTGTCATCACTTGTTAATCATGAGTAATAATTGTTGATAATTCTGCCAGTATTGCTGCATCACAATTCCAGCAGATCCGTTAGAAATCCACACATTCGGAGCTGACGACTTGCGTCACCCAGTCGCGGTGCTCTCCGAGGTAGCATCCAGGCTAGCATCCATGCGAAGCCGAAGAAAACCCTTCGTTTGTGAGCTTCTTCGGGGGTCCCTGACTTGAGAAGTGATGAATTTATACATTCTTTTCTGGTTCCTGAGGGGGATTAGTTCAAAATTTTTAGTTATAAACAATAATAGGGGACCATAAGCAACAAAAATGGTTCAACAACTACTGGTTGGTGGTTTGATTGACATGTTTTTTTCCCTAGTGATTATTAACGTTTGACGGATATTTTTCAAAGGGGTGGTGCAACCACCAACCAGTTTTGTATTTGGTGGTACCTACTATCCAAGTTGATGACCATGGGAAATTTCATGAAATTTCTGGGGTAACACCATTTGTTCGCAGCTGCCACAGTCGGGATGGCCCTGAATCATTTTTGGACAAACACACATCGGGACAGTGAGGTGTCGGCATTGCCTACTGACTCTCACATGAGGACATAGACTTCTATCATCTTCTATCCATTTTTTCGGAGTCAAAAGATTTGCAAACCAACACCTCTCAGTGGGGGGCACCGTCATGTTTCTGTTGTTGTATCTCTATTCCTGTTGCACTGTTGTTCATCTCATTCTTACGCAGCTCTTGTTTCTTATGCCTCATTTTCTGCCTGCCCCCATAGTATTACCGATTCTTACCTATTTCCTGATATTTCTTTTTTTGCCATACTTGTACAATTGTATTGTTTTCCTATCCCACTCGAAAGTATTGCCACCGGACTATCTCTGCGCCCCATGCGACGCACCCATTTTTGGTTGATGGTTCTGGATCGTTTGTACGGCGCCGCAAGGGTAGACTACCCGCTCCATGCCGCACTAAAAGTGTGCGGCAGAGCCATTTAACGATAGTTGTTTTCCACAACTGGTAGCTACTCTAGTGAACTTAGCTCAGTTCAGTAAATAGAGGGCATCAGTTTGTGAAAGCAAGACGCATTCTTGAAAAAAACAGAAGGAAAGCATCTGCTGCGCGGCAAGGGAAAGCATGCTGCTGATCTGAAAGTGTTCCAGAATCAGGGATGGATAGTTGGTACCGCCATGGTCATGGATATACTGATATACCCATCAACGCAATTCCCTGTTGGTTATATCTTCTGCCATCAGCAATCACAAGCATGGTCGGTAGTTATGGACATGGCGCCCTGATGCATGTAGTGTTTTAGGGACGGACTGCCCAGCTTTGACGTTTTTACTGCAACCAACCAGCAATGAATGGATATTGGTATTTCTAAAGCCGTGGGGGACCCGCCCAAAATGGTTGATTTGGGGGATCCCTATTTTGAAAAACCACCATCTTTCAGAACATGGGATCATAGGGGTGATGATGCCAGAATGGATTGATTGATCATGGAATCACAAGGATAAATGTTCTTTCAACAATAACTTCTGGGTCAGTACCCAGCAAGACGATGATGATGACGATGACGATGATGATGACGATGACGATGATGATGACGACGACGACGACGATGATGATGATGATGATGATGATGATCAACAGCTATGGCTTATTAATGGTTGCTTGTAGGGGTTAATAAGCAACCATAGGGATGATGACGGAGGCCGAGACCCCCAGGAGGAAGATCATGAGCGCCGCCCGAGCTCGGCTTGTGAATGACGGATGTTCATCGCTCGTGGGATGAACGTATCAGCCGGCCATGGCTGGCTGAGTGTATCACGCATATCTTCGTATTTCATCAGTGTATGATATTTGTGTAGTGTTAGATCATGTTAGATCCAGATTTTGATAAACCAACCCTTTTTTTCAGTGATAGATCACCAAATTGAGATGAAAACAGGGGCTGGTTGACAAACAAATGGATCTTACATTATGCATTTGAAATGTATCAACTGCATACGTATATATACATATATATATATACAAACAAATAAATAGATATATTTACATTGCGTGTCAAAAAAAATGTATTTGTATATGTGTGTGATAGTGCCAACCCTGGATATATGCCAAGCCCCTAGTTGACTAAGAAGGAGGTTATCCCCCTAGAGTCCATGGTTGCTCCCCACGTCGCCAGGACTTATTGGGTGGACATTGAGTCGGATGCCTTCTCGGATGCTCCTCGGTCCGGATAGGGCGATCCTTCGTAGACATAACCACCGCGGTCGTGGGAGATGCAGGACTATGTGTCAAGCTATTAACTTATTAACCAGGAATAATGGGGGATGATCATTAATTAACAACAATAGGGAAAAGCAATGGTTCATGATAGGGAACCAGGGGCACAGGGTTTTCACCCATAGCAGCGTGGAGATATCAATCACCATTAATTTCAACAGGAATTGCCAGTTGATTATTGCTTCATTTTCCACGACCTTCATCCACGGAGCAGATACAATGGTATTGCAATAGATACGTAGCAGAGTGGCAAGGCTTTGTTCTTGTGTGACGACATTGGCCCCGGTTGCTGGAGAGCAGCCATGAAGCGCTGCAACGCAACGGTTACAAAGGTCGTCCGCCGCTGTCTGGGGTACATAACGCGCGTGGAGGCCACGCTCAGTTGCTTATGGTGAGCGTGTTCCATGAGGGAATGCGACAGGCCAAGTTGAATGAGGTTGAAGCATCGCCGAAATCGCGAGTGCGTGTAATCAGCCGCGCATGGTTGCGTACAGCATGAGTGCGATACCAATGTCTCAGGACTTTGTGATGCGGTATGTGAAGACAAGAGTGGCTTGGTGCGACAGACAGCTGGAGAATCTAGAGCGATTGGTTGCGCAGGCGCTTGTGTCAAGTCCCATGCGCAGCGATCCTTCCCTAACATGCGTATATGGCAGATGAGCCGGAATAAGCGCGCCGCAAGCTCGGCCAAAGCAAAAAGCAAACTCAACAGGATGTTGATGAGATGGGAGACGCAATGCACGTTGCTGGAAAATCATAACGGTACTTTTTGCGTGAAAGTTGTAGGAGTGCCCCGGGTGGCAGAGATTCATCGTTGTGTTGCTGCGTAACTTGTGCGCAAGCTATTGCTGGCTAGGCAAGTAGGCAGGCTCTTTGATCCCAAGCTCAGCGTGTGGTGAATGGGATGTCGCTGGCGTGCAGTCATGGTTGATAATGTTCGGGTCGATGGATACGTATACAATATGTCGCTGGGCCATGCGTGGCTTCCAGCCTTGTAAAATCAATGTTCGTCGAAGTACGCCAATGTGCTTGTGAAAGTTCAGCCGCCTTGTGTTGTTTGCGCGGCGGTGCGTTGTCCCCGTTACGTCGTGACAAGCCATGTTTTTCCTGCTGTTCCTTCTGTTGCAGCAGCCGTTCCGCCTTTTGGAGCGCTTTGGCGCGTGCTGCCGGAGCTGCGGGGTCGTTTTCAAGCCCCTCTCGGCCTTGCGACATCACTATCCGGCCTAAACCAGGTGAGATTTTAATGTCTCGGTTTGGGTGGGCTGTGAATGGCTCCACGGTCGATAGCTCGCTTGTTCAAGCTTGGCTTGTTGTTGGCCGAAAATCCATGCGGGCTCATGTTCATTCGACTTGATGCTTGTGTGTTGGCTTGGCTTGTCTGCTTGGCTTGCCTTGGCTTGGCTTGTCTTGGCTTGTCGGTTGGCATTTAGGTTTTCGTACCTTCTTGCCTCCGTGTTTGGCTTGCTGCTTGGTCGCTGTTTGTCCGGTTGGCGGCTGGGCTCTGCGTGCCTTTTCCCAATCGGCTTGTTTGCCTTGCTCGGCCTTTGTGTCTTGGCTTGCTGCTGGGCTCCTTGTGCCCTTCAGCTTGCCTTTGTCTGCATCTTGCCTTAGCTTGGTGGTTTTCCTCGGTCTTTCTTTGTGAGCACTTTGAGTTCCGGTTGGCTGTCTTGGGTGCTTTCCCCTGGGTTTTAGCACCCTATTGTCTGGATGTGGCGCGGGTCTCGCCCTGCACTCGCGCGCAGTTCACTTTGGGGTTGTTCACGTCAAAGTCTTATATGGCAGGTGATGTTGCCAGGTGCCGTTGGGACTCGCTTTTGGCACGTGCTGTTGGCGGCGTTGGCGCAAGCGCTGTTGGCAAGCGCTGTTGGCAAGTGCTGTTGGGACCTGCTTTTGGCAAGTGCTGTCTGCATCTGCTGACCAGGCATCGGCGCGCGTGTATTGGAAGGCGTTGTTGGCCGGCGCTGTTGGCAGGTGCTGTTGGCGCATAATATTGCCAGGTGTTGGCGCACATGTGCCAGAAAGAGGTGTTGGCAGGCGCTGTTGCCGGCTAAACTTGTTAGGGGCGGGTT
>VSDK01018977.1:377562-420520 GCA_009767595.1 Symbiodinium kawagutii
CTCTCATATGTGTGCTCCCATATGTGTGCTCTCATATCTGTGTCATATGTGAGCTCTCACATGTGTGCTCATATCTGTGCTCATACATGTGTGCTCTCATATGTGTGCTCTCACATGTGTGTATGAGCACTGTGCTCCCATATCTGTGCTCTCCTATGTGTGCCCTCAAATGTGTGCTCATGCATGTGTGCTCAAATGTGTGCTCTCATATCTGTGCTCCCATATCTGTGCTCTCATATGTGTGCTCTCATTTGTGTGCTCATACATGTTTGCTCAAATGTGTGCTCTCATATCTGTGCTCCCATATCTGTGCTCTCTTATTTCTGCTCTCATATGTGTGCTCATACATGTGTGCTCAAATGTGTGCTCTCATATCTGTGCTCCCATATCTGTGCTCTCATATGTGTGCTCTCATTTGTGTGCTCATACATGTTTGCTCAAATGTGTGCTCTCATATCTGTGCTCCCATATCTGTGCTCTCTTATTTCTGCTCTCATATGTGTGCTCATACATGTGTGCTCAAATGTGTGCTCTCACACCTGTGCTCCCATATGTGTGCTCTCATATGTGTGCTCCCATATGTGTGCTCTCATTTGTGTGCTCTCATATGTGTGCTCTCATTTGTGTGATCATGTGTGTGCTCTCACATGTGTGCTCATATGTGTGCTCATTTTTGTGTGTTCTGATATCTGTGCTCCCATATGTGTGCTCATACATGTGTGCTCAAATGTGTGCTCTCATATCTGTGCTCTCATATCTGTACTCTCATATCCTGTGCTCTCATATGTGTGCTCTCACATGTGTGCTCCCATATGTGTGCTCTCCTATGTGTGCTCTCATATGTGTGCTCTCACATGTGTGCTCTCATATGTGTGCTCTCATATGTGTGCTCTCACATGTGTGCTCCCATTTGTGCTCTCAAATAAATGCTCTGGCTGTGTCCTTTTCCCACTTCCCCCCATCTCACTGTTTGGGGTCTCTTGCCGGGATAATAAGCGCAAAAACACTGTCAAGCATCAATGCTTATACAATTGCATCATAACTGATCTTGGTACAAATTCTTGCCGTTGCCGGGCCCCCGGGACAGCTGACCGCCCTTGGATAACTTGGGGATGTGCAGAAATGGGGGCTCCATGGTTACAATAATCAGCGCTTAGTCCATCTCAATAAGCTTAGTTCATGATTGATCAATGCGAAATCAGTCGTTAATCAATGGATACACAAAATACGGGGGTCCAGTCAGAAGTGAAACTCTTCCCATGTTGAATTCTGAAACCCATTGAATGGTAAATAACCTTAAAATGCTGGTGAAATAGGCCCTACACAATTGTCCCTACTTTACAGATCAATGAAATAACTAAGCTTTGGTAGCTACAAAGCCTGGAAAATGGCAATTCCCTTGCTACACCTGAAGAAATCGTATATTATCCATGCAGCTCTGTGGATGTTTCTCAAGCCATATAGAACCCCACAAATGGTTGGTTTATTAATGGTTAAATTTTAGGGTAAAAATGGCTATTGACTAGAAGATAATAACCAAAAACAGGGGATGTACCACCTAAAATGGTTGGTTTATTACTTCAAATGGTAAATAACTATGAAGATGATTTGGGGGTACCTCTATTTGGAGAAACCACCATATAGCACCATAGCACCAGAGAGGGCAACCATTTCGGGATACCAAAAGGGGGTAGCCATCAGTTTTGGGCAAGCACCAGCAGTTTTACGTGGTACTAGTGGGTCTAGTCCATCATCAGTCATCCCAACACCACTAGACAACCAATCATGAACCATCCATTGGGATCATTGATTGACCGTTGACTAGGCATTGCTTCTGAACGACTGGTCGTCACTCAGATTTTTTGGTTGGTTGGTGGTTTGATTCACATTTTTTTTCTTCCCTTTAGTATTTATTAACACACGGTTGGTTGATCAACATTGTTGATAGGGGTGCTTCAACCACCAACCAGGTACAGGCAATACCTGTATTGATCATTATTTACCATTACAAAACATTATTGGCCAGATACATGATATTGTTTTCTATCATTGCATTTACTTCAATTTATCCATCAATCATTATTAATTACCAGTATAAACCATTATTAACCAGATATAGCCAGTCTTAGCCATCTATTTTATTAGTACCAATCAGTTGGTGCTTCTGAACGCCGACGCCTTCATTGCAGGCTGGCAGTGGCTTCTTCCACATCTGGCAGCGCTTAGACACGATCACGATGCGTCGCTGGGCTGCGCCACGCTTCGGATAGGTGACCAGATACACTTCTGCTAAGCCCAGATTTACAAATTCCATGTGTTTATAGTGGATTTATGATTTCCTTATGTTGATTTCCTTATGTTTATGGTGGTTAAGTGTGGTTAATAAGGGTGACGAGTCACAACCATTGGTTTATAAGGGGATAATAAGCAACCATCATGGTTAATTCCATCGGTTTACTACTTGGGTGGAATACCATTTAATGGGAAACCAAGGTTCGTGGTTGATATTAACAAATTAATCAACCAGGGGTTTATTAATCCAGGGTTGGCATTACCAGGTTCATATGGACATGCCACAATAATGGGTCTCTCGATGGATTTTGAACTCATTTGGAGGAGAAACCATGAGCATCAACTGGGCTTACTCAAAGCCAGGTCTTCAACCATGCTTTACTGATAATAGCTCTGGGATCTTACCATTTACAGCTTTAAATCAGGTGTTGCTCAAAGCTGCACGTGGCTTCGGGTCACGGCCCGGGACAAGAATGGGTATGTGAACATCCCAATATGGAGGCTTTCCTGCATTTTTATTTGCGGTTTTGACCTGCAACCACGCCTTATTTCGTCATATTTCTTCTATGGGTGCCCATGCTAGCTGAGAGCATGAGAATCAATGTTTATCTACCTTGGGAATCCGTTGCAAGCATTGAGTTCTAATGGCAAAATGACGACATTTATGCCGGAACAGCAACCAGCTGGTTTGACTTCCTAAGGGAAGTTTAATCGTATCAACCATTGTGGCTGGTAGTTTTTCCCAAGGTTAAATGATGATGGTCACTTTGGGCCGCTCGTGTGGAACTCCACTAATCAACCACGAATTAAGCATTACGCAACCACTTGTTAACTATTGATTAATCATAGTGTACTTGGGTAACTATTTAACCACTAGTCAATCATTAGTTACTACAGTCACAATAGTTCATTATGATTATTTAACCACTAGTTAACAAAAATCAACCACTAATGAACGTGCATCAACCACACATCACATATACATCAACCCCTATCATATCACCATTTCGTCATCATCCAAACCTGGTTACCTTCTCCCTCACTGTCGTGTGACTCCGCGCGACTCCGTCGCGGTAGCCTGGGCCGCGAAGAGGTGGCAACGTGAGCGAGTTTGACGTGGCCTTCATCAAGGAGGCTGGGAGTCACGGCGTGGGATCCCGTGTCGTGGTGCACCAGTGCTACCCTCGGAACCAAGCCTGGGGCTTTCTGAAGCCAGTGACTGGGGACCCCAAAAATGGTTGGTTTACGACTAACCAAAATGGTTGATTTAGAGAAAGATGATTTGTGGGGGGTTCTTTTTATGATAATGATGGTCAATCAGATTTACGATGCTTCAGAATGGTTGCTGACCATGGCTATAAATGGATTCAGCCAACAAGCATCGACCGTACACACACTTGATAGCCGATTCAAGTGACCATAAGCAGATTCTGTCCCTGGTTTGCTTGTGCGACAGTTGGGGTACTGAACCAACTTTCTAGCAAGATCCATCAAGGACTCCGCCTATTACAACCTTTTACCTGGCGCTTGAGAAAACAATCATCATATCAATTTTTTGCATCAACAATCCTTTGCATCAACAATCCTTTGCATCAACAATCCTTCGTGCATCAATAACAATCCTTGCTACTATACATGTTGTTAACCAACAACCCACAAAAGCTCATGATCACTTTATGAGGAAACCAGTGGTTGACTGGGAGTATGGCTTGGTACATGCCCATCTAGTGCTGACCTGTTCTCCCATGCTGGCCAGGTGCCTGTTGAGGCCGGGGTCCAGCATCGGGTGTCCAGCATCGTGGTGATGGCCTGGGCTGGGAATGCCAACTGGTCAGGAATGATGATGATTGTTGCAAGGTGGGTCCCCTAGTTAGAACTTGGTTTAAGGCCATCTAACCATATATGAACCAACTTATAGCTGGTTACGGGCCCACCTTGTAGGCTACATTAGCTGGTTGCAACTGGAAGGTAGGGTTATCAATGATCAAGCCATTACTAATTGTAGGCTTAGCCACAACACAATGATGATCATTAGCTGCTTACAACTGGACATGCAGCTGAGGTCACTTCCCTGGGATATAACCCTGGCATTCATCACCCTATTAGGTAGATGAACAACCTCCTCTACCCATGGTTACTAACCACGCCGTGGGGATGCTCAACTCCGAGTGGTGATCATGATGGTCATCAGGTGCCAACATGGTGAACTGAGATGATTGATCACGATTAATGATAGTTGGCGAGCTGGGTCAAGCAGTTAACCAACTTTTATAGGGGATAAGTTCACCAACAAATTCATAGGGAAAACAATGGTTGATGATAGGGGGAACCGGTATGATAATTGATGATCATGAACTAATTGACTGTGATCAGGAATGATGATTTATCCAGCTAGCTCACCATCTCTGGTCATCCAACGAATCGAGCTGCTGGGGCCTGGAACCAGTAATCAACCACTTCGAAAGCCAGAACTGGTTGTTGATTTGATTCACATTTCTGATTTTCCCTGGTAACTATTAACAAATGGTTGGTTGACAAGCATATTTTTGAAAGGGCTTGAAACCACAAACCAGACAATCATCAATAACTAGGCATGGTTTTCATGAGAAGCTACTAATTTCGTTGCAGCTGCCAAGCTTACCAGGAGGACCTCTCCAGCTGTTTGATAGGGTAACGATACCCGAATGAAAACAAACAGCTGTTGAGGTCTTACATATCCTATATGTATTTGTTTGTTACATTTTCAGCAATGTTTAATGATTGTAAATTACCAGGAATGACCAGGAATCTGTTGAGGTCTTAGCAATGCTTATGTATGCCAGAGAACTATCGCTTCAGTTGGGCACCATTCAGCACTTTTTCCCGCCGATACAGACCGAGAGGAAGGTTACATGGGTATTCAGATGATGTATGGGTGTTTCTCAAAATAGGGGACCCCCAAATGATCCCTTCTATCAATCATTTAAGCCCCAAATGGGTATATATGGTACTACTGAACGAATTCATGCAATGGTCCAGAGTTATTGCAGCCTGATGCAACCATTGGATACCAGTGGTTGATTGTCGTGCAAAACTGTCGTCCTGGTCGCCCAGACCATGCCGTATTGTCATCCAACCACTGTGATGAGAAATTTGATCATGGCTTGGCTCATGCGTATGAAAACTTAATATCTATATAAATTACCTATACATTATATATCTACATACATGATGTACATGTGATGCCCTTTTTGACCACAGTACTCACTGTCATTGACCATGAAGCGCTAACTTTGTTCAATAGTCATTTACCATGATTACCATTCTTAACACCACTGTTGACTGTGAATAGCCGTTGTCGACCAGCTCTGGTTGGTTTTTTCAAATATGTTTTATTTTCCCTATTAGTCATTAACAAATAGCTGGTTGACAAGCATATTTTTCATAGGGGTGGTTCAACCACCAACCAGAGCTGACCCTTGCAAACCATTTTCGACCTTCAGGAAGCGATTTTTGTCGGCGCCCAAGGGAGACTGCGGAACGGTGATGAACGGTGGCTGAAGAATGGTGAGTTTTGCTTCAGTGATGATGACGGTGTGTAGTATGGTGATGGCGAATACTAGCACTGGTTGATATGGTCAATTTTTTGATATTGGTTATTGATGGTTTTTATCGGTTAGTAGTGCTTAACATAGGACAAACAGAGAAAAACGAGCATTTCTAAAGCCATAAAGTCAGTACCAATCGGGGTGGGCAGCTGTGATAGCTACCTTGTTGACGTGCCCCCATGGCTGGCTCAGGCTCATACCATGCCACATGTGGGATGGGGGTCCAGCCAACCAACCAACCTGGTTGGGGCCTGTGGGTTTGCACATCAATGGGGGTACGACCAACCATCCAATGATGGCCATTATTAGTTAATTACTAACTGCGAACACGGCAGTTTTGGGGGTACACCAGTACACCATTTATGGACAAACCCATGTAATGAACACCTCCTGTGGAAAAGTCAGTTAAGAAACATCTTGAATGGCATGAAGTTTGGCAGGAGACAGGTACTGGACTCTGAACGCATTGAATCAGAATGTTTGGCCCCCAATTCGGTGTGTTTCCAGACAGAAGAACAGGAAATGAAATATCAAGCGGAGACTGGTACCAAGCATGACTACTAAGAGGTAAATCTGCCAAACAGGTGCCGTGGGTTTCATTTTTAAGAAATCTGTCCATTGGAACGAAGTGTTTGCCGACCCCTTTTCTCAGGCGTCCGCCTTGCATGTTTGATGTAGCCCGACTTTAGATTTCTGCATTGGAATTCTTTGCAAACACGACAGCGTGCAGCACTTTTGTCTCTATGCTGCATGCAGACATGTATCTCAGACATACACATACTCACACATGCACATATACATACACACCTACACAATACATTTGTGCACAAGTATTTATGTCACCTCTTCGAAGTATGCCAGCTAAGCGTGCTGGCATCCATGGCAAGGTGCTAAGCATGCTGGCATCCAAGGTGAAGAACCTGGTGATGTTCAATCCCTTCCCACTGCCACTGGAAATCGGAGAGTTATTCTTTGTGCCTTCCTCAGAGAGATCTCCCACAAGCTCAGGGACGAGCCACCATGGCTTGAGCCCAAGTGGTTGGATTCTCTAGTGGATTGGTGCCCCGGTTGATGTATGGATATCCGGCGGTGATGCCAGGGTTTGAAGTTTAATAAGTGTATCTCTATGGGAGAAGCTTGCATCTCTATCATGATTGACTACGTACTGCAACATTTCCATACATTTCCTAGCCAGCATTAGCAAATCGGTAGCGGGCAATCACTGCCATGGCTATGCTTGTTTCATTCTCTGTTCTATGGGTGTTTCTCAAAATAGGGGTACACCCAAATCATCCCGTTTTGACCACGTGCAGGTAATAAACCCACCATTTTGGGGTTCCCTCTTTTGAGAAACCACCATATATGTTTATTTACCTGCTTCATTGTTTGTTATATTTTTGCTACTTATTGGGGTTGTTGATTCGCAACGAATGTTGGTGTTGATCGTTATACCATAGTGAATGATTATTGTACCTAGTGGAGAAGATACCTGCCTTGCTCAATTCTTTCTGTCTACGGTGGAGTTGAGGGACTCCTTGTGTGCACCCGTTTCACGTGCGGGTGTGCCTATATCTCTATATCACAATTAATTATACTACAATCATGCTCAATGATTAACCACTATTATTTTTCATTCAGTTGTTATTATTGTTGAATATTGATCATCCACTATTATTGTCCATCGCCACAATCATTGGCAACTTTTGCTGATGTAGGGTGAGGAGGTACGATCTCTATACTAGCACCTGATTCTTTCTGTTTACAACTTTCACTCTTCATGGTTTTACGAGTTGAGAAAGTGACCATCAACAATGAAGCAACCGTTGTCACTACTGACATACTCAATCATCAACTTACATGGGTATGGGTCAAAATTATTAACCCAAAAAATAGCAATTTATAATGGACATCCACTGTAAACCCATGGTTTTTTGGGGTACACAATGGCTTGACCCACGACCACATCAGTGATTGAGAAAGTAAGAATCAAAAATCAAGCAACACCTAACTATCCAACTAATAGTTACCAGCAAGAATCAAGTCACATCAAGTCACCATCAGTAACAACTAGTTGTTTACTTAATATCCCCCATTAGTTGATTACTTAATCTTGACCCACAACCACCATCCACCTGGCAACTATCCAACTGGTGTTGTAGTCAGCGTTGGCTTCACGCGGTGACTTTCTCACCACGTGGGGCTGGCGCCGCGCAGCTTTATCCGAGCCCTCCGCCCAGGTGGGTTCGAACCAAAGTGCTGTCATGGCCAATGGTGTGATGCTGGTCCGAGCCTATGATTTGTCAATGGGTAGTGGTTGGAGCCAACAGCGACCCAGGATCATCATGATCGCTTTTAAGGTTTAGACCAGGTAGGTAGATCTATGACATGCTGATATCATTTGATACCTATTTAGTGCTTCATGGTTGTTGTACCAGCTTGTTGATGTCTACCAGCAGGACGATTCAAGGATGAGCTCACCAAACAAGCACAATTCTGCCAAGTGGTTGTTCTTTGCGAACCATGGTGCAGGAGCAAGTTGGAGTGGCAAAATGGTCTCAGAATAGTGGAGCTATTGCGATATTCCAGAGGCGCAATTTGGGTGTTTCTCCAAATTGGGGACCCCCCAAATCATCCATTGATAGTTATTCATAGTAATATTTTTTGGTATTCACAGTAATAATCATATTGATACCCCTTCTCTAAATTGGGGACCCCCTAAAATATCCAATTTTTGGGTACCTTCCTCTTCACAGGGATGGCTGGATCTGGAGCGCGCTCTCCACCAAGGCGATGGAGCTGGATACCCTGACACAGGCGTGGCCCACGATGGGACGTTGGGCAGCAGGTCACCGCCTTGTGACCATCGTTGCTGATTATCCACACTCAACATTTTGAGTATATTTAAGTATGCATAACTGTGCGGATATATATATATATATTTATGATATATGATATATGAATATATCTATATATATATATACATACATAAATTGATATACACATTGCACAACAAGAACCTCCTCTTTGTTGTGGTTGTGGTTCCTGTTGCTGTTGGTGATGTTGTTGCTGCGGTGTTTGCGGCGTCACGTTCGTGCAGAAGTCTGCAACCTGATTGTTGTCCACTTCTTAGCGCGATGTACACCTGCTATGACCACACTCATGCAGAGCCCCGGAAGCATACCTGTCAGCAGAGTGTAGTGACCAAATCCCCTGCTGGTAGATAAGATCAGATAAAGAACAGGGTTAAAACTAGCTGCTGTGTGTGGGGAATTGTGTAATCTATTCAGGGAGCAACTCCTGCAAGAGCATCACAACTCTATAGAAGCCCCCCCTCAAACTGTTGATTTGGGCGCTGTAACATTGTTTGTGTGACTGAAGTATGGAACTGTGGATATGATCCACTGAACAAAAATCCCGGGTTGTGGCTGGCAGCTGTGCTGTTGCGTGATGATTTGTGACCCACGGCCAGTGATGGTCTTGGTTCGCATGCCGACAAGCTCATGCGTTGGCAGCCATTGAGATGTCGGCAAAGCCCCGCAGCACTTACCCTCGAGATTAACCTGGCTGGACATGGATTGTCAATTATTACCACCCGTATTTTATATGCACTGCTCGGGAAATCGTATGGTCAAGTGATAGTTTATTGACTACTGGTCGTTGATAATATTAGCAACAGTAGAATAGTAGCCAAGAATGGTGGTTAATTTGGTTTAGTCATGATTGATGGTGTGATGAAGATTGATGATATTTGAGAGTGGTTGACAACCATTGGGTGACAATCTCATATTGGTAAAGACATGTGCAAATTAAAATAGTTTGCTTGTTATACTACCATCCGGATTGAAACACCTCTTGGCATATGATCACCAGACAGTACCATATCAGCCAAGCCATGATAAGATCATGAATTGATAGGGCTAACTGCTGGCTGCTTTATAACGATTACTGTTGCCAATCTATGATCAATGAGTGGTCCCTGTATAAGAATTTCGAATCAAGGGTTTAGTCAGTGTTTCAAACGATATACTGTAGTCACAAATTTCAAAGAAATATAGTAGCCACTCGTAGTTCATCATGCTCTCGGTGCTGGATTCCTATGGCGGCCTCGTGATCTCTTTCTTGCTCCTGGGCGCCATAGAAGTCGCCAGCCGCTCGGGGCAGGTCGGAAAGGAGTGTCCAGTGGTGCAGCTGGGGATCAATGTGGATAAACACACAGGCTTGAGTTAAGTGAAAGCCAAGGGCTTGAATGCACGACACTATAGCATGGCTGCATGCTGGCGTAGTTTGGGCTCAAAAATAAGCCTTGCCGGGGGAAACCCCGTGTGTGAGAGCCGGGGAAAGCCCGCGTTGGAAGGGTAGCTCCCTCCACCCCCTCCCAGGTCGATGCCAGGGAGGTGGGTTGGAGGGAGGGGCAGCCAGGCATCCCCATGCAAGGATGACATCATAGAGGGAAAGGTATGCCACGATGATGGGAGTCCAAATGGAACCATCGTGGTAAAGGTGAAGCGAATCTATGCGCCGGGTGAAAAAGGAAGATTCATCCTTGGGGATCTGATGGCTGCGCAAGAAAGAAACTACAGAGATTGGGCCGCCTCGAAAATGGGGCGTGTGACAACGGTTGATGGCTCTTATCACCTTTGCAGGGGTAAGAGTGAAGCCTGCACAGCAGCAGGACAACATGATGTGGTAATCCACATCGGGCAACGGCGACAATGGAAAGAAGCAGAACTCCTGGAAGGAGCTCCTGAGGGCTATGGAAGAGAAGCCCAAAATATGCTGTCGCAATACTTCAAAAAGCACAACATAGCCCCTAGCAAGGGAGACGATACAGGGCTTCCTTGGAGGCCGCCACCCCGGCAGGGTGTGTTGAACATAGGAAGGGGGCCAAAGGAAAAGCCAGTGGCAGCAGCTGCCAAAGACGCCCCACCTGGAGTGGGTGAGGAAGACCGAGTTAAGAAGGCAGCTCGGATCACTGAGCTGGAGAAACAGCTCGAGGAGTTGAAGGCCTCCCTTCTGCGTGACGGAGGGGAAAGGAAGAGAAAAGGGGATGACAGGAAACCCCCTAAGGAGAAGGAAGGTAAGAAGAAAGCACCCAGTGGTGCATTTGTGGGCGCCGGTCTGGGTAAGACCGAGGCAGGAGAAATCGAAGTGGACTGGGACGGTGATGATCCCGGTGGAGATGGAGATGATGACGATGATGAGGGAGATTCCGATGAGAGCGAAGAGCCCTCTAGTGAAGAGGAGGAAAGAAAGGAGCGGCGAAAGAAAAAGGCCGACGAGAACAAGAAGCGCACCAAGAAAGGAGGTAAGAAGAAAAAGAAAGGAAGCAAGAAGGCTGCCCGTCGAAAAACGAAGACGGTGAAGGACAAGGGACCATTCGGGGTCGGTGAGACCCGGAGAGTTCCAAAGGAAGATGATGAAGAGGAGGAGGATGAAGAAGATGGCTCGAGTCAATCGAGCCAAGTTTTTCGGAAAGCCCCCTCGGGCCTGACCCTGCACTTGAGGTTGCAGCGGTACGCACAGCGGCATCCGGGCCAGCTGGCGACTCGACTCCTGCAGAAGATGGAGCGAGCAACAAGGTTCGAGGGGGCGCTGTCGATGAGAAGAGGGGCCATGGGAAACCGGATCAATCCCAGCGCCCTCAGCTACTACCTCGCGATCCTCACTCCCGCGTTGAAGGACAAGTGGAACATGAGGACGCAGCGAGAGCTCCGAGTCCTGGTGGAGATCTTAGACCAGATGGCGGTGAACAACGGACGAGGAGCAGCAGACATAGTAGCACAGAGGATCAAGGCCTTGGAACAGTCCGTGCTGGACAACAACACGTGGAAGAAGGCCAAGTTCCTCGAACTAACCCCCGAGGAGGCGACGCTCGCCGACAAGGGCGAAGAACAGATGATGGCCAAGGAGTCGGAGTTGGAGGACCGACTGAGGGGAAGGAACCCTTGGCATTGGGACGATCGCCCAGGTCCAAAAGGGAGGTGGCCGAGAAAAAGTGAAGAGAGTGGCCTTGGAAGAACGGCCTCCGGAACCAGCAATGCCCCCTCGTTCAAGGGGAGATACACAGGAGCGGATTTTTCCGGAGGAAGATCCCCAGATGGATTCAGAAGAGGGAGAAAAAGAGGAGCTGAGCTCAACGGCAAGTTCATCGTGGGACAGCTTCCGATCTATTTTGGATAGCTGGTTAGATGGAGAACGGGATATGATGAGTGCCGGCCCAGCCGTGTTGAAAGCGATGCAGAAGTCTCCAACTGCGATGGGGCGATTCAGGCAGGTTTTCGAACAACATGCTGTGGCCCAAGGAAAGCCCGCTGCTTTCGTAGAGGTCCTGCCCATATCGCTGAAGGCAGTGGAGGAATATGCAGCGCTGGATCAGGCAATGAAGGGATGGTTGGTGGCCATTTGCTGGGTCCTCAACTATCAGTACTGCTCCGGGTTTGGAAGCGCCAAGTACATGGAGCACAATGAAGTGCTCACCACGAAACAGAAGCACCTTTTGGATGTCCATCTCACTCCTGCCATCCTTAGGATGTGTCATCACCGAAGCCCGGTGCCATCAAGGAGTGACATTGAGGTGGAAATGGCCAGGAAGGGGCACAACTACGATGGAACCTCGTATGTTGAGATGGAGCAGCTGGTCCCTGAGAAAGTCCTGGCCTGTTGGCCACAGAGTGGGGAAGCAGCTGTAGCCCCTTTAGAAGATTTCGAAGAGGGAGAAACGCGGCGGCAGGTGATGACTCCCATGGAAAGCCTGTTGCCACCTGAGGAGTGGCCTGCCACGTTGCCAAAGAGCTACGTGAGAGCAAGCGATGAGGATTGGGAAGCACTGGTGGTGGAAGGCGTGAAGAGAGGCCTTTTCCATGAATGCCCGGAAAAGGAGATCTTAAGGGATCCCAAAGGCAATAAAGTTTTGAACGGTGCAGGGGCTGTCCTGAAGATGAAGGGAGACCAGGCGTTGCAACGCTTCATCTCAATCTTCGTGCCCCTGAACTCAGTCTCGAAGAAGTTAGAGGGGGATGAGGCAACCCTGCCTTATGTTGGGCAAGTCAATCTGATGAGGATCCCTGATGAGGCCGAAATAGTGATAGACTCGGAGGATCTCTCATCTGCCTTCAACTTGTTTAGAATGCCCCTGGGATGGAGAGGTCTCTTCGTGTACGAGAAGACAGTGCCATCCAGGGTGTTCGGAGGTGACAGCGTAGAGCCAGCCTATGTTGCGCTGCGCACCGTGCCAATGGGTTGGGTGTCAGCGGTCGGAGTGATCCAAGCTGCAGTGAGACACCTAGCCTTCAATGTGGCGCAGTTGCCGGGGCCGCTGAGGTTCAAAAATGGAAGGAGATTCCATCGGGGGACAAATTGATGTTGTACCTCGACTCCGTGGATCAGCTGAGGATTGTGTCCTCCTCGATGGCCAAGCTGGTCAAAGGAGAAGAGTCAGACGAACATCGCCGCTTCAAGAAAGCGTGTGAAGAAAAAGGGCTGCCAACTAATGCCTCGAAGGCACTGGCAGGTTCAATGGTAGGATCCCTGCAGGGAGGAGAACTGAGGTCGGACTTCGGAGTGTTTGGCCTTCACCCTGATAAACAAAGGTTGCTTCTGGGGATGTGTGTCTTCATGATGGCGAAGAAAAAGTGGACGTACCAGCTGGTGGCCGGAGTGGTGGGGAGGCTGGTCTTTGCATCAGCTTTCAGAAGATGCCTCCTGGCCTTCATGGACCAGCTGTTCGTGCACCTTCAGAAGAGCAGCGGTGACTACTCGCCATCCAGCGAAGCTTTGGATGAGTTGCTCGCCTTGACAGCATTGCTCCCCTTGACCTTCACAAATCTGAGGGCACCCATCTACCAGAAGCTGAGTGCAACGGATGCATCGCCAACAGGAGGAGGGTCGTGTCAAGCCTCCATGCTCAAGAGGCCTTTAGGTCACCCAAATCCCGACTTCCTGTTGTGTTCTTCGTGCCGCTCGGAAATGGGCGAGTTGATAGGAACAGGAAATGAAATCGATTGCCCGCGGGGATGTGGAGCGCGAATGTGTTCCCTCAACTGTTTTCTTGATCACAGAGATCATTGTCCCCTTCATGACAAGGGGTGTCCTTACTTCAGCGAGAGGTGGTCCGGACCCAATGCTCCCCTGACCATGCAGGTGCTGCAGGAAGGTATGGATGTCGCGCTGCCCTATGACTACAAAGTCAGCTCCAACATGGATTTTTTCACGGAGAGGGGAAAGCAGGTCTGGGAGGCATTGGATGAATCAGGGGTGGATGCAGAGCATCATGCCCCGGACTGCAAGACATTCAGCAGAGCCCGAGGACGACCCTTTTGGATTGGGAACCGTCGCATGGAAGGGCCGCCAGCCTTGAGGGACGAAAGGAACGTCTATGGGCTGAGAAATTTGACAGGGCACTATGCAGTCCAGGTGCGGCAGGGAAACCGAATGGCCCTGAAGAGCTTGAAACGGTGCCTTGCTTTGGATGAGCAAGGGAAGATTTTCTCATTGGAACATCCTTGGCGAAGTTGGATGTGGTATCTCAAAGAAGCAGTGGCCTTAGCCCAGCGACCCAACGTCCGGATGGCAGTCTTTAGCAACTGCTGTTTTGGAGGACGAAGGCAAAAGTGGACTGCAGTGCTGACCAACTGCCCTGAGCTCTTCGAGGTCTTGCATTGCCCAGAATGTCCACACAACTTCACAGAGGACTATCAGCCCTACTATGATGAGGATGGCTTCCTCAAGTTCCCTACTGAGGAGGAGGCAGAGTATCCTGTGGGGTTGTGCCAAGCTTACGCAAGAGGCCTGGCTTTGGCCTTCAAGCGTTTGAACGTGTGGCCAGATCACGAGGGCCACCGGATTCAGCAGCTCGAGTCTGAGCTGGAAAAATACAGCCGGTTCAATGACCGAGATTTGCGCCGCAAGGTGGCATTGCGGATTGCCGAGTTGGAACACCAGCTCGTGACAGGAAATGAGGAAGAAGCGTTGGCTCACCTCCTTGCCAATGGGCACTACCGCGGAACAGACATCAGGTTCGTGGTGGAGCACAACGACAGCAAAGAGCTCGTCCCTTATCCTGCGTATAGATGGTTGTGGCGAGACACACTCAGCTACAAGTGGAAGCAGGATGCTCATATAAATGAGCTTGAGTGTCAGGCGCTGATAGCGCATGTGCGCCGGTTGCTCAAAGAGCCAGCCGTGACACAAGCCCGCTTGCTAGTCGTGGTTGACTCGCAAGTGGTGTTCTTCGCGGTAGGAAAAGGCCGCAGTCCAGCAAAACGTTTGAATCGCCTCTTGAGGCGGTTGTCAGCGCTTGAACTTGCAGCGGACGTGTATGTGTTGCCCATTTGGACATTGTCGGCTTGGAACTTCGCCGACAACCCAAGCAGACGAGCGTAATGCCACCATCGCTCCGTTTCATTGGGTTGAAAGCACGTTCGTTGGCAAGTTACAAAAGAGCGCTGTTGCGATTCTTCGAATGGCTGGACACTGAGGAACTTCCGATGCCATCCAAACCTCGAGTGTTGGATGAGAGGCTAGCACAGTTTTTGGAGCACCTATGGCTGGACGATATCAATGTCACATATGCTGGGCACACCTTGAGCGCCTTTCGGAGGTTTTATCCCCAATTGCGGTTCAAGCTTCCGGTTGCCCGGCAGTTCTTTTCAAACTGGAAGAGCATTTATGTACCAAAGCAAGCAGTTCCCATGCCTGCTACTGTTGCCATGGCGGTTGCCGGAGTAGCCTGCCGTGTGTCTGATTTCCAGTTTGCAGCCTTGATGCTCCTAGGTTTTGCCGCCTTTTTACGAACAGGCGAGATTTCAGCACTAAAAGTTTCACATTTGCATGTGCATGAGAACACAGGTGATATCTATATCGCCCTGCCTGCCACCAAGACGTCCCGAAATCGCTTAGAAAGTGTGGCTTTGCAGGACGCTTTGCTTGCCTCCCTCCTGTGCGAAGCCATGGAGATGGGAGTGTCCGACTTTTTGTTTGGTGGGACCGCCTCACAATTCCGTCGCCAGTTGGGGCTGTATCTTTCCTTTCTCCATCTGCAGGAGCAAAACTTTACAGGGTACAGCCTCCGAAGAGGTGGAGCGTCCCATGCCTTTGCCAACGGCGCGTCTTTTGACCAACTTCTGGTTAAAGGCCGATGGCAGAGTGTTAAAACAGCCAGACAATATTTGGATTCAGGACGAGCCGCGCTTATCCAGCTTCATTTTTCGGACCAAGCTAATCAACGGATTGCCTTTTTTCACAGTGCCGCAGTTCAATTTTGCGAGCGACTTCGTCAGGAGCGCGCTTCAAGGCGCTAAAAATGGGAGAGTGCCAGCTCCCTCTTTTTTCGCCTCCCCTCTTGAATCGCTTGAGGTTGGAGTGTGCCAGGCCGTTGAGCCTGTGAGGTACCCGGAAAGGGTTGCCAAGCCCAATGGGCTTGTGGAAACAAGTGAGGCCTGAAGGGCCTTGAATTCAATGCCTCGACAGACAATGTGATGTCAGAGGCCTGGCACTAAAGAGCCTTGCCACAGCATGGAAAAAAGATGCGGTGCAGCAGCAAGTGGCTATAGGCTTGAGTTAAGTGAAAGCCAAGGGCTTGAATGCACGACACTATAGCATGGCTGCATGCTGGCGTAGTTTGGGCTCCCTCCACACCCACCCTTGCCAGCGCTGCTGTGTCCTTCCTTGGTGGTTGGAGGCCGTTGAGCCTGTGAGGTACCCGGAAAGGGTTGCCAAGCCCAATGGGCTTGTGGAAACAAGTGAGGCCTGAAGGGCCTTGAATTCAATGCCTCGACAGACAATGTGATGTCAGAGGCCTGGCACTAAAGAGCCTTGCCACAGCATGGAAAAAAGATGCGGTGCAGCAGCAAGTGGCTATATATATATATTTACATATACATATGTGTGTATACATATATTTACATATATATATACATTTACTTATTCATTTATTTATATATGCAGGATGGCTTATGGATTTCAATTATGATGCACGGATGATTTATCAGTTTAAATCGGTTGATTGTCATTGATCATATTTGTGACTCATCATTTTCATGATTGATCAGTCTTATTCATGGTTGATTTGGGGATGTTTTGAACAAAATCCGCAAAGAATCTGAAGCGATCCAAGCATTGTTAAGGATTAGGAATGGGTGAGTCTGTGGATACTACTTGGTGACGATTGCCAAAAGTGAGTGATGGCTATGGATGCCCGACCAATCATTGACGAGGAATTGTAGAGCCAGGGATGATTTTCGCAGCGGGAGCTGGCTTTTCCCCAAAGCACTACCCTTTGGGAGTCCCTCACTGGTTTCACTGAACATCGCAATTTTGGAAGGCTTTTGCCATATCAAAAGTGGATTTTCTAGGCAACCGGTTTGCTGGAGTGCAGGTAGCTGACAATACCAGAGGGCAGAATTGGTTGATGAATTGTTGACAATAATCCTTAGACAATGATTTATGGTAAGCCATATTTGATGATGGGCAGTAGTGGTTGATAATGAATTAGCTCAGTCAGAATGATTGACGATGCTGAATAGTGGTTTACACTGGCAAATGATGGATATTTCCGGCTGATGATGCTGCATACTGGTTGGTGATGGTTGATCTTTTTTTGATGATGAAGCCACTGTCGATCAGCAAAGTATCAATTTCAAAAAACTATGTCACCAGTCATGTTGACACAATTGATAATAATAGCGGCTAGAGGCCGGGTCGATTCTTGAGCAACAACCAACAACAGCCAAGGGCTGTGTCCACGACCATTGATCTTGTACCCTCAAAGTAGTACTTCCCGTATTGAGCGATCAAAAAAGGGTGCAGTCCCATGGCTTTTGGTAGTCGCACAGACGCCCTTGTTTGCGGAAAGTCACCACCTCTGGGGCCATGGCAACCTCCAAACTTTGGCAACATTGGGTACATAATTGGTACATTTGAGGGTTTCTGAAAATAGGGGTGCCCACAAAGATTGATGGTTAATTATTGTGATGGTTAAGAAAAACAGATTTGGGGGTACCCGTATTTTGAGAAACACCCATTTGGGAATATCAAGCATGGGATGTTGTTTTCTTCCTTTCAAAACCAGATTTGTGCATGCTCATACAGAATTCTGTTTGCATGCATGACATTCAGACAAAGGACCACCTACAAGTTTCACTGTGTATCTTGAGTCTCACATTTGGGTATTTCCAACATACACAAACCGGTAGAATATATATATTTATATATACATATAAAATATATATATATACACATACAAAAACATATTTCAACAGTACATGTATTTAAATACATACACATGCAAATATAGACATATTTATCTACATGTATTTATGTAGAAATATATATCAATATACATCCAATATATGTATGTATTTAGATTTCCATATATAGTACATCTCTCGACATATATATATATATTTATATTTATGAATATAAGTATCTATATATAAATATATTTACATATACATAAAGTATCTCTCTCTCTATATATATATATACATATAGTACTTCTATAAATATACATAAAGTATCTTTCTCTATATATATATATAAATATATAAATGTATATATATATATATATACATAGTACTTATATATATATATATATATACATAAAGTATCTCTCTCTATAAATATATAAATATATTTACATATATGAATATATGATCATTTTGTTTGCTCCAGGTGCACCTTGCGGCTGCAGCGGCGGCCATCCCTACGGGACTGCCATTGGTTGGGCTGCCTGGTGCACGAGCTGCGCAGCTGGTGCTTCACTGCGTGGAACGTCCGACATTTTTAGTGTTTTTTTACCAGGTTTTACCGGTCGAAAACCGTGATTTTCCGTGCAACCAGCTCAGTTTTTGTATCTCTTGGTGAACTGGAAGGCTTGTTTGATTGGTCTGGCATTTGCATATACCCTGGGCTTCTTCGACCGTATCTGGTATAGGCTAGGCTATACCAGAATTGCTCGACTATAAACGGTTTTGCTCGCCTATACCGGCAACACCCTCTCGCCTATACCGGCAAACACCCATTTAACCTAAGAATACAGATCCTTCTTCCAAAGTCGGGCTCCCCTTGGACCTATTGCTTGTGATATGTTTTGATTGGAAACTGTTTGGTTCTAGGTTTTTTTCACACAAGCGCGAACCGTGCACACTCCGTGGACAAACCGTGGAACGCACATCTGAGGACATGGAACGCACATGGGGGGACATGGAATGCACATGTGGGAGCGTGGACTGGGGGATTCAGAAGTCCATCAAAAAACGTGTGATGTCATTCATGAACTCTTTGGCTCACGGAAGATGTCGAAACAGTTTCCGGAAAAGATGCCAACGCGCTACTGGCTGCGCTGGTGGCTGGAGGGGATGTCACCATTATCGGTGGTACAACGGACATACCAGAATACCTTGGTGGCCTATACCAGGAAAACCAGGTCGGCTACATGGGGAAAACTTGATCGACTATACCCTGGCAACATCCCAGTATATCATCTCAAACCCTGTTATAGCCTCTTTGCAAACGACTATACCAGATATAGCCCAGGGATTGCTAGTGTATATATATATATATGTTTATATTTATTTATTCACATTTATACATAAAGCACATAGAATATATATATATATATATGTATAAGTGTTGAAATATACATACACCTGTGTAAATTCGCTTTTATATTGTTTGGACAACTTCTGCATACAGACATAGTATAAGTTACATATATATTGTTATAGATACATTTGTGCCCTTATATGTATGTAACAAGTGTGCTTATGTGCACATAGCCAATGAATGATATGAGACTGCATTTTCTAGTCATGGAATGTCACATCACAACGTTCATCAACCAATTTATGCATTGCATTTGGAGTAGTAGGATGACCAGATATTTTCTGCTGTAGTTTGTCCGTAGCCATCATTGGGTTATATAATTTGTTCACTCCAGCGAACATCGAAACATTTTTTGTTGTGTTGTTTTGTGGCTAAGTAAGGACATTTGGCGTAGAGGAGTTCTGCAGAAACTGATTGAATCTGTGCTTTTGCACGAACAGGAAATTCGCTCCGTTGCCACCAGTTTTGACAATTCGGGAACAGTGATGCGCCAGTCAGTTTCAATGGAACCCAGTGTAGAATGAATCATACTGCGGCTGTTGCGGTTGTAGTTTCTTGCTTCTGTTTCTGTTTTTGCAGTTGTTGACATTCCTGTTTCTATTACTGCATTCCGGCTGGTCCTACGTTTCTCACTGCTATGTTTCTTGATGTACATTTGTTCCTACTGATGTGTTTTGCAATTCTATTTGGTGACTGCTGATTTGTCATTATCGTTTGATGTCAAGCGTCCTTCTTTTTGCATTGTTCTTTTTGCGACCTTTTTATTCTCATTGGTTTGTGTTTTTACTTTCCCTAGTAATTATTAACAAAGGATTGGTTAATTTGCGCATGTTTTTCATGACGGGGTGGTTCAAGCACCAACCAGATCACTCATATTGCAATGCAAAAGCTGAGATTCCCTGGGATTGTGTTGCAATGGTCCTGGGTTTGTCTTCTATCAGAGCTTTGCCCTGCTGGGTAAGGCGCTGATCATTGTGGCTTCGAAAGCCAAGAGTTCGGAGGCTCGTTGGGGAATGAATGATGAATAGGCAACGGTAGATTCATCTTTTAACTACTACTCTCCATATATTTGGTGGTAAATCACAAGCTATTTGTGCTTAAACTGAGGGGTGGTCTATCAATATGGATCTGACATCACTCAGGGAGTTGCATTGTATCTCAGAATATCTTTAGCGGGACCACTGGCAATCGAATTTCACCAGAATTGAAGCATGTTATATAAGTCAAAAATAGTTTCACAGGAAGAGACGACAGTACACACACAGGCACCACAACTGTTAATGTTACGTCTGCTCATGTTTGTTTTAAAATGGCGATGATTTGTTGTCCTGTTTCTTTTGATTATATATTTGAATAAAGAGCAATGTTGTGGTCATAGTTGTTTAATCGTGTTTACGTTGGGTGGTACTTGATCTTGTGTGTTGGGAACCCAGTCCCAAGAGCACTTCCTTATAGTTGGCCAACAAGGTCAGACAGTGGGGATTTAGTGGAAGTTGTCCAGCCCTACATGGTTCCATGAGGCTTTGCGCAAAAATATATGGGAAAGCCGACGAGCAAATCAGGATGAAGATCCGAACAAGATAGGAATCCGTACAAATCCATAGGAATCCGTACAAATCCATAGGAATCCGTACAAATCCATAGGAATCCGTACAAATCCATAGGAATCCGTACAAATCCATAGGAATCGATAGGAATCCATAGGAATCCTGGAAAGCAGGGAAGCAGCTGAGAAATTCTATGGGGGTGGCAGGGAAGCATCAGATCTCTTGGGTCGGTCATGGCCATGGAAACATATGATGTTTTCTAAGAATTCGGGACCGCCCCCAATTACCCCAATATTAATCATTAATTATTAGTAAAAAACCAACCATTTTCACGGGGGTCCCTATTTTAAGGACCCTCCATATGGAAACCACCCGTTGGTTGCTGGTTTCATCTGGTCGTCAGGTGATCGTTGATTTCAGCGATGCGGTGTTGCGGGGAACCTTCAGTCACTCAGCGATGACAAGTCCTGGGTGACCCCGGCAACGGTAGAAGTCTTATTGCCCAAAGGCTCCATGTATAGTAAATGGGGGTTTCTTAATAGCTAGAACCCCCCAGGTTGGTCGTTTACAGTAATAAACCAACCAGAACCTTGGGGTGTCCTATTGTGAGAAACACCCAAATATACCTTACCTTCATTTGTCCTATTTTGTAGGTAAATGTTGGTGAATACGGATGGATATAGATGGAGTACCTGGGTTGAGGGATGAAGAAGGGATCATAAGCCATTGACAAAGTCTTTTTGACCATCCGATGTTGTTTTGGGGAGCGCAGCTACCATGGCTGAATCAACTTGATGGTTGACTATTCACAGCTGCTGACTGTGACTCGCACCAAGAAACACTTGCGAGTACAGCGAGTACCCATTATATTCTTCGGGACGTTTTTTTGTTGCAAGAAACTTCCGAGTGAGTTCGCGGTGATCGCCCATGGCTTGTCGTAACGCAGTTATAACTGCGGTTGGAATGCCAGGTATGTTTGCAGCTGCACATCGGTACATGAACCAGGGGTGCCCAGAGCAGTTTAATGGCCAGAAAGCCTTTCGCCTTTGGACCCTGGTTGGTGTACAAGTAGCCAGGGCAAAGGCAAATGCGTGTAGGAGGCGACTCTATAACTCAATGTGCAATGCAAAATCTGAAAATCCCAGTCTTTTCCAAGGCAGATGTCATGCCAAGCATGGCTCACCTTGGCAACCCAAGAAATTCAAGTTCTTGACTGGCCAGTGGTTTTTAAAAAATATCTTCCCTAGCAATCAGTAACAAATGGTTGGTTGACAAGCATATTTTTCATAGGGGTGGTTCAACCACCAACCAGTTGAATATCCTGCAGAAGTTTGATTTGCAAATTCACATCCCTGGCCTTGCCCCCTTCTGGGCCCTGAGTTCTGGGTACCCACAGGCCCCATCAGGCCCCCACTTCCAGACCCGCAATGGCTGTTTCACAGTGATGGTTCATAGTGGGGATAGCCAAACGGCTTTGTTGCAACCAGTGGTGATATACAGTAATCACCAAACTAGTGGTGATCAACATACCATGGTTAGCCATTTCGATAACATGGTGAGTCAGCATCTAACCATTCACGCCAAGGCTTGTTGTCAGCCTAGCATAGCGTGGGACCAACACAGCTCACATGATGCTGAGGGCTAGTCGCTATGTATCTTGTTGTTTGGTCAGATCATTCCAGGCCAACCAGCAATGTGTGTCAAAAACATCCAATAATAAGCAGCAATTCGTTGAACTAAGATCCCTGTTTAGCCAGCTTAGACCGAACATCGAACGCTCTCACTTGCCAATCTCCAAAGTGAAATGTGCTTCTTGCAGCAGGTACTTTAATCTTCGCGCTGGCGTTGGCGTTTGCTGCGCGCAAGCACTGGCCAGTGCCAGTGATGCCGCTTGAGCAGTTGCCAGTTGGATCCAGTTGGTCGGTATCGACGGCTGAAGATGGGGGGTAGAACTGATCGATTTGGTGGCGGGTGATGGGGGGGGTTGTGACCATCAGCTGGTGGAAGCTTTGATCATGAGGGTTCCACTAGTGTGATTTCGATGGCAGGCCAGGGGAAACCCCACTTTGCTTCTTAGTCGTACTTGAGCATTCTCAAGCATTCTCAAGCATCATTAGCAGTCTTGGAACTGTTGAGTGATGAGCTCAGCTGGCCTTGCTGATATTTGCAACCCTTCCTACTCGAACGTTTTGCGTAGCATGGACCAGTGGAAGCAATTCGTGTTTCATAATTGGGAATTCGCTCAACAGTTTGGGGCCCCGAATTGTGGACCATTTACAAGTAACATGAATCTACATGTTGCTTGTTCAAGCTAGCCCATCGGACCTTTGGAAGGAATTCAACATATAAACTGGTTGGTGGCTTCACACATGTTTATTTTCCCAAACGTATTAACACATGGTTGGTTGGTTGAGTTGCACAGTTTTTTCATGACGGGTGTTTCAAGCGCCAACCAGCTGATGATCATTATTAGTCATTATAATCACTATATTAACCATAACTAAGCACAAACATAATAGGGGTGGTTCAACCACCCCTCAGTATTTTTGATCATTCTTGACACGGCTCGAAGTGGAAACCTGCGGCGGAACTCTGCTCGCTGAGAGAAAATCTCCCCAAGGCTTTTGGTTTCCTATGCCGCCTGGTTTGCGGCGCCTGGGTTGCGGAATTGAAGCGCAGCTACCAGGAGTGACAATTTGTTGCATATTCCTTGGGGAACGAGTGATCCTGACAAGAGGAGAAATTGGTTGGATGTTTAATTCATCACCTTTGGCCTTCATGGGCATATCGGCATATGAAGGCTGTACCCCAATGGTTTGTGCTTTGTTTGATTGTTTTGGACTGCTTGGGGATACTGAGATGCTCATCATCTCTAACAAAAAACAGCAGTTGTGGCTCTCATGAGGGCCATCATGGCTTGCGTCTAACAAATCCACACTTCAGAATCACCACAGCATGACCAATACGATGTCGCCATCCTTATTCAAACATTGTTGATACCTTTCCCTTGATCTTTGGCAAGGCTGAAGGGAACATGGCTGGCAAACATGACTGGCAAACATGGCTTCATCTCAGGGTTTCTTCGTTGACCGAAGGCGATTTGGTTGGGGATTCCACCAGCGGAGGCATGGATAGCCTTGAAGGCAGCCACGGCCCAAAGCAAGGCAGAGCTGACAGGTTGAGACCTACCACCGGTCTACCATAGGCTATACCAGAATTGCTCGACTATAAACGGTTTTGCTCGCCTATACCGGCAACACCCTCTCGCCTATACCGGCAAACACCCATTTAACCTAAGAATACAGATCCTTCTTCCAAAGTCGGGCTCCCCTTGGACCTATTGCTTGTGATATGTTTTGATTGGAAACTGTTTGGTTCTAGGTTTTTTTCACACAAGCGCGAACCGTGCACACTCCGTGGACAAACCGTGGAACGCACATCTGAGGACATGGAACGCACATGGGGGGACATGGAATGCACATGTGGGAGCGTGGACTGGGGGATTCAGAAGTCCATCAAGAAATGTGTGATTTTTTTCATCAACTCTTTGGCTCACGGCAGATGTCGAAATAGTTTCCGGAAAAGATGCCAACGCGCTACTGGCTGCGCTGGTGGCTGGAGGGGATGTCACCATTATCGGTGGTACAACGGACATACCAGAATACCTTGGTGGCCTATACCAGGAAAACCAGGTCGGCTACATGGGGAAAACTTGATCGACTATACCCTGGCAACATCCCAGTATATCATCTCAAACCCTGTTATAGCCTCTTTGCAAACGACTATACCAGATATAGCCCAGGGATTGCTAGGGTATATATATATATATGTTTATATTTATTTATTCACATTTATACATAAAGCACATAGAATATATATATATATATATGTATAAGTGTTGAAATATACATACACCTGTGTAAATTCGCTTTTATATTGTTTGGACAACTTCTGCATACAGACATAGTATAAGTTACATATATATTGTTATAGATACATTTGTGCCCTTATATGTATGTAACAAGTGTGCTTATGTGCACATAGCCAATGAATGATATGAGACTGCATTTTCTAGTCATGGAATGTCACATCACAACGTTCATCAACCAATTTATGCATTGCATTTGGAGTAGTAGGATGACCAGATATTTTCTGCTGTAGTTTGTCCGTAGCCATCATTGGGTTATATAATTTGTTCACTCCAGCGAACATCGAAACATTTTTTGTTGTGTTGTTTTGTGGCTAAGTAAGGACATTTGGCGTAGAGGAGTTCTGCAGAAACTGATTGAATCTGTGCTTTTGCACGAACAGGAAATTCGCTCCGTTGCCACCAGTTTTGACAATTCGGGAACAGTGATGCGCCAGTCAGTTTCAATGGAACCCAGTGTAGAATGAATCATACTGCGGCTGTTGCGGTTGTAGTTTCTTGCTTCTGTTTCTGTTTTTGCAGTTGTTGACATTCCTGTTTCTATTACTGCATTCCGGCTGGTCCTACGTTTCTCACTGCTATGTTTCTTGATGTACATTTGTTCCTACTGATGTGTTTTGCAATTCTATTTGGTGACTGCTGATTTGTCATTATCGTTTGATGTCAAGCGTCCTTCTTTTTGCATTGTTCTTTTTGCGACCTTTTTATTCTCATTGGTTTGTGTTTTTACTTTCCCTAGTAATTATTAACAAAGGATTGGTTAATTTGCGCATGTTTTTCATGACGGGGTGGTTCAAGCACCAACCAGATCACTCATATTGCAATGCAAAAGCTGAGATTCCCTGGGATTGTGTTGCAATGGTCCTGGGTTTGTCTTCTATCAGAGCTTTGCCCTGCTGGGTAAGGCGCTGATCATTGTGGCTTCGAAAGCCAAGAGTTCGGAGGCTCGTTGGGGAATGAATGATGAATAGGCAACGGTAGATTCATCTTTTAACTACTACTCTCCATATATTTGGTGGTAAATCACAAGCTATTTGTGCTTAAACTGAGGGGTGGTCTATCAATATGGATCTGACATCACTCAGGGAGTTGCATTGTATCTCAGAATATCTTTAGCGGGACCACTGGCAATCGAATTTCACCAGAATTGAAGCATGTTATATAAGTCAAAAATAGTTTCACAGGAAGAGACGACAGTACACACACAGGCACCACAACTGTTAATGTTACGTCTGCTCATGTTTGTTTTAAAATGGCGATGATTTGTTGTCCTGTTTCTTTTGATTATATATTTGAATAAAGAGCAATGTTGTGGTCATAGTTGTTTAATCGTGTTTACGTTGGGTGGTACTTGATCTTGTGTGTTGGGAACCCAGTCCCAAGAGCACTTCCTTATAGTTGGCCAACAAGGTCAGACAGTGGGGATTTAGTGGAAGTTGTCCAGCCCTACATGGTTCCATGAGGCTTTGCGCAAAAATATATGGGAAAGCCGACGAGCAAATCAGGATGAAGATCCGAACAAGATAGGAATCCGTACAAATCCATAGGAATCCGTACAAATCCATAGGAATCCGTACAAATCCATAGGAATCGATAGGAATCCATAGGAATCCTGGAAAGCAGGGAAGCAGCTGAGAAATTCTATGGGGGTGGCAGGGAAGCATCAGATCTCTTGGGTCGGTCATGGCCATGGAAACATATGATGTTTTCTAAGAATTCGGGACCGCCCCCAATTACCCCAATATTAATCATTAATTATTAGTAAAAAACCAACCATTTTCACGGGGGTCCCTATTTTAAGGACCCTCCATATGGAAACCACCCGTTGGTTGCTGGTTTCATCTGGTCGTCAGGTGATCGTTGATTTCAGCGATGCGGTGTTGCGGGGAACCTTCAGTCACTCAGCGATGACAAGTCCTGGGTGACCCCGGCAACGGTAGAAGTCTTATTGCCCAAAGGCTCCATGTATAGTAAATGGGGGTTTCTTAATAGCTAGAACCCCCCAGGTTGGTCGTTTACAGTAATAAACCAACCAGAACCTTGGGGTGTCCTATTGTGAGAAACACCCAAATATACCTTACCTTCATTTGTCCTATTTTGTAGGTAAATGTTGGTGAATACGGATGGATATAGATGGAGTACCTGGGTTGAGGGATGAAGAAGGGATCATAAGCCATTGACAAAGTCTTTTTGACCATCCGATGTTGTTTTGGGGAGCGCAGCTACCATGGCTGAATCAACTTGATGGTTGACTATTCACAGCTGCTGACTGTGACTCGCACCAAGAAACACTTGCGAGTACAGCGAGTACCCATTATATTCTTCGGGACGTTTTTTTGTTGCAAGAAACTTCCGAGTGAGTTCGCGGTGATCGCCCATGGCTTGTCGTAACGCAGTTATAACTGCGGTTGGAATGCCAGGTATGTTTGCAGCTGCACATCGGTACATGAACCAGGGGTGCCCAGAGCAGTTTAATGGCCAGAAAGCCTTTCGCCTTTGGACCCTGGTTGGTGTACAAGTAGCCAGGGCAAAGGCAAATGCGTGTAGGAGGCGACTCTATAACTCAATGTGCAATGCAAAATCTGAAAATCCCAGTCTTTTCCAAGGCAGATGTCATGCCAAGCATGGCTCACCTTGGCAACCCAAGAAATTCAAGTTCTTGACTGGCCAGTGGTTTTTAAAAAATATCTTCCCTAGCAATCAGTAACAAATGGTTGGTTGACAAGCATATTTTTCATAGGGGTGGTTCAACCACCAACCAGTTGAATATCCTGCAGAAGTTTGATTTGCAAATTCACATCCCTGGCCTTGCCCCCTTCTGGGCCCTGAGTTCTGGGTACCCACAGGCCCCATCAGGCCCCCACTTCCAGACCCGCAATGGCTGTTTCACAGTGATGGTTCATAGTGGGGATAGCCAAACGGCTTTGTTGCAACCAGTGGTGATATACAGTAATCACCAAACTAGTGGTGATCAACATACCATGGTTAGCCATTTCGATAACATGGTGAGTCAGCATCTAACCATTCACGCCAAGGCTTGTTGTCAGCCTAGCATAGCGTGGGACCAACACAGCTCACATGATGCTGAGGGCTAGTCGCTATGTATCTTGTTGTTTGGTCAGATCATTCCAGGCCAACCAGCAATGTGTGTCAAAAACATCCAATAATAAGCAGCAATTCGTTGAACTAAGATCCCTGTTTAGCCAGCTTAGACCGAACATCGAACGCTCTCACTTGCCAATCTCCAAAGTGAAATGTGCTTCTTGCAGCAGGTACTTTAATCTTCGCGCTGGCGTTGGCGTTTGCTGCGCGCAAGCACTGGCCAGTGCCAGTGATGCCGCTTGAGCAGTTGCCAGTTGGATCCAGTTGGTCGGTATCGACGGCTGAAGATGGGGGGTAGAACTGATCGATTTGGTGGCGGGTGATGGGGGGGGTTGTGACCATCAGCTGGTGGAAGCTTTGATCATGAGGGTTCCACTAGTGTGATTTCGATGGCAGGCCAGGGGAAACCCCACTTTGCTTCTTAGTCGTACTTGAGCATTCTCAAGCATTCTCAAGCATCATTAGCAGTCTTGGAACTGTTGAGTGATGAGCTCAGCTGGCCTTGCTGATATTTGCAACCCTTCCTACTCGAACGTTTTGCGTAGCATGGACCAGTGGAAGCAATTCGTGTTTCATAATTGGGAATTCGCTCAACAGTTTGGGGCCCCGAATTGTGGACCATTTACAAGTAACATGAATCTACATGTTGCTTGTTCAAGCTAGCCCATCGGACCTTTGGAAGGAATTCAACATATAAACTGGTTGGTGGCTTCACACATGTTTATTTTCCCAAACGTATTAACACATGGTTGGTTGGTTGAGTTGCACAGTTTTTTCATGACGGGTGTTTCAAGCGCCAACCAGCTGATGATCATTATTAGTCATTATAATCACTATATTAACCATAACTAAGCACAAACATAATAGGGGTGGTTCAACCACCCCTCAGTATTTTTGATCATTCTTGACACGGCTCGAAGTGGAAACCTGCGGCGGAACTCTGCTCGCTGAGAGAAAATCTCCCCAAGGCTTTTGGTTTCCTATGCCGCCTGGTTTGCGGCGCCTGGGTTGCGGAATTGAAGCGCAGCTACCAGGAGTGACAATTTGTTGCATATTCCTTGGGGAACGAGTGATCCTGACAAGAGGAGAAATTGGTTGGATGTTTAATTCATCACCTTTGGCCTTCATGGGCATATCGGCATATGAAGGCTGTACCCCAATGGTTTGTGCTTTGTTTGATTGTTTTGGACTGCTTGGGGATACTGAGATGCTCATCATCTCTAACAAAAAACAGCAGTTGTGGCTCTCATGAGGGCCATCATGGCTTGCGTCTAACAAATCCACACTTCAGAATCACCACAGCATGACCAATACGATGTCGCCATCCTTATTCAAACATTGTTGATACCTTTCCCTTGATCTTTGGCAAGGCTGAAGGGAACATGGCTGGCAAACATGACTGGCAAACATGGCTTCATCTCAGGGTTTCTTCGTTGACCGAAGGCGATTTGGTTGGGGATTCCACCAGCGGAGGCATGGATAGCCTTGAAGGCAGCCACGGCCCAAAGCAAGGCAGAGCTGACAGGTTGAGACCTACCACCGGTCTACCACTTGGCAGTTATCCAAAACTCTTTGATCAGCCAAGTGCTTGAGCAGTTCAACCACTTGGACAGAATCATTCGGAACAAGATGCAATAAGTGCAATAATTTGAGCATTTGGAGTGATCAAAAGCTGATTGATCAGCCAGTAGGAATCATTTCGGAACAAGATCATTTGTTTGAAAAAAATGGTTTAGCTGTGGAACTGTGAGACGGACGAGGTCTTGGACACAGTTTGATTGGTGTTGAGATTGGTGTTCAGCAGCAACGCATACTTCTTGCTACGCTTCCACCTGTGATGACGATGCAAGTTTTTGATCAATCAATTACTCAGAGTAGTCCACCAAGACATGGGGTATCCAAGCATAGAAAAAGATCAGCCAATGCGTGCAGCCGTGCAGACTATCAACATTTTGGCCCAGCCAAATACCAAATACATCAATTGTGCTTCGAGCTTTGGACCAGATGAGCAGCTTTCTATGAAGCTATCATTGACCAAGTGCAGATGGTGGGTGTGGTTTGGAAATTATCCCTAGGAAATGAATGATATATACTGGCTGTTGGTTGGGAGGAAGCTAAGGAGCCAGGGGTATCCCTAGACCCTTCTAAGGGGGATTGATTTGGAGCTACCAGGAGGGTTCTAACCAAATAGTAGGACTATGGTTTGCCTAAGTGATAGTTCAATCATAATTATCTCCATATTCTATATAGTTTACGAAGATCATTGACCATTCCTTAGTTGGTTCGCCAAAGGGCTACCCGGCCGCGGCCCTGGCCTAGTCCTGTGAACCGATTGGGCTTCACCACGGGGTTCGCTCCAGGCCGACTGATGCGCCTGAGGCCACGATTCATGCTCCGAAACTCCATGAGGGGTGGGTGACTTTGGTGAATCTAGCGGCAAAGGGAGAGGTACTGCAGATACATTTTTGATGCTTGAGGTATTAGTAGATGAATTATGGTAGATCATAGGCCTACGACTGGCAGAGGCCTACTTCAACTATGGTTGCATTTAGTGTTTGCACTAATCCACGTGTTTTTTTAGTAAGACTGGCAAGCCTGGTAGTCTTGAGATGGTTCAACATCTTCCAACCCTTCACAGGTCCCCTTTCTGTGCCACAGGTGCGCCGCCTTTGAAAAAGTGTGCATGTCACAGCGTGGTGGCAGCTGCGGTGCAAAATGAGCGCTGGCAGATTCTTGTGATGATCACTGGTGAGCAGAGTGATGCTTCCATGATGGCTGATGATGGTTGATGGTAGTTCGTTATTGGTGATTATGGGTCGTCAATGTTAGTCCTGGTTGGTGATGTATCATAATGCTTCACTCGTAAAGGTTGAGGATGGTTGAGACTCATTGATCTTGGTTTGAAATGATTTGTCCTGGGGAACCAATGATCATGAACGCGTTCTTAATTAACTCATTTTGCCGGCTGACAATAGTTGAGTGTTGTTAAGATAGCTGACTATTGTTAGTGTGTTGTGGTCATGAATGATGAATGTGATACTGTTTCAAATGAGTTTATCTATTGTTCAAATCATAGGAATATAAGTAACAATGGTTGAGGGCATAAGCGCGGGCTATGGTGGGTTGGTCGTTTGAATTTTGCAATCTGTAAACACTCATTGGGAATCCATGTTGGCAAAATGAATTGCCCTGTGGTAAGCCAACCTGGCAATGGAAATCCCACCGTTTATAGCTGGTTTCCCAGGGTTGTTGAAATAAGATGGTGATTTTCCATTGCCAGGTGAGATTGCTTTACCGCCGGGTATGCCCTTCTAAACCATTCAGCATACTGAGTGAGTTCTACCTGCGAGTAGATATCGTAATTGCTCCGTGGGCCCGAGCAAGCGCAATTTGCGCGTGGTGTTGGAGGAGATGGAAGCGAATGACCCCGAGACATTCCTCCTGCACCTTAAAGAGTTCACAGTGGTGTGCCAGCTACTTGGAGGTAGAAGCCATGGATTAGCCATGAAAAGCAACAAGTTGATGGCGGTTGACCATCTGAAAAGTAGCTAGGGAGTGAACCCACCGGACTGCCGGACCAATCTTGGTCGTTTGGTAGATTGCTTCACAGCCTTTCGGGGTACGTACGGGGCCCGAAGTGACCCACTGCCATGTATCGCCATGGAGATGTTCATATGAAGTAATTGGCCATCAACATTGATCACGTGTCATCGCCTGAAGAATCAGCCTGCAAGTTGTTAACACGATACTTCATCACTATCACGGATTTCGTATCATGATGTTTGACAATCATGAACCCTCAAGTCTCAAGCTGTTTCAACACTGACGACCACCGCTTTTCACACCACGTGCCAGGCAGACCTTCAGTTTCGCGTGACGCCTACGCTGTTGTGGGGCGACCCTGGTGGAGCGGCGGGGATGTTTTGCCCATAACTGGGAGAGCTCTGCATCGTGAAGGACCTTATGAGGCAGGTTACAACCCCTGGTTATCCATCGTAAACAAGCTAAAAAGGTGGGTTATTACCCCTGTCACCATGGTTATCCATGGTTAGTAACTTCGCCTTCTAAGGTGATTCTGTGATTAAGGTGGGTGAGCGAACCCCAAGTTACCGTGGCTACCAGTTCGGGGATGCATGACCTGTGGTCCTCCATCCGCTGCGGGCAGCCTTCCGATCACTGCGAGAAATGGTCACTCTTCAGTGGCTGGGGTTACAGGAGTCACCAAGTCAATGGCCAAGTTACTAAGCATGGTTAGTGACCAGTTCCTGCAGCCTAATGTTTCCTATTACCATCTATTACCTGCTAGTGAAACAATTGCCAAGTTCCAAGGGTGGGGAAATGTGTTGTGTAGAACTATGCTCGCTTCTAAGAGTACGTCCGCCATGAAACATCCACCAGTTGGAAAAATGAGGACATCTTTGGATGATTCAAGTTGATTAGAGAACAAATTATATATTGTAGTGCTTTTTGTCAAAAAAGGGGTACCCTCAGCTATCATCCAGCTTGTGATCAAAGCACTTTTAGCAATGAACCAAGCAGAACTTTGGGGTCTATTTCAATCAACCACCATATGCTGCCACAAATCATAGATTTCTTCTCCATCAAGTGGATCAGCCATGACAGTTTCAAGCAGCAGTTTGTGTCCATGGTAGTGCTAGAAAATCGCTGGGAGGTCGCCCTGCCCAGTGGTCATAAGGCGTGTGGTTTACACCTCCTGGCGCGACTGGCGATGCTTTGCGAAGCTGATGGATGTAGAGTGCGGGACTCTGCGGGGAAACTTGTGGTGACTGGCTGAAGCATTTGGTCAATGATAAAAACGACAATGTGGTGTGCCAAAGGTGGCTTGCCTATTGGATGTGCTCACTCGATATAGGATTCGATGTTTGATTAAGATGACGGTTGATGCTTCGTTGCAATCACCGCAACCCTTCCAAGTAAAAGAGGAGCATAGGAGGATATAACCCAATGAATATTAAAGCAGGCAACTTAATTGGTGGACCGCATACCCCCATGAACTTGTTGCTTCTTCTGTCCTAACATCAAAAGTAACCAGTCTTTGAGCATGATAAATGTCATTGTGGTTATTAACCAGTTGTTTCAAGGCAGTCATGCATCTAAATATGTATCATGTAAGAAACGTGTATGCACATATATATATATATTTATTGTATATATATATATATCCCATAGCTTATTGACCCACATATCAAGCATCTTTTCCAACAATTCTTCCGTCAAATCCACAATCAGCTTGTTGATCTTTGCAGGCTCCACCGCAAGCATTGGTTGATGGCACGCGTAGTGACGCCTGGGTATGATGTGCACGGCTGTAGGTGCATCCCTTAGAAAAGTGACTGAAAGCTGTAGATTCTGAACTTTGATGAACCTTGACTTGGTGATTGATTCATGAATCTCATGAGCTTTGACTTCACGGTTCATGAATCAAGTCCCCAAGCTTGTACCAGCTGAACATGTGCCGAATTGGGCCTTGGGCAAGCGTCATGGATCGTTGCTGTTGACCTCCAATGCTGAAGGTTGTACATGAACGAACACCTTCTTGGCCTCAACACCAGTGCCAGCCTCAGCATCTGTTTCAGAGGCGCAAGCCCTTCAGTCGGTTGCTTTTGGGTCTGGTCGATGAAAGCCACCGAAAATAGTGGCCCACAGCAAAATAAATCATCTAAATCAGCTGCGTAGTAGTACTATGTTTGTTTGTTGGGGGTATTAATAAGCAAAGCAATGATGCTAACCAGCTAGCTGCTGGAAGTGTGCTCGAGATCTGCCGGATCAACTCCACTTAGACTGCCGCAAGGTGCGCGTTTCCAGAGCTGCAACAGCCATCAACAGCCCCTGTTGACTGTTGACTATGTATGATGCGTGGTGTTTTTTTGTCACAGCAGTTGGGTCTCTCTCTTACAGCTGCCGAATGTCGAGGGATCGAAAGGATTGTGTTTTTTAGCTTTGCAGTCCCTCATGACTAGATTCTCTTGTCGCTGAACAATGGCTATTGGGAGCTGTAGCAAAAAGAGCCTTCTTCCTGCATGGTGTGAACAAACATCTGAAACAATTGTTGCAAAGATTGGTCGTATCAACCCTGGATCCTTACGCATTGTATATGATATATGTTTATGGATCCTTACTCCTTTATTCTAGGCTAGTTGATATCCACATTGTTTGTTGGCTCAGACCCCTTGGTTTGCTGGTTGGTAGCCGCAGTTTCTACTTTTTGTCATGAACTTCTGTTCTTGTCGGATGTCTATTCCTGCGCGCAACGAAGAATTGCGAAGAATTGCCCTGAGGTTGTTTGAATAGAAACTCGATGACACTTAAGATTCTGCTAGTATTGCATGCCATAATCACGCTTAGAATCTCGGCTGTAAACTGATGTAGCAGCATAACCATGTACTACTCTAATGTTGGATACCACAACCGGTGCATCTTGGATACCATTCCCATCCATCACCATGTTTCCTCCTCGACGATGGTCAACTGCATCGGCTTCATCCGTGGCCAAGGCAATCACGCCATCACTCTGAGAGTGCCCGTGCCCAGTGTGACTTTCGGCGCTGACAGCTCCAGTCATGAAGATACTCATGGCCGTCCATGGCCGGTTGGTGAACTGCTTTACCGGCATGAGCCACGGGTAAACAGTCAGAGACCACACTGTACTTGCAAAGGATAACTGCAAAACTACCCGAAGAGATGACTTGACACATTGTTCACCCAACAGCACTGGCGTCCTCAAAACTAAGTGAACCTCCTGATGAGGGGATGATTTGCTGTGGGATGTTGATTCCTTACAAGCGGCGAGTTTGCTTGGTAGGGAAATCATGTCGTTTTCGTAGCGCACATCCATGGATTTCTCTAGAGATGTAAGGCTGTTCTCCTGCAGTTGGAAGTTGGTTGATGAACATGTCCCAGCCTCTTTGCCAGACACCGCAGACACGCCGAAGATCGAAAGATCATGTGTTTTAAAGATGTTGAGTCATTGAACTGTGACTGTTTGTGTGTTATCATGATAGTACTCATGATATCACGCCATGCAATGGCTGCCGCTCTTGAGTCTGTGTTCATAGGAACTACCAATGCAGATGAAACGCGCAGCAGGCGGTCATATTTGCAACCCGCTGGTTTTGTTGCTTAGTTACAACTCCAAACAATTCTCACACATCAACCATTTCTGAACTATTTTTGTTCACAGTTGATCATGACTAACCATCCTTTCACCACTGCCCAAGGGTGGTACCGTCGCATGGTCTCGCGGCAGTTGTCGGGGACTGGCTGCGCTGGCGAGGCGGAGGATGGGCGAATCTTGTGGACTTTGGCCGCGGATGAGATGAAGACGGACGAACAGCATCTCCAGGTGAGAAGCCAGAGCCGTTTTGTTGCGCGGTGAGGAGCTCTTGATGCTGAAGCCAACCATGGGTCGGCTGGTGGGGTTTGCCAGCTGGGGGACCCCCAAGTCATGGATGATTACTGTAAATGGTGAAGTAACTGGATGATTCGGGGGGTATCCCTATGTTGAGAAGCCCTGAGATGGTGAAACGGTGGAGAACGGGTTGGTTCTGGGCTCAGACGGGTTGATGATTGATACACTACTACTGATGCTTTAATTACACATGCTTTGAATCATCGCCGTCATCCTCGGGCATCATGATGACCCATTGCAACCCAATTCCATCCATGCGTGGCAGCCAGGTGAGCTTAGATCCGCTGGTGCCCTTCAAGGCAACCTTCCACGCGAGTCACCTGGCCCTGGTGGACTGCTGGCACCGTTTGATCCTTGTGGCACCTCGGGTGGGGACCTACCTTTTTTCCTCAGGCTTGTAGCGTACAGCTGTGGTCTAGCATAAATTCTCCGCTCTGTCCAGTGGTTACCCTTTACAGAAGTCAAGGCCAAGTCCGGTTCCCCTGGAGCTAGAAACGAATCCTTGGCAAAACTCGGTAAACTCATCTGGACACTGTGCCGAGCGGTCAATGGGGCGTTGAGACAAAGCCCGAAAAAAGGTTGCGGCAACAGAGCCACAAAAGGCGGGTGGATCTACATGCCATGAGAATCTGTGAGACCTAGCTACCAGTACCTGGAGATCAGACGGAATTAGTGCTTTTGAATTTTGTTCTGATGCTATTTTGCTTAACTAACATAGGGATGCAGGAGTTTCCTGAGATGGTAATGCCGGTCCGCCAAAGTGATTACTTTTAAGAGGAACATCACTGACTTGTCTCGGACAATTTTTGATTACACTCATATCAAGACTCTTGATACGTTAGTTTTGACCCACAGCGGTCGCATGTCAAGAATTTGGGAAGTGGAAATCCTGCACAGGTACATCATCCACTACTGGTGGTATCCCAGTTGGCACTTTTTTATTCAATAGCATTGTTTTTAGGATAAGCTAGTCATGGATGGACCCAGACATGTGGACATGGTGCGCAACACTCAACATTTGTTGAACATTGCACAATCTACTACTTGTTCAACCCTGCGCTGCCCTTTGTTCACCATTGGCTAGTGGTTTTGCCGAGCAGCGATATCAGGGTGTTTCACGGTGACATTATCCGGATCATTATACGAAGCATTTATATATATTATATATAAATATTTTATATTTATATCTATTATATTCCCAGATGCCATTGCTGTTGGGATGCGAACCCTTCCAATGGCTATGCCATTTCCACTGTTGAACGGCGAGTTGAACCGAACCACAAATTCATTGCAAAATGGGAAGGGTAACCCCTTCCCCACCCACGCAGCTATAGAATTGGAGCCTTGATTCAATTGAGTGCTTAGGGAGATGGAACTGGTGACATTTTCAGTTATGGAATGTCCGGCATCATCCCCATCATCCCCATCATCCCCATCATCCTATTCATCCCCATGATCCCCATGATCCCCAACTCCCCAACATCCCCATCATCCATCCCCATCATCCCTCCACATCACGACACGTAAAAAACTCCATTTTGAAGAGATGCCAAGGTCACCACGCTGTGCCGAGGTCACCTGCCGCCGCATTTGCCGGGAGGCAGCGCGATGCCCCTGCCGGAGGCAGGGGGAGTCTTCCACTTGGAGGCGGCTGGGGCCGGCTGCGAAGGTGGTGACATGAAGCCATGGGTCTGGGGGTGATAACAAGGTGGGGCCCCTTAGTAAACTAGGATAATTACTGATCATGGTAGATGCAACATGAATCAACATGATACAAGAACCGTAGCTCAACGGCTTATCAATCGACTTGGAACTAGGGGACCCCACCTTGCACCTGCCCTATTATAAGGCTATATACTATATACCATGGTTACCAGTTAGAACCCTGCAAAGGCAAGTTCCAACAGCGTGCAACAAAGCAGGACTGTGCAAGTGATGACTGTTGCATATCACCTTGATGTTGCTACTGATGCATCCTACCATTATGATGACAATCAGCAACCAGTTGAGTTGTGGGCCACCCATTTCTGAGTTGGCTAAACCATTCAAGTGTAGTTATATGTGCCAGAACTGGTAGTTGCCCTTATTACACCTTACCAAAGTTATGGATGTATCATGAATTATATTCATTGGTATCCAGCTGGTCATTAATCAGTGACTACTGGTTGTCGCCATTGCTACATAACCGGATTAACACAGCCCCCAACATAGCTGATGGTGAATTGAACGCAGCGGCTTTTCATGGAAGCTATTCATGGAAATATCAGCTGCGGTGTCTGGTAACTTGATTTGCCATTCATAATTGTCTTGAACCAGAATGGTTAGTGATTCGCACTCATCTTCACCAGCTTATTCACCAGGTGACAGCTTATACGACCAGCTACCATGGATCCTATTGCGACGCAGGTGGATGAAGGTTTGTTTCTGGATCGAGCGGAAGAGCTTCAGGACGGGGCTATGAAGAAAATCAGCCAGCTACCTGCTGAATATGATGTTTACATACATATAATAGATTGAAATATGATTGAATATATATCCTGTAGTATTATGCTTATATACTTATAGATATAAATTATATAACAATTGATAGTGATATTTCACTGATGAACAATATAATCATATGGTTGGTAATATTCATGGTTTATAGTGATTCATTGCTGAATAAACCATGAAATACAGACTACAATTGAAGGTTTTTGATGGCTTACGGTGATTTATGGTTGAGAATGGTTTATATGTTCAATGCTTAGCAATGATTGATAATGATGTGAAATACCGGTTAATAACGGTGGCTATTGGCTACTACTACTAGCAAACAAAGTGCTAGTAATTGTCAATCATGGTTGATCTTAGGCAAGAATAAGCCATCACGATAGATGAGTAACATGCTCAATGACAATCCACAGATATCATTGATTGTGGAACATGATTGAGTCAAGTCTCAACAAGCAACCATAGCTGGAAGATCTATACTCAAGCAAATTTTGTTGGTATTTCACCAACTATGTTTGGTAGAGTTGCGCATTGCATTAACAGCTGCATCTCCCAGTGGGAAAGCCTCCACTAACGGAATTACTGGATTTGAAAAGGGAAAATCTACGTTGGGATTGTTGGTATACCTGCAAAGCAAAGTCTCCAACGAACTGTTCTGGGAAACCATAATTCATTTGTGATGGCGGATGGCGTAACCCCAGAACCGTGACGACAAGGTTTGAGGCGCGTCCGAGACGCAGTGATACCAACCGTCCGTCCTCGTAGAAAGTACTTGTAGGTTGGTTTGTGCGTCTAACTGTCAACTGAGTCAACTGACATCGTGTTTGATGGTTTTATATCTACTTGTAGGTAGTTTTTTTCTGTCTATCCTACCATTTGCCAATGGATGCTGGGCTAGTCTAACTGTCACCTGACATCCAACTGAACTGGTTTTACAACACCGAGTGTCCCCACCTGACCTGTTGGACAATCATCAGCGGGTGGACAGACGACCAGCCGGATATCCATGACCTGGATCCCCTACCAACGATTAGAACCACTCGAGTTTTGTTGGTTAGTATCCCCCGATAACCATCAAGCAACAATATCAACCAGCAGCACCACTATGCTCTCAAGCCCAACCACTACTAGTGCCAGCCCTGGATGAAGCTAAACCTTGATAAACAGGAGGGTATCCCTCAAAGGCTGACTGTTTTCCCATCAAGACTGGTCCTCTTCCTCCTCCAAAATATGGTTTATCAATCCGGGGCTAACATTAATCTTAACCATTTAACCCATGAGGATCCATAAGGCGTCAACCACTAGACCCTGAACCAGCTCATGGTGGCTTTCCATGATGCTGGCTTTCCATGGCAGTGGCAGTTTTTTCAACGCACGTTGACAGGAGAACGTGACTGTGGTGATTCCCGTGGGCGCCACCTGTGGTTGGACCACTCAGAGGTGGTGATGGACACATCGTCCCCAAAAACAGCGGCTGATGATGGGTGATGGCGCTTCATGGTTGTGAATGTCGATGGTGAATGGTGGGTGATGAGTGATGGGTGTTCGTGATGGATGGTGATTCATGATGGTGAAGGATGGATGATGAAAGTTATTTGAGAAGTATTCGAGGGAACGAAGATAGGAGGAGGCACCAGTATCTGCAGGAGCTGATAGTCATCAATTTCCCGAACGAGCCATTTGCATTCGCAGCGCAGCAAGCGTTGGTGCTCCTGGTTCCAAAAGTGCTTTGGTGTTCAACGTCCACTGCAGATATGTTTGCAAATTATGAAGTGACAGCTGGTGTTGCGACCAGAAGCTTTCGGAATGATTGAGACAGGAGTGGGAGGTCCACCGCGAAAACCTGCAGAACACTAGAGGTTTCAAGACAACGTTGAAGCTCATCACTTCAATCAGCCTGCTGGTTTGGTCAAAGATGGGGAATGATGGTTGATTAATCGTGGTTCATGATGGTGAACTATGGGTGATGGTAGTTCATGGTGGCCAACGATGGTGAATGATGGTGAATGCATCTTAATAAATGGTGATTGCTCCTGGTGAATGATGGTTGGTGGTGGCTCACGTTGGTGAATGATGGTCAATCATTGCAGGTTGAAGATAAATTTGATAATGATGGTCAATCATTGGTGGTTGATGATGATGGTTCATGATGGTTGCTTTTTGTACACGATATGTTTTGAAAATGACAGGTCAATTGTTTATACGAACTGTTATTTTATGGTTAAGATATTGCTGTTTGACAACTGTCGAACAATGGACGTTCGCAAATCTTAAAACATTGTTGTTGGTGGCGGTGATGAATATGAAAGGAAGTGAGTGTTGGTAAGTAATTGTTCGAACACCAAAAGGTGATTGACATGACTATGCTGCACGCAAGATAGAAATGGGTGAGATGCTGGAACATGATCCGCACATGAAATTTTAATAATGTTTGATCATTGTCACTTCGTTTCTTAGCATCAATAAGAGACCAGAAGAAAACTGGTATACAACCCTGGTAAGCAACCTTGTAAGGTGGGTCACAACCCCTACAACAATGGTTGGCAACCAGTTACAAGCAGTGGGGATGAACATCCAAGCATGGCGACCATAGTTCGGATGGCAGAATGTCTTCGATTGAAAATGTGCAAGACACTTGGAGTTTCCAGAAGTGAGAATATCAATGAATACACATTTCTTGTGATGATTTTTTTGGTTATACACGTTGGAGATGCCCCCAGCTATCCCAACATGAGCCTTGACATATTCGTTGTTTGAGACACCACCATTGTGGACGCTGAAATTGCCCACGATGTGGACCAGTTGCAATTTTGTTGGATACCAATGTACCACTACCACCGAGGTATTCAAGATTGGTGTCACCAGATCAAGAAATCGTGATTAGTTGATCAACCATTTTTTGGTTAATTATATAATACTCATATACTCATATAACCAGTATAGTTATATACTCAACTACTATACTCATCAACCATTGTTGGTTATATGTATATATATATATACTCATTCCTAGTTGCCAAAACAGCTGGACACACTTGGTTGCCTCATACCTTGGCATGTTGGGAATCACCAGGCACCGTGCTCAGCTGCAGACACGTATTCCTTTGAACTTAAGGGTTGTTGAAATAGACCTGGACGAAATTTAAGGTTGTTCAAACATGGTATAGCTATTCATCTACTCATCCTCAGCTGTTTGTTCATGGCAGCTGGGACTGGTAGATCCCTTGAGTTTCCTCTCCTGTCACGGCAGCAAGGTGATGGAGACCTGTCAGCCTGTCAGGGTGAATGTAACTGGTGGTGAAACCATGGGGGTCGTTACGGGCGCCAAGGACCTACCAACATGAACCCCCCCTGTTCCTCCAAAACGCCGCGCGGTGAGGTGATTTCAACTACAGTTGCGGACCTGGACGTCAACTGATCATGAATGCAAGCTATGTGAGGTGCGGCACCAAGTCTGGTCCACCAGCATTGCATAGATTCTGTGAATTGCGCAGGGGTTTTGTGGTTCCGTCTTCAAAACTGATCATCGCTGACGGAAAACACCAGACGGCTGGCACGTGGCTGGTTATGAAGTTCCAGAATCAACGAAGATGTGATGGTTGATTGGCCAGTGATTATTGGCCCTTGACTCCAATGGTGAAACGCTATTTTATCATTGACCCATGATTCACCACGGTTTACCGTCAACAAGATTGGCCCAAGCTTCTTGTTGCTACCTCGGACATCAACGGTCACATCCTTGTTGTACTTTTGTCACAATGACATTGGACTTACCAGATGGGTATGGGTCAATACTGAGCAAACAACAATGGGGCATAACAACCCATAATGATAGGGAATGCAATGGGTAATTTTAACGATGGTACACCCTGGGTAAAGGGTTTAATGTCACAACGTGCTTCTGATTCGCACAATCCTTTGGTCTATTAATGCGTCAATTGCAGTTTGTTCCAGGGAGTAGCTTGCTGTTGCTTCTAGCAACTCATTAGGTGGAGCATCCAGCAGACCATCCGTGGGTGGTTGTTGATTGGATGAATCATTAACCACTATTCTTGATTAAAGCTGAAGCATCACTGAAATGCATCGGCGCTCATTAACATGATTGTTGCTGATTAGGTGTTGGCTACTGCGAATTTGCATCATTAGCACGTATTGACAATATCATCACCCTTCATGAAGCCTCTCTAAGCATCACGAAGCAACATTTGCCACCAACTAGCCATCACCAACCACATATATCAATTGTTTGCACCTAAATTATGGTCACCACCATCATGAACCTCCACTAAACAATCATTCTTGGTCACCGGTATTGTCAACTTTGAACGGGCTTTGCTCACCCGTTGTGCACGGTCACCTGTGCTCAGGTGTGCCTCCAGGGATGGTTGTGACATGGACGATAACCTCACGTGTTGCGAGGCCAGCTTCGGGGTCGTCGATGGGTTCGGCCCCAGGAAATCCATGGCTGTTCACATCTCGAAAATGAATGACTGGTTGGTGGTTCCAATCGGGGTTGCGACTAGTAATAGGGGTTACAACCATTGCAATATGGGTTGCAACAGTAATAGGTTCAAATAATGTTGGGTCTTGATTTATAAGCCCCCCCCCCCAAAACCAAACTTAGGGGATTGATTAAAAAACTCCCTCCTTAAAAGACCTTCCTGAGAGATGGAAGATCTACTCTAATCTTCTCCGCTCTTCTCGGCTCTTCTCTTCTCCTCAACTCTAGCCTTCTCTACTCTAGTCTTCTCTACTCTACTCTTCTCTACTCTCTTCTCCTCAACCCTAATCTTCTCTACTCTACTCTACTCTACTCTTCTCTTCTCTTCTCTTCTCTTCTCTTCTCTTCTCTTCTCTTCTCTTCTCTTCTCTTCTCTTCTCTTCTCTTCTCTTCTCTTCTCTTCTCTTCTCTCTTCTCTCTTCTCTCTTCTCTTCTCTTCTCTCTTCTCTCTTCTCTCTTCTCTCTTCTCTCTTCTCT
>VSDK01018977.1:423287-439101 GCA_009767595.1 Symbiodinium kawagutii
CCAACACAACCCCAAGGGCCCGGGGGGGGGGGGGGGGGCCCCATCCTTGGGGGGGGGGGGGGGGGGGTCTGGCGAGGCCTGGCACATATATACCTATATACACATATATACATACATACAAACAAATAGAAATGTCCCCGCAGGGCAGTTGATTTATGTTGTTTCCTATTCACCCCGACCATCCTGAACCATTGAAACAAGCAACCATTATCAACCAGGATTGAACAAAAACAATTGTCAACGATCATTAGCCATGTACTCAAACACATGACGAAATAACATTTGCCACTATCGCTCATCATTGCTCACCGACAAGCACACACACATGCATTATATTTATGATTATCATATGATATACATATTTGCATATAGACGTATGAGTACACATGAATGATGAATGTTTGCATCTTTATGCCATCATCAAGCATGCAGCCTTTGATTCACCAATACTAGCCAATATCATGCATCATTGACATACAAATACGTAAGCATATGATAATATCAAGCATAATCAGCCATGTCATAAAGCGCACAATTATCAGTACCTCTCAAATCAATATCAACCATTATAGACTTCAACCACATATTTCGATACATCAACAGCCAGGGACTGCAGGTGTCATCAGTCACACAAGCATCCTTAGAATGGAACAGGAGGTTACATAGGTGACATGAACCCCAACGTCCTTAGACTGTACATCCTTAGATCCTTCAACCAGCCGATGAATCGTTGCGCACCAGGAGGACCTGGAGGTCGATGTGCAACGACGGCTGGTGACACCACTGGAACCGAGCCTGGGCCAAGAGGTCCTGACGTACTTGGAGGTCCCGCTGAGTTGATCGCCCCGGTCGTCGCAACGGGACGGGGGCTATGAGGGGTGGTATTTACCATGGGTTTATAGCTATTTTTCTTAAAAGGGGATTTCATGGGGGATCGAGTTTAGTGGTTTATAGGGGGTTTATAGGGGTTAGCAAGATTTTCCATGGGTTTGATGATGTCATTGATTGGTTGATTGATGGTAGACAATGGTTTTTACAAAGGTTTTGTGTAGATATACTGATAGTTATAGGGGATCTTGTTTGCAATGGCTTTTACTGGGAATTTTTAGGGGACTGTATAGTGTATTTCGGTGGTTTGCAGGGGATTTAGAGGGGTTACCATGATTTACGATGGGTTTGATGATATACGATGGGATGATAACTCCAACAATAGTGGTTAATTGATAAAACTCACTGTTGATAATCTGGTTGGATTTGGCTGGTTGGGTGACCAATATTTTTTTAATGGGGGTTGAAACTACGCACTAGTAATGGTTGTTAGGGAGGGGTGGTGAATCCCTCCAACCCGAAAAGCTCAAGGGAAGCGTATTTGGACACTCTCGGTAAATCGTTGATTCATAATGATTGTCACTGGTGATTAGTAGTGACTTATAGTGGGTGACAATGGTTGGAATGATGGGTGATAATGGTCGCGGTCTTGACTGAATGTCTCAACGCATCCAGCAGATGATGCCCCGCTAGCAGACATCAACAAACCTAAGAGGTGCGACGGGTGTAACTTGTGGCTGATAATGGTTAATAGAGGTAAATAACCAACAATGACCAACTGACAATGGCTGATAATGGACATTAACAAACATTCACAACCAATCATCATGGGTAATAGTGCTAAATAGCCTGGTAGTGGTTTATATTGCTTCATAGTGGTCGATAATGGTTCGTTTAGTAGTGGATACATAGTCAAAATTGATACACATGATTAGTGGTTAGTAGCTAATAATGAATTCATGGTTTTTGACACCAGACCGATAATGGTAAACCAGCGTTTTTGATTACCATGCACTAGCCATAGCTTTCGATCCAGCTTACTAATGATGCCTAACCCTTATTTGGGCATTTCTCAAAATAGGGAACCCCCCAAAAATGGTTGGTTATATATTATTAAATGACTACTATTGGATGATTTGGGGGGGTTCCATGGGGTCCCCCTATTTTGATCAACACCCATTGCACCATTCTGCTTATTTCTCAAAATATCACCATTTGCCTCACTGATTTCAGCATTCTCAAACATTTTTGAAGCTTTTTGTTCCCAATCTAACCACCCAACCAATTCAACCAATCTAACCAACCAATCCAACCAATCTAACCAACCAATCTAACAAACCAATCTAACCATTCCAAGCAGAATTTTTTGGACGCCAAAAAAAACGATGGCGTTTACTCCCTCGCCAGGTCTTCGGTTCACCGGCACTGCACGTCTCCTTCAGCGCATGCGAGATCAGGCGAAGTCGTCGGTGACCACCATGGGGTCATCAATGGTGACCAACGGTGGTTGATTAAGATAGGGAACCCCATGAAATGATTGGTTTATTACTATAAATGGTTAAGAAATGGATGTGTCTCAAAATAGGGGTGCCCCCAAATCATCACCTTTTTTAATCAAGTATAGTAACTAAACAGCAATTTCTTGGGTCCCCTATTTTGAGAAGCACACACATGGTGGTTGATAGGGGAACTCACAAGAATGGTTGGTTTGCTACCGATAATAAAGAGTATCTGAATGATAATGGTTTCTATGCACAATGATGGTTATGGCCATTCATAATGGTTAATGATGTGGAGTGATAACCATCTCATCAATTATAGGGGATGTACCACTCTGAATGGAGTTTAATAGGAATTACAATGGTGAATAGATCATAGTCAACAATAAGACTAATATGGATAATAATGAAGGTTAAGAGCCATTTATAGTGGTTAATGATCGCGGGATAATAACCATTCATTGTAGGGGATATGCCAACTATATGCATGAATGGGACATGACTAACCATTGATCACTTTTAAAAGTTTTTTGATATTGATTGGCTTTGAGTGGCTACTGGTGACTCAATGGCAAAGCAAATGAATGGTGGTGTCTTAAAACAGTGGTACCCTGAAAATGGCTGGTTTATTAACAAACAAGGATTGATATAGGATGGTTCACCATGGTTAAGACGGTGGTTGTTTCAGAATAGGGGGTACCCAGAAAATGGCTGGTGTATTACTAGAATGGCTTGAACCACGACCAGACAACATTTAACGGTGGCTCCCATTGGATTCAGTACATTTCATGAGGAAATATTCATCAAGGCTAGCTATTATCCACCTAGCTGTTATCCATTCGGGAGCTGTGCCGGACTAATACCATGTGAATGGGCCAAAACAAAAAACATCACCACAAGGTGTGTACCGGGTACCTGGTTTTGACGCCGGAGTTGTTTGAGGACTCCTCCGGGGCGGGCATTTGTCTGTATGGTACCATGATGAGTCTGCGAGGAAGCTGTCACTTGAACAGCCCAACTCGTCATGTAGACCATGAGACAAGGATCATATTGTGCATTATTAAGCGTCTCTTTTTCTGGCTGGTGGTTTTTTGACAGTTTCTATTTGCCCCAGGCCCCAGCTGGTGGTTTTTTGACATTTTCTATATTTGCCCCAGTATCAACAAATGGCTGGTTGGTTGACTAATTTTTCTCACAGGGGTTGAAACCACCAACCAGTTTAGTTTTCGAAAAGAATGAATGTATGCCAACCAACATGTTGCAGTACCTTTGCTCTACCATTGACCAATCACTAACCATGATATGCCTCAAGAACCAATGAGTCAGATTAATCAAGTAGATTCGATATCTACTATTCTTAAATATATGCGTGTGCATATATATATATATTGTTCCCCACCTGTCAGGTATCAGTTTTTAAATTTTATCAGAGTCACATGTGCGTCTCCTCGCTAGCTGGCCCTCCCCCTCCTCCACCTAATTTTCCTTCTCCGCCTCCTCTGCCTCCTCCGCACTCTGGACCTCTGAAAAGAATCTTCAAAAGATATGTCAGGAGATATGTTGGGTACAACACGGGAAGATGTGAACGTCAGAACATGCCAAAAGATAGGTACAACACCAGAAGATACGCCACATACAATAGCCAGCTAATAACCCCTCTATAAAACCATAAACGTGAACCCTAGAAAAAAAACATGGTTGTCAAACCTCATTGGTTATTAACCCCAAAGCCATGGTTATCAAACCATAAACGTGAAGCCTAGAAAAAGCCATTGTAATGAAACCTATAGCCATTATAACCCCCAAATAAACCATATCATAGATCGCCAGACCAATGCCATTGGTTATCCATAAAAAAAAACATATGATAGCCATTCTTCATCCATTACAACCCCAAATGAACCGTTATAATACCACTGGATAAACCAATATAATACCATTGGTGAATTATAATGCCATTACAATTGAACATATAGAAACCAAATAAACCATTACAATCCCCAAATAAACCATTATTTAGTTGGTGGTTTCAAACATTTCTATTTTACCTATTTTATAGTTATTAACAAATAGCTTGTTGACTAATATTTTTGATGAAACCACCAACCAGTTATAATCCCCTTTGATTCACCAATACCAATGGTGCCATGGCATTGCTCAGGTACCAAGACCTCGAAGGTCGTTCTGCTCGGATCTACGTGCCCCTGGAGGTACGTGTGTCAAGTTGAGGCCCACAAATTAACAGCAAATCTAGGGTTTCTAAAGGGTTTCATGGGGATTATAGTGGTGAACAATTTTTATTTGAGAATGATGTATTATATAAGGTGAGAGGGGGGTTATCCCACAAAACAAAAACAAATCCAACGAGAGGATCTTAACATCCTACGAACAAGACTTAACATCCTACGAACAAAACGCCTTCTGGGCCCACGACTAAAAGCCCAAATATGTACGAGAAGCCCCTTTTTGGCATTTCCTGGGGCCCAAATCCTTCAAAAAGGGGTCTCGGAGACGTATTTTGTAGCAGGTTCTCTTCCAGGGTTCCTCGAGCCCCTTTTTGGCATTTCCTGGGGCCCAAATCCTTCAAAAAGGGGTCTCGGAGACGTATTTTGTAGTAGGTTCTTTTCTCGGGCTTCCTGGAGCCCCTTTTCGCACTACCTGGGGCGCAAATCTTTCAAAAAGGGGTCTCGGAGACGTATTTTGTAATAAGTTTTTTTCTCGGGCTTCCTGGAGCCCCTTTTCGCACTACCTGGGGCCCAAATCCTTCAAAAAGGGGTCTCGGAGACGTATTTTGTAGTAGGTTGTCTTCTCGGGCTTCCTGGAGCACCTTCTGGCATTTCCTGGACGTGTTTTGTAGGAGGTTCTTTTCCAGGGCTTCCTGTTTAAAAGGGGTCTCGGAGACGTATTTTGTAGTAGGTTCTTTTCCCGGGCTTCCTGGAGCACTTTTTGGCACTTCCTGGACGTGTTTTGTAGTAGTTTCATTTCGAGGGCTTCCTGTTTAAAAGGGTTTCTCGGAGACCTCTTTTGTAGCAGGTTGTCTCCCAGGGTTTCCTGGAACACCTTTTGGCATTTCCTGGGGCCCAAATCCTTCAAAAAGGGGTCTCGGAGACGTATTTTGTAGCAGGTTCTCTTCCAGGGCTTCCTCGAGACCCTTTTTTGGCATTTGCTGGGGCCCAAATCCTGCAAAAAGGGGTCTCGGAGACGTATTTTGTAGCAGGTTTTCTTCCAGGGCTTCCTCGAGCTTCTTTTTGGCATTTCCTGGGGCCCAAATCCTTCAAAAAGGGGTCTCGGAGACGTATTTTGTAGTAGGGTCTCGGAGACGTATTTTGTAGTAGGTTCTCTTCCGGGGTTCCTCCAGCCCCTTTTGGGCATTTCCTGGGGCCCAAATCCTTCAAGAAGGGGTTTCGGAGATGTATTTTGTAGTAGGTTTTCTTCCAGGGCTTCCTGGAGCCCCTTTTCGCACTTCCTGGGGCCCAAATCCTTCAAAAAGGGGTCTCGGAGATGTATTTTGTAGTAGGTTCTCTTCCCGGGCTTCCTGGAGCCCCTTTTCGCACCACCTGGGGCCCAAACCCTTCAAAAAGAGGTCTCGGAGACGTATTTTGTAATAGGTTCTCTTCCCGGGCTTCTTGGCGCCCCTTTTCGCACTACCTGGGGCCCAAATCCTTCAAAAAGGGGTCTCGGAGACGTATTTTGTAGTAGGTTCTCTTCCCGGGCTTCCTGGAGCACCTTTTGGCACTTCCCGGACGTGTTTTGTAGGAGGTTCTTTCCCAGGGCTTCCTGTTTAAAAGGGGTCTCGGAGACGTATTTTGTAGTAGGTTCTCGTCCCGGGCTTTCTGGAGCACCTTCTGGCACTTCCTGGACGTGTTTTGTAGTAGTTTCATTTCGAGGGCTTCCTGTTTAAAAGGGTTTCTCGGAGACCTCTTTTGTAGCAGGTTGTCTCCCAGGGTTTCCTGGAACACCTTTTGGCATTTCCTGGGGCCCAAATCCTTCAAAAAGGGGTCTCGGAGACGTATTTTGTAGTAGGTTCTCTTCCGGGGTTCCTCCAGCCCCTTTTTGGCATTCCCTGGGGCCCAAATCCTGCAAAAAGGGGTCTCGGAGACGTATTTTGTAGCAGGTTCTCTTCCAGGGCTTCCTCGAGCTTCTTTTTGGCATTTCCTGGGGCCCAAATCCTTCAAAAAGGGGTCTCGGAGACGTATTTTGTAGTAGGTTCTCTTCCGGCGTTCCTCGAGCCCCTTTTTGGCATTTCTTGGGGCCCAAATCCTTCAAAAAGGGGTCTCGGAGACGTATTTTGTAGTAGGTTCTCTTCCGGGGTTCCTCCAGCCCCTTTTTGGCATTCCCTGGGGCCCAAATCCTGCAAAAAGGGGTCTCGGAGACGTATTTTGTAGCAGGTTCTCTTCCAGGGCTTCCTCGAGCTTCTTTTTGGCATTTCCTGGGGCCCAAATCCTTCAAAAAGGGGTCTCGGAGACGTATTTTGTAGTAGGTTCTCTTCCGGCGTTCCTCGAGCCCCTTTTTGGCATTTCTTGGGGCCCAAATCCTTCAAAAAGGGGTCTCGGAGACGTATTTTGTAGTAGGTTCTCTTCCGGCGTTCCTCGAGCCCCTTTTTGGCATTTCTTGGGGCCCAAATCCTTCAAAAAGGGGTCTCGGAGACGTATTTTGTAGTAGGTTCCCGTCCGGCCAAAAGGTTTTTGCCCCGGGACTTTGTGGCAGAGGAGGCTCCTGACGGCTAGATCTATCAGACTAGAGGAGCTTCTGCCAGACGAGGTTCCTGGAGGTTCTGGTGTACGTTGTGTACTAGTGTTGAATAGTACCGGGGCAGGGTTCCCGGACCAAGTTCCCGAGACTCCGGCGCAGTGTGGTATACAGCGCCCAATGAGGTTCCGAGAGGCCAAGGTTCCGAGATGGTTCTGTCCGCCGCGACGCCAGTTCGACGGATTTTTGTTGGGAACCTTGTGCTTTTGTGCGGCATTGCGTGATGTAGACCGTTTTGACGCCGTGTGGCACAATTCCTTTAGCTCAGTGGATAAGGCGTCGTCCGTCTAAGGCCCTTGGGATCAAAGAGGTGTGGGCTCGATCCCGGGCGGGGTCGTCTTTCCATCCGAGGTGTGAAGCCGGAGGGCATGTTTTGTGGCTGACTGGCAGGGGGGGCCGGTGGTCCAGAGCAGGGAGTGTCTACCGACAGCAAACCGTTTGTGTTTCCGCTTCAACGGCCAGCTGCCGCAGGCTGCGACCCGCTGTTTTACAGGGCTTGTCGGGATCCTTTTTGAGCTTGCCGCGGCCCAATCTTCAAAAAGGGGTCTCGGAGACGTGTTTTGTAGTAGGTTCTTTTCCAGGGTTCCTCGAGCCCCTTTTTGGCATTTCCTGGGGCCCAAATCTTTCAAAAAGGGGTCTCGGAGACGTATTTTGTAGTAGGTTCTCTTCCCGGACTTCCTGGAGCCCCTTTTTGCATTTCCTGGGGCCCAAATCCTTCAAAAAGGGGTCTCGGAGCCGTATTTTGTAGTAGGTTCTTTTCTCGGGCATGCCGCGCAAAAGCACAAGGTTCCCAACAAAAATCCGTAGAACTGGCGTTGCAGCGGACAGAACCATCTCGGAAGTTTGGCCTCCCGGAACTTCACCGGGCGCTGTATACCACGCTGCGCCGGAGCCTCGGGAACTTGGTCCGGGAACCCTGCCCCGGTACTATTGAGCACTAGTACACAACGTGCACCAGACTGGCAGAAGCTCCTCTAGTCTCATAGAGCCAGCCGTCAGGAGCCTCCTCTGCCACACAGTCCCGGAAAACTTGATGGCCGGACGGGAACGGCTCCGAGAACCCCTTTTGAAGGATTTGGGCCCCAGGAAGTGCCAAAAGGTGTTCCAGGAAGCCCTGGGAGACAACCTGCTACAAAAGAGGTCTCCGAGAAGCGCATTTAAACAGGAAGCCTTGGAAAAAAGAACCTATTACAAAACACGTCCAGGAAGTGCCAAAAGGTGCTCCAGGAAGCCCGGGAGGAGAACCTATTACAAAATACGTCTCCGAGACCCCTTTTTGAAAGATTTGGGCCCCAGGAAGTGCGAAAAGGGGCTCCAGGAAGCCATGGAAGAAAACCTATTTCAAAAGAGGTCTCCGAGAAGCCCTTTTTAAACAGGAAGCCCTGGAAAAGAACCTACTACAAAACACGTCCAGGAAGTGCCAAAAGGTGCTCCAGGAAGCCCGGGAAGAGAACTTACTACAAAACACGTCTCCGAGACCCCTTTTTGAAGGATTTGGGCCCCAGGAAGTGCGAAAAGGGGCTCCAGGAAGCCTTGGAAGAAAACCTATTACAAAATACGTCTCCGAGACCCCTTTTTGAAGGATTTGGGCCCTTGCAAGCTCGAAAAGGGGTTTCTCATGGAAGTTTGCGTTTTTAGTCGTGGGCCCTGTGCGCGGCCGGTCGTGGGCTGAAACTTTGGTTTTGGTTCGTCGGATGGCCGTTTGTGGTTCGTCGGATGGCCGTTTGTGGTTCGTCGCCTGCTGGCGGGCTTTTATTCGTCGGATCCCCGCCCTCTCTATATAAGGTTTTAGAGGGGATCAGAGAGGCTATCTGTTGGTATACTGTAATAGGTTTGTAACCATTCAAAATGATTGAACATAGGGGGTAATAACCACCAATTGTAGAGGATATGCCAACTATATGGTGGTTTGTGTATGAGAATTCAGGTTTTAAAGGGATGGGAGTGGTTTATGGTTGGCTAATGGTTGGTCAATGGTTATAATAGCGCCAGCAGGTTGAGAATGATAACTAGAAACTTGTCATGATGTAGCCAGTGACTAGTAGTAGAAACTGATAGCAATCATTTGGCAATTACTGGCAACTATTGGTAATACTAGTAATTCCAGACTAGTAGAAGGTTAATACCAATAACAGTAGTTGAAGAAGTAGTAGTAGTAGTAGTAGTAGTAGTAGTGGTAGTGGTAGTGGTAGTGGTAGTGGTAGTGGTGGTAGTAGTAGTAGTAGTAGTAGTAATAGAAGTAGATCTAGTAGTAGTAGTAGTAGTAGTAGTAGTAGTAGTAGTGGTAGTAGAAGTGGTAGTAGTAGTAGTAGTAGTAGTAGTAGTAGTAGTACTAGTAGTAGTAGTGGTAGTAGTAGTAGTAGTAGTAGTAGTATTGTGAGTAGGAAAAGTAACCAGTGGCCATAGCTACCGTAGCATGCTGATTTCTTACCCGTGGTCCGTGCCAGGTGCAGCGTTCAGAGGTCAATGGCCGGCTGCGACCGCAGATGTTTGAGGTGCGTGGCGTTGCAAGCACCGGCTGGACCGGCTGGGTGAATAGCCATGGGTATCCATGGGTTATGGTTGGTGAATTAATTATGGCTATGATGAACAGGTCAAGTGTTGTGACAAGCAGGGTATGATCTTATCAGATCAAGTGTTATGATTGACTATGGTTATGTTGGCCGGGTGACTGATGAATCATGGTTAGTAACCCAAGTTTGATAATTGCGCATGGTTATTATGTTATTGACCATGGGTTTGATTGCCTTGGTGGGAAATGGTGGGAATGGGTCATGATTTACCATGCTTATGTCAACCAACAAATACTTGGTAGCATTGAGAATGACGGGAATTGGTTGCAATTAACCTGATGGGCTATGAAGCTTGGTTAGTAAGTCAGTGGTCCTGTACAATTATCCATGGTCATTAGCAACTGAATATCTTCTCTAGATTATTCTAGTTTCTGTGGTGGTGATAGAACCCTTGGCTATTGCAATATATGTCCGTACAGAGATGGTTGATGAAGGGAAACATAGCGTCCTGGTCTATAACCCCTGTGTGGGTATATGTGGGTATATTTATATCTATATCTATATCTATTTGGTTGGTGCTTGTTTATTTTTGCCAGTATCCACAAATGCTTTGTAGATATTCAGACGGGTACATAGCGACAATGACTGGTATAGTAACCAAACATAGGCATAGGTTGACCAATTGTATAGGTCTACATCATCATGTAGCTTGTTGATTTTGTACGTATCGTGGAAACATTCATATCCAACTGCACTTTGTGTTTGCTACCCCGATTGCAGTCTGTCCAGTCTTTGCAGCAACAATGGCGCAGGTATACATTCCGGCCACTGCCGTTCAGGACAACTGAACATGGTTTGGGCCAGCCAGGGTTCATTTGGTTGTCAATACGATGGCTTTGCCTGTACATTTTGTTTTGTATGCTTTTTTGTTTGTTTGCATGTGTTCGTTTTGGGTTTCTTGGTTTGTTTGCTAGCTGCTTTTTTTCTCTTCTTGATGGGTCCGAAGGGCTGGTTGTTTTGTGAGTTGACTGGCTGCTTGATTGTCGCGGAGTGCGCCAATGCTGCTTTGTCTCGTTCAGGGAAATATGACAAGAGACCTGGCTTGTCAGAGGATTTCAAATCCATGAAAGCATAAGTTCGAATTTGATCATCTCAACGGAAAGGGCTGGTGGCTCTTCAGCTTCAGACGATGTTCGAAGGGCACAATTTGATGATGGCAGTCAGAGTTCCTCTGAAATTGATGTTACAAAAATCCCCAAGGGCTTTGGTTTCGATCGTGAGTCTTTCTGCAGGGGATGGAGTTCTGTCAGTTCAATGAGAAAACCCACTGGAGTGGATGGTTCTTGAATACTCAAGTCCCACAAGAGGTAAGTCACAGACGCAAGGTGAGTTTAACATCCTTATGGACACTCTTGAAGCGAGGTCAAAGCAGTCAGGTCTTGGTGATTTGATGTCAACTCTATCAGACAGAACTTCGCGTCAGCCACAAGCCTGAACCACATGAGCTGGAAGCATGTTCATAGTGCCCACCCCAACAGAAAATCATCATCCTTCAAGTCCATGTTCACACCATGGCTCAGTAGCCCTCCATATGCGCCACCCACCGGTGGGTGCCTCCATGTACTGTCCACCTGCCTGGCGAGTTGCCAGCCATGTCGAGCCTCTGCGACAGCGCCCTGCGCCGCCCCGACCTACTTGGCGGCGCTGCGGGGCTGGCTGCCACTGCTGTGGTTCGGAGGAGCGCGAGCGCGGGGAACCCAGAGCAACCGGGGCAACCTGAGTGGGTGCCAAAGAAGGAGCCTTGGTGACAGAGCTGCGCACTTTGGAAGGGGCTTGTCATGTGAAATCTCTGGGTTTTCGGCAATGTAGATGGTTGAGATTGCTGGATCCGGGTGCGACCATGCCTCACGAAGCTACGAGCCACTATGACTGCTAGCATGAGCCTGAGAGTTACAGCAGTATGTTGCAGTGCTTGGGGGGCATCAAAACATGGTCCCATGATCCCATGACGGAGGGCTACAGGATGAATGGACCCGACCCATAGAATTCCACCGGCCGCCCAGGAAGTGTTGGCAGAACTTGCAGCTTCCGAGCGGCCCATTGGACGCTTGGGTGCTGTCATTGATGACAGCTGATCATATGGCATCATTGGATTGGTGGTTTTAAACATGATCTATTTTCCCTAGTAAGTCTTAACACATGATTGGTTGACTCATGTTTTTCATATGGGTTGAAACCACCTACCAGTCATGATTACTAGATGTTGGCCAAGAATTGGCTTTTACTTTTGATTTATTGGTTGACTCATGATGCCCCAGTTGTTCATGATAGTTCATGGTAGTTCATGATTGCTGATGGTGGTTGATGATGATGATGATGGTGATGATGATGATGATGATGATGGTGGACTATCCATCTCTACTGAACGGTAGACGTAACAATTGCTTTGACCCCACGATCTGGTAACAGGATGAGGCTATGTGGTTTCAGTTACAACCAGGGTACCGCGGCACAACCAGCAACTTGCGAACTCAGAGAACTCATCCCTGGGACATCCAACTTGATCTGCATGATGGGATGAGTTGAAACCAACTGGTGGTGCCTACCGTGGCTCGGCGCCGATCCCAGGGTACTATTGTCTCCGCGAACCCGGCAGCAACTGTTGCGCCACCATTTGTGAAGTGCGCGCGGCCTCGGGCTCCTCGCGCCTTGGTTGAGGGGTCAGGTCCGAAGGAGTTTGGACAAATTTTATCATCGAACATATTGTGTTGAAGCAAAGGTTCGTAGAGAAAGGCATCATGTTATTTTTTCAATCACAACATACTTGGATGTCCATCCAGAGTTGGTAACTGGTACTGTAATCAACCATGGATGTAGGGGTTAGTTCAGCCACCTTGTGCAACTAACCATGGTGATAATCCCAGCTGCACTCCACGTTTTGCGAGATATTTTCAAGGGACAGCTGAAAGATGCACAACATTTGAATATAGCTTACAAAGGTTGGAATCCGCTCTCCCTTTCGTCAAACCCTGGAAACAGTGGTAGGGAGTCGATGAGGATTTTCGGACGGAAGTGAAAGGACCAGGGAGCCGTGGTTTAGGGAACACCATTTCATGTCATCACTGGTTCAACACAGTCCAGATTTATGTTATTGGAGCAGACTCTGTCATCGGCAGTGTGCGAAGCAACCACAAGAAAAAATAGCCAGGAATCATTCTTGGGGGATGCCATCAACCAAGAACAATAGTCTATGAGAGCCTCATGGGTTTGCTGGAAATCTGAGGAAGCAGTGATTACAACGTATCCTATTTGGCACTTGGACATGCATGCAACGATCTGCCCACATGATCCTGCATCCAACCGTCCGTTGTCAACACCGCGGTTGCATCAAATTATCAAGGCTCACAATCGAGTACTACAAACGTTCACAAGATGACCGAACATCCCAATCTTGTATCCATGTTTTGGCCTAGTGGGGATTTTATGCGCCATGTTGGGTATGAGGTTTGGACTCTTGGGTGCTGGTGCTAGTATGCAAAATATGGGCTTGAAGAGAAACAGTTCATCATAACTTGGAGGCTACATGAGGCTACTATTCAAGGAATGTGTGGATTGATAGAACCCTTGATGGGGATTCCTGAGTTTTGAGCCCTGGTGATCCAGTTGAGTTTGACACAACGCGGATCAGTCTCTTCGATTGTGAAAGCAACTTGACAGCTCCGAATTTCACCCTTTTCTAGATATGCAAACTTTCAACAGTTTTGGTTTGACACTGTACCTATAAATCGAACCAGTGTCAAAATTTGGTACTTATCATAGGCCGCACTCAAACTGGTTTTCAATTGTCCTTGTGCTTCATGTGGCGTTTCTTCATCATGCTTCAACATTACCATGTTAGTGGCTTTCAACACTGCCCAGAATTCAAGCATCTGTATAGAGATGCAGAAAACAAGGTGTGTATAGATGAGATTCCAAAACCATATGCACACTTGAGATGAAATGAGTATCATTACATAATTCTATCTCTAGTATATATATATATATTTATATTTATATTTGTATACAATATAGATCCATCACTACCAGAATCTGTGTCTGTCTATCTCCGTTCCCAGGGAAGCTGAGCGGCGTTTCCAGCTGAAAATCAGTGGCTCCGTCCAGCAATTCGTGGTGAATGAGCTGCCCTTCTCCGAAGGCAAACTGGGTGGGCGACTTGGCCCAGAGTCCTGGTATGTTGACCCGGGGATGAAGCTCAATCCCTAGGTTTAGGGTGGTCAAGTGTGGTTAAATCATAGGGTCATAACCAGCAAATGTGGTGAAATCAAAGGGTTATAACCAATAGCTATGGTGAAATCGTAGGGTTATAACCATTAGATGTGGTGAAATCATAGCGTTATAACCATATTAGATGTGGTGAAATCATAGCGTTATAATCGTTGGGGTCATTGGTTTATAAGGGATGATAGGCAACAATAACAGTTACTTTCATAGGTTTATTGGTTTCTTAGTTGGGTATCATTTAATGGGAAACCAGTTGGCTTTTGGGGGAAATCCCGTATTAATCAACCAGGCGTTGTGAATCCACATTAACCATCGTGAACCACCCTTTTCACAGGAAACTGGAACTACTGTATCTGGTTTAGATGAAATTGGAGAGAGAACTTATACCATTAACTGAGCCGCCAGGAAAATGGGCCAGCAAGCAACTGGGTTTAGCCAAGCAACACCCACACTTGTCACCAGCAGCCTGTTTCATCAGTGGGTGAAATTTGGTTCTGCCCCTATCACTGCAGGAATAAATATATTGACTCAAAGGACTTCCAAAGTAGTGTAAAGCAATGTAAAGCGGCGGAAACTGCTCCGAGCCGCGGTCAATGATTATCCAAGAAGCTTCAATATAATAACGAAACACCTATGGACCAGTTAGATTACCATCCTCTCACGGGTACCATGACTTTCACCTTTTTTGCACATTTGCAAAGGGCTGTTTCCTCAGAAGAAACTGGGCCTATGGGAGAACTGGTGGCTTCACACAAACATGTCAATGTCCATTGAGCTACCTTAGCTACCGAATGGTCAGCTGTACCTTGAAAACAGCGCGCAAATTATCTCAGGTCTCGGCCCGACAGCTCCAGCAACCTCTGGCGCGGCCCTCACTATCCTCCAAGCTCGAATTGCCAGACAAGAAGAAATAATAATGTTCTGAACTTCCTTGCTTTCAGGCACTCCAGGGCCAAGCCGGCGCCAAAGTTCTTGCCCGATCTTCCAAAATCCAAAAACATTCCCCTGAGGTACACCGCCGAAAGCCCCAGCTCGGAGGGGGCCTCACCGGCGTAAGCCCTCCCAGGCACAGCCGCACGAATAAACAAGCCACACAAAACCTTGATGTGTTGCAGGTTGCTGCAGGCAGGGTGGTGAAACCGCGCGGCTCCGTCAGCCTCTCAGACATCGAACCACTTTGGCCTTTTCGAAACGTAGTCTTCGAGGCTCCGCCTTCGGGCAACCTCCGGGACGTTCGCGTCCCGAGGATTGAGGCGCGACGAAAAATTCTTCCAGCAAGATACTTTGCCTCCAGACCGCAGGTTCCGCAAACTGTTCCACCTCGTCGTGTAGCTTGGGCACAGCTCCAACCTACGCTGGAACGTCGCATCCTCAGAGTCTTTTTCCCATTCAACCTGAAAATCCAAACTGCCATACAAGGTTTGTGGAAAGTGGAGCTGTGCTTCGCGCACACGCGGCTCACAGACCTCAGCTCTGTGGTCGCCGCTCTCGTCAGAAACTCAGAACAAGATAACCGCACCCTTGGAAAACTTCCCTCTGATCCAAGCTACTGCACTCCGGTTGTCCCCGGAAACAGTGGAGCAGCACGCCAACACAATCGCGGCATGGATTGTGTTGGAGCGCGAGAACGCGCAGCCTTCTGCCAAGGCAAATATTCAAAAGCAACCCGCCCTTTCTGCCAACCACAAATGTCAGGCGCTCCGTCAGAAAGCGGCGGCAGAGGCCAAAGCGGAACAAGAGAAGAAGAAAGCGGCAAAAAGCTTCAAGCTTCTTGGCAACCAAACTAATGATGACATTTTCGTTTTTCTTGACCATTACAAAACCCATTGCGTGCGCGCTGGATTTCGAAGACTTACAAAACTCTGATGGCGTCCTAGGAGGCAGAAAAGAGGAAAGAGAAGCAAAGGCGGCAAGAAGCAGCCAGAAAAAAAGGAGAGGCGGAAG
>VSDK01018978.1:32865-61772 GCA_009767595.1 Symbiodinium kawagutii
AATACGAAGGCGGGATGATGAGGATGATTGACATTGTCGTTGATAGCCAACGGATGCCAGCAATCGGGGTAGTGGATGACAATAATGACAATGATGACGACAACTGCAGCCCTGTTCAGATACCGACTTCAGAGTGTTGTGATAAAAGATTAGTTCTCAATCAATAATATCGCAGAGTGCTTGCAATCTGGATTTAGCATTGCGAGACAATGAAGCTGAGGTGTCTATGCATTCTGGTGAACTCATTTTACAGTAAAACCCAGGCTTGATGGAAATGACAAACTCTCAAACGTTTAAGTCTTCAAAACAGCTTGATTGAAATGAGGCAGTGTTGCAACGTTGGTGATGTGTGTGTGTGTATATGATATATTTATAGAGGTGTTATATATATATATATATACACATGAAAATTAGATAAATCGACACGCACCTAGATTTAGTGTATGGCATCCAAGAACTACCCCAGCATTTTAAACTCAAACCTTGCGCTTTCTCCCACCTTTTGAACCAGGTAACATGACCGTCTAAGACAAACAGCAAAGCAACACTAAATCTTCCCAAATCTTGACAATTGCTGTGAATTGCCCACTTCTTCAAGTCTTCACCTCAGAGATCCTGGACTCTTCTCGCTTGTTCAGGCGGTGTGATCTTCCTGGCCTTGGAACTTGCCACGGTCTTGGCTCTGGCTCCTGGGACTGCTGAGTGGGGACAGTTGGCCTATGGCTTCACTCTGCTTGGCGCCGTGCTTGCTGTGATGGTCATGGCGGATCCTTGGAGCAACGGGGGCGAAGCTTCGAGAAAAGGGCAAAGCTACACTGGGCATCTGCCTTCTCATCTCACTTTTGTCGTCATAGCAGTGAGTTGCGGATCAGGAATGGCGGCAGACTAGAGGAACTCCCCTCATCTTAGATTGCAGGCCTTCTGATCGGAGATTTTTGCCGGCCTAGATCTACTGGTTGAAGCATGTGGTGAATTTCTCGTTGTAAAAGCGTCTGGAAACGCGACCGGTTTTTGGACACAACAAAATGTGATTCGCAGGGAGAGCCAGAATGATCATAACTCGTGCGGAAGCCATCAATTAGGGCACCTCGAGTTGCGAATCATCCCATTTGTCCAATGTTTAAGATCAATGCTTGCAGCTAGCGAAAGGCGTGGACTCGCCTGTGTGCAATGGGTCCACAGTACATGTGGATGTTGAGGATACCCATGTTGGTAGTTGCCTGGACAATGTTTGGGAGGATGGAGACAGCATGAAACAAGTTTATATCAGCCACGGTAGATGTAATAATTTGGCGAGATTGCATTGAAAAGTGGGGGGTTGCCGCTATCTAGGGTCTGGCTGGGGCTTTTTGTGGGTCGTGTATCCGATGTTGGACCCACATGGGGTAGGTCGGGTTCAATTACCACCCATTCTCTCTATTTCAAGCCAAAAGTGATTATTAGATGCAGAAGCCTTGGTCAACTACCACAATTTCCCAGCTCATGATTTGAGATTCTCAGTCCCATTGAATGTATAGAGACAGCTCTGACACAGGGCCATCCTTTGGCAGTTGCGACGCCAATGCGGTGCATTTACAGAGATCACAGGTAGGGCAGGGTATCGCCTCTAACTTCTATCTGGCCAGGGGACCTTGGAATTCTAAGCCGATGGTTGCTTTGGGATGCCGCAGAGGCACCGGCACCGGGCACCAAGGTCATCAATCAGGGCCCAGAGGTATCAAACCTCACCTGGACAGCCTTGAGTATTCACATGCTGCTGCCATGGACCCTGACCAAAGTCGTTTCAGATCTTCTCGATGCTCCATTGGCCAATTGTGTTCAGGATCGGGACTGAAGTTAGATGCTCCGCTTTTTTTTTGCGGTGTGGGATGCTGCAGTGAGAGTTCAGGAATCGAAAGTGACAAAAGTCCAGCTCCGTGCAGGACTTTGAAGTCTTGTCCTTGCGCTACAGCATTGCAGCTGCTTACTCCTTGTTCTTCTTCATGTGGACCTTGTGGGCCTGCTACTGGACAAACCCAGGCCTGATGGCTACGGTGCATTGAATCAGTAACTCAGAATGGAGCTTAGCAGCAGCAATGAATGCGATACAGCGGATACAAAGCAAAACTAGGTGTATTTAGCCAACAATTATATGAATTACATATATATATATATATATATATATATGAGTTTCTGGCTCCCAAGTTTCCGGGGGCCCAGTTTGAATCTGGATGCCAGGTGCTTTCTGGCGTCCTTGTTTCATGGGCATTGTCCTGATTCTGTTGACGCCGGGGCTATCGCACATCACAGGACAGATGAAGTGCAAAGGTTTGTGCAGCTCATTCGTCTTGATTTTTCTTGCTGTTTTTAGCTTGTATCTTTCCCCTGTCCATGTGGTTGGGTGCTTTTTCTTGATTCAAATCCATTTTCAGGGAAGATAGGATCCGAACGCAGAGAGGAACCGGTTCCCTTGGAAATTTGGAACTGCCACTGGGTATCTGGCGCAGGAGTTGATGTGTTCCTGGGGCCCTGGGCCATGTTTGGTGGTTCACATGATGGCTGGAACTTGTCAACTGGAGGCCAGCGGCCGGGGTGGGCTTGGCAAGTGAATGTTTCCAGTAGAAGGGGGTGGCATCTACAAGCATCTACCATCACCAGTGTCCAGTAGTTGAATGGCTGCGTCAAGTTGGACCTGGACTCGCAGAAAATGTGTCTATTTTACACATATTTACGCATAAGAGCTTTGACTGGATTGTTTTGGGGGATAGACGACTTGTGACAAGATTTCCCCGTAGCGGGCAAGTGCGATCTGATTGCAGAAATTAAGCAAATTGACAGCATGGAATTCGTTTGCTTCAACCTTTGAACCTTCGTCTTTTCAATTCTGGAAAGCTTTCTTCACGGCAAATTGTGAGTTGATTCAGGCAACTTGGTCAAGTCTTGGAGTTCAAAGGTTGCCTCAGAAAAGCTTCCTCAGCTATCTCTTCCGCTTCAGCTCTTTCGAAGTAGCAATTTCCCTGGAAAACCGGCTGACAGGCAAGGTGGTGATCGCTGGTGCCGTGGTGATGTCTTTGATCATGATTATCTTGGCACGGAGAGGCTTCCAAGAAATCAAAACCTTCGAGTTCAGTCGGAGGGGCCAGGAAGCTTCTCTCGCTTTGGTCAGGACTCTTGGGGCCGAAGTCAGAGTAGTCAGTGCGAAGTGGGAAAGCACGACATTTTGAACATCTGAACGCTGTTCAGCACTTGCCCTGTCCTGACAGTCTTGTCGTGTCCGAATAGTTTACAGCTGCAGGAAACGAAGGCCTGAACTGCTCTGACCCTCTCCTCCTCTCCCCTGCTCTCCCCCTCCTTCCTCAGTTTTGTCCAACAAGCTGCAGCTTTGGCTTCCTCCTTCTGGCTTTTGGTTCAGCACCATCCACAGCGCTTTCATCACATATGTTTTGCATGTTCCGCTGTCCATTTGTCTTTTTTTGTCTTAGAAACCAGAACCACAGTACTAGTTCTCCCCAATGACAGAGCACTTTTGTTTGGCCTTGCTGGCTGTCCAGCCTTTAGGTGGTACATCTTAGAGAGTGAAATCTATGGCATTGGATTCTACGACTTCACTAGCACCTGCTGGATTCATGACTACTTTCTCTTATCCGAAAGCACTTGCAATAGGTCCCACCTCTATTTCTACCTGCCCCAAAAATCCGCCCAAGTCAGTTTTTTATAGTTCGAAAGTTTCAAGACTTGGTGAGGGATCAATTAGAGTTCACTGAGTGGACTCAAAAAAAAAAGTCACCCCTTGGTGAGACATGGTAACCGTTGCAGCCAGGATCTTGATCCCCTTCTGGATCTTTGAACACGTGAACTGGGGCGGAGACGACTCCCCCGTGTCCAAATGGTTCTCTCCACAGTTGATGCCTGGAGGAGGCGCCAGCGCTGCTACAAGGTGACCAGCCTCAGCAAAGCCACCAGTAGACATGTCAGTAGATGAAGTCACATGGCTTTGAGCATGTTCCCAAGCCTGGGATCATTCAGTAACTAAGTATGTTCCGCATGTTTTCTTGGGTCATTTCACGTGTTTTTTAAATGCGGACTTAGTATTGACATGATTTCGGTATGTGTGGTGACGCATTTGTCGGTTTTGGGAATGCAACGGATCAACTGACACACATTTTAACAAACTCTTTTGTATATGTGCTGTTCTGACTGTTCTGTCGACCTTTGCACCGGCATTTCCTTTGTATATAACTGGAAAGTTAACGGACATGTGCAATGGCAAGTCAATTCATGAATTTACACGCATACGTATTTGCATTATGACATATGCATTGGAATCTTACCTGCCATGTGTTCTAGCTCATGGGATGATCTAGGTGCTGTAGGTGTCAGGTCCGAAGGACGGACGAGAAAGCACGCAAAAGATTGGAGACCACCTGCGACAGGTGCAGAATGATATGGATCTCCTCCGAAAGCGGTGATGATTCCGTATTCATGGATTTGGTAGCAAGGACCATGCTATGCGGGGTCGGGATTACCAAGACCATGAAGGGATGACGGAAAGAGTTCACCACCTCAACATGTTTATGAGGAAACCTGTTGCTTTGGAGGCTCCAAGTTGATCCACCCATGGTTGTGCTTATCCTTACTTTTCAGGATCATGAATGGAGGACTACTATTCTTTCTGGGTGGAGTCAATTTTCTGAGCGCCCCGTGTTTCAACAAGAAATGCTACCACAACATCAACAGCGACAGTGACAGTGTCCAGTGAGCGGCTGCAGATGGAGCCTTTGCACATGTCTTCATGCGCGTGAACCTGCTCTGTTTGGCTGCGGGCCTTTGCTCTCCCTTTTTCGCCATGGTGACCAGTGCAGGCAGCAGCTACGGACCAGGTGATTCCAATCCATATACATCAGGGATGGATAATCCGATTGACCCTGCATGGATTTCAGTATTGTGTGTGTCTCACGGAATTTGACCAAAGTATATTGGCTCTTTGCAAGTTGTTTTGCACTCTGCTGAAGTTGGGTGAGTCTTGCAAGACTGGTTGGGATATGCTGGGACAGCCTGGAGGGATGATATTTATTGCAACTTCCAAGTTTGGCCCTTCTGAAATCAGCTTAACTGCCAATGCATTGGACAAGATTCATTTCTCTCGCAACCTGGGAGGCTTTGTGATGGCTTGCTCCAGAAACAGTTTCGATCCGGACTGCCCTACCCAACACATAGCCTTGATGTTGCTTGGGCGTTGAGATTTCATCAGAGTGCCCTGACCAGCTCCAACGACGCACGCACTGTTGATTTCTCGTAAAGCAAAGGTTGAAGGAACCTTCTGATGTCATCTCTGTGGGTTTTCATTGGATGTGCCAGGCTTCATGCTCGCAAGATGTCAGCCGTCGCTCTGCGCTAAGGCTACTGGTGTTGTCCTTTACACCTTGTGATGCTTACTATAGCTTGAGGAACGTGTTGAGGGAGCATGCACCCAGTTCCAAGAGATTCCTGGGAGGCCTGTGTGAACTGGCATGGGTGCATTGGGAGAGTTTTTCGTTGCAACTTTCATAATCTTTGCTAAAGGAGTGATTTTTAGCATGGCATCCTGATGTTCTAGATATCGACGGTTTCAAAGTTGAATCCAAATTTCTTAGTGTCCTGCACGTAGTCCTGAAGTGGAAGTGTGCTCGTGCGTTCTTGTGACGACAGATAGCGGCGATCGTTTGTGGCCAAAGAACTTATTCCGGCTTCATTGTAGCCTTCTCTACTTCTTCGCGGCCGAATTCAAAATCCAACCAGAGTGGCTGGGTCCCCATGGCGGTACTTTGTTGAAGGACCCGGGTGGCTGTGATGCATGTGCCTACCAGCCCAGCGAAGGGTCGAGTAGTATCTCCCAACGATGGCTTTCTCTCACCTTTCCATCCTTTGGAATTATAAACAGCTTGCGATCTTTATCGACAACCTGCCATGATGGCAATGGTATGTAAGGAAGTAGCTCCCAACTGTCATGTGAATGCCTGGCATCGCGGTCATCATCTCTTTGGAAAAGTGCTGACAGGCACTTTCACCAAGAGACAGCCCCGGCCCTGGAGGACATTCACATCTTCGAGCTGTCACCCTTGAGAGATTTGGAAAGCGTCCTCCTTCCAACACAGCGAGTGAGGACGGATGGGCTCCAAAACGTGTTGGACAACACCTTCAGATTCTTGAAACGAGCACACTACAGGGGTATCTTATGAGTGCCTTGCATATCTATCTACGCGTTAGATATCATACATCTACTACTAATATATGCTGTATGCAAATGCAAATAAGTAAACATAGTTATTTCATATGCATATGCACTTGCTACGTTAAGTAAATAATCATGGAATGTTGTGGAATGCTGTGGCATGTTGTGTGGTGTCAAATAATGCAATGTTATGCGCAGTACTCCAACGTAACCTGGCCCAGTGCTATATAGTGCACTGCAGCGCAGTGAAATGTAGTTTGATGAATGTAATCTAATGTCACACAAGGGAGTGTAATGTCAAGGCATGTTTGCATGTGCACATGTTGAACGGCCTCCAGCAAGCCTTCCGCAAGGCCGTTGGCAGAGCAGTCACAGGGTCACTTGGGCAGTCATGAAAAGTATGGACCAGGGCCAGGCTCAGGAAATGGAGGTCAGAGTCAGCTCCGCCACGAAAGCATGAGAGCCATGCTGTGGGTACCACGGATGTCTGGAGAGCAGGTCTCGGACACCAAAGGAGTCGAGAAAAATGTGGCAGAAAAGGATGGAGAGACAAGTTTGTAGATCTAGAGATCGACTGATCGAGAGATCGAGAGATCGAGAGATATGGATGGCGATGGCAATAGTCAGTGACGGAAGAGATAGAGATAGGCAGAAGAGACAGGAAGAGGCAGGCAGCTGGATCGAGAGACAGACGCAGAGACAGAGACAGATACAGAGACAAAAAGACAGACAGACAAACAGACAGACAGGCAGGCAGGCAGGCAGGCAGACAGAGAAATAGATGAACAGAGAGGTCAAGATACCTGTATACAGACAGGGCCAAAGAGACAAGGAGACAAGATAGAGGACTTGGTAAGAAAGAACTGAAGAAAGAAAGCGGCAAGCATGACCGATGGAAAAGCAAACGAAGAGAGGAAGGTGCTGTCATTCCTCCACTTGCAGAGTTTGAGGTTCAAATGAGGCTTTGAGAGTTTAGTCTTTTGGTGTTGGCGGTGGGATGGTGGGGAACATATACATGTGCCTGTCAAGGGGCTTTTGGTTTGTGTGGAGGGTGGGTTGGGACGAGGAGGAAGGGGCCCGAGCGAACATATACATGGGGCAATGAGGTTCATTATTGAAGGGTGTTTGGAGCTGTGGTTTGGGGAGGTGGGTTTGGGTCACAGGTTTAGGTTTTTTACATTTTATGCTTTCAGGGGACTGTTGAGGTGGAGGCTAGGGTCAGTGGGTTGAACATGGGTGTCTATATATCTTTGATGTTTGTCGTTCAGTTATGTTTTTGGTCTCATGTTTTTGATGTATTGAGCGAGCTGCAAAGATAGACATGTTGCATGAAAGTTTCGGAATTTCGGATTTGCGAACGTATGGGCGATGAGTTTTAAGGAATTTAGGAGCTTTCCTATCGATTATTTTTTTCCACGTATATAATTCTTTGTAAGGGCTTGCGGTGTGAGACCCCATCCCCACCAGGGAGTTGTTCGCTCATTTGATGGCCGTTGGCATCATTGTCGTAGAGATCTCCTTGGCCTTCGGTTTTTGGAGTGCCATGGCCTCTGACATGATCTCCTTCTGGGCAACCCTGCCGCGTGTTGTGAAGCCTCCTTGGTGGTTTCAAAGCACAGCTCCCATTGACCTGGCCGTAACTGTTTTTCTTGTGATCCCTGGCTACTGCAAGGGTTACGACACTTTTGAGAAGTCCATTGGTTGAAAGAACATACGGGGGATTCTTAAAATAAGGACACCCCAAAAAATGATGGGGGTATGTTAACCCCCATTTTGAGAAACCACTACCACTATGAAAGCTTAGAACAAATTCAATTTGGGATTCATTTCCCCAAGATGCATAGCTGGGCTGCATGCACAGCTGCATGAAGGCGATTTCCGATGGGTCACCCGAGTTCTCAGGTGCCCGTTATAGTGGCATCTTCATGTTGGCCACTGTGGGGATGCACCTGTCCATGTCGTTGCTGTGCGGACAGCTGGGCGGATTCACTCAAGCTGGCTGGACTGGCATGCTATGCATAGGCCACCCGAAACTGGAGGACACTTGACCTGAGAACCAGGTTGTGAAGCACACCACTACCCTACTACTGCCCTACCACTACCCTTCTGCCTTAGATTCTCAGCCCTTGTTTGGGACATCATTAGGGTTGTCAACAATGTTGCTGAATCGGTCAGATGCTGGATCTGACCAAAGGATTGGGAGGGCCACTGATGTTGCACTCCTGTGATTAGTGGTCAAAACTCCAGAGTTGAGCATCAACTAGTAACACCATGACTTTCCGACTGAGAATCCAGTTCACCAAGCAGTCAAACCACCAGTTACACCACTAGCTAAACCACCAGTAAGGACCACCATTCAACAACCAACGAGTCGTCGAAAATCCGGAACCGTCAACGGCGTGTCGCCTTCTTTGAGGAGATCTTGGAGGATCCCAAGAACTTCACCATCGCCGCATTGGCCTGCGTGACAATCTACAGCTTCACCGGAGAGATCTTCGAGCTCTATGGACCCCCAGCGTGAGCGCAGTCGCAGCAGTCCCATGGCTGTTCTTTTTACCTCTTGTGTGGATGACTTGGTGAAACTTCCGACAATGTTAGCGATGGTTCTAGCATTGAAAGCTTCACCATGATCAACCAATAATGGGATTAACGAATCAAACGTGATAACATTGTAACCGTCAGCATTTCATGGTTGGCACTGGATGCTTCAGAATAGAACAGCCTGGTGATCACCGCACCTACGGCGGTTCGCCGGTCCCATGTGCCGGCGGTTCACATGTGAAAGCTGTGGTGCACAAAAGCCTTGAGTAAATGCTTCGGGTGGCGGCTCTTGGGATGGAACTGGACCAGCAATCCAGCTGTGAAACCCTGTGAAAGGTACAGCTGAGTTGTTTCAGTGGGAGGATTGTTGGGATGTTGAACGTCTAGGAGAGAACCGTAGCTTTGCATATTGTATGCTGTAGTTGGTTGTTATCCCTTATATACAGTTCATCAGTTGGCTATAGCTTTCAACCCTGACATTCCTCAGACATTCTGGCCCAAGATGTGGCAGCTGGTGCCGATGCCTGCAGATGCCTCTGGGCTGACCTGGTGCAGGGTGGAGATGAGTTCTGGTGCAGAATGCCATGGGACAAACCCATGGTGTTGGCAATGGTCAGTGATGGTTGGTGGTTGGTTCATGGTGAAACAAGTCTGTCAAACCTGCAGCAGAAAACTGGGCTGACGCGTCCTTGGATCCTGGGTGTGACTTTTGGACTGGGCAAAGATGGTACTGTGTTGAGGGTGGCTTGCGATGTCCGGATTGTTCTTCTCTATTGGAAGGTAATACGTGGTACTTATCCCCATTTGCATAGAAGAGGTATCCAGTGTTTCATGCCCAATCATGTAGTCTTGGTGCTTGCAAACATACAGTAGTTCTGGTGGTTGTGGTTGCTGTTGCGCATTCGCCGTTGCCACTGTTGCTGGTGTCTGTGATTTTTTTTGTTGTTGATTATGTCCCATCATGTTCATCCAAAGCTTGGTGTTTGCTGGATGTACTTGTCAGTGTTTTTTTTGTTGTTGTTGGAACCGAGGTTCACTTGCTGTGGGCAAGTCCCTGCCGTGACTTGGTAACAGAGAAGCCTGTGCAGCCTTCCAGCTTTGCATTTGACCACAATTTTGGGCTCCTGGAGCGTGCCCTGTTACTGGGACATGGTCTTCCAAGCTGGAGAATTTACTGAGAATCTCCTGAACTCAACTGATTAACGGTGGGCACACAGTGGTTGTTGCGGATTGAAATGTCAAGATTGTTTGTGTTAGAGCTCATTTTGCAAAGCTTTGATTTTGCTACTCATCTTTCACTTGGCTGCAGGTCGACGTGAGTGCGGAAGTGCAGGCAGAAGTAGATGTGGAAGGTGACTTGTGGCAGGCGAGGAATTCTGTCGGGGAGGAAAAGTGGCCTCCAATTGATCATGGAAAAACCCGAGCCATCAAGTGGTGGTTTCTCAAAATAGGGGGCCCAAAAAATGGCTGGTTTATTACTATAAATGACTAGTATTAGATCATTTAGGGGTACCCCTATTTTGAGAAACACCCAAGTGCTTCCAATTTTGTGAAAGTTGCCTGTTTGACACATCTCGCGCATGAAAAGTTGAGGCGCTTGAAACTGGGCCCAAGATAGTTAGACAGGACTTGGAGCCTCGTTGCCTGGGACGGGCCAAAACGAGGCAGGGAAGCAATGGCAGTGGTGTGCAGGCTCCGCGCAATTTTCCTGGCCCTGGCTGTGATTCTGGTCACAGCTTGGTTTCCAGCATGGATGATGCCCAGCTCCTTTCCGACAGCCCCAAAGATCGTTTCGAGCCCACCAAGCCTGCAGAAAGCCATGAAAGCGAATTCCAACATGCAACAGACCCATTTGACTTTGGCCTTGGTTGCCTGTGCCGTTGCAGGCTATGCCTTGCGATCCAAGCGACATGCACCACGACAGGCTATGAAGCACTTGGAGCCCACGCCTGTTCCAAAGCACTTGGAAGCTCCGGAGGAGCCAATTGCAGTGGAGACAGTTGAGGTGTCTCGAGGCCAGTTGCTTCGTGGCATGAGTGGCGTGGCTCTGGCGACGGCCGTGGCGCCACCTGCCAATGCAGCCGCTCCCACTTGGGTCCAGTACGACTTGAACACCGGGGAAACTTTGTACGACATTGACTTCGATGAGAAGGACCCCAATCATGGATTCATTGTCGGTGCCAGGGCTTTGTTCTACGAGACCAAAGATGGTGGAAATCGATGGGTGTCCCGGTCATTTGCCAACCTGGGCAAAGGAGAAGACATCAGCTACCGTTTTCAGACGGTCTCAGTGAATGGAGACGAAGTTTGGATTGTGGGCAAGCCTCCCTTGCTTCTCCACTCCAAGGATGGTGGAAAGAGTTGGAAAAAGGTTCCCGTCTCGAGGAAATTGCCGGGAGAGCCCAAGGTCATTGTGTCCTTGGGCCCTGGCAAAGCTGAGATGGCCACCAACAGTGGTGCCATTTATATCACAGAGAATGATGGAAAAAATTGGAGTTCAAAAGTCTCAGAGACCATTGATGCAACCCTGAACCGGGTTTCAGCCAGCGGTGTGTCTGGTGGAAGTTACTTCACAGGAAGTGTGAAGGCCATCAAGAGGGACACCAGTGGTCGTTACTTGGCCGTTGCCCAGCGTGGAAACTTCTACTTGAGCTTCGCACCAGGTCAGTTTGGGAAAAAATGGGGGGGGGGCTCAAGTTGACCTGGTTACCAGTTACCCTGTAACACTCAACAGTTTGATCTACCCCCCAGTTACCCTGTTGAGTGGGACATTTCTTTGCTCAGATGATGTTTCCTTGTATTTTACAAGCCCTGCCTCCAGGTGATGAGCGTTGGCTCCCACACAACCGAATTTCTGCCCGACGTATTCAGGGCATGGGCTTCAGGGAGCCAGCAGATGGAGAGACCCAGGGAGGAGCCTGGATGAGTCTCAACGGTGGTGTGCTCACTACTTGTGACAAGGAAGGCTTCATGGACTTGGGATCCGATACCAAGGCCGGGCAGGGAATGGTGGTGCAAGGTGGAAGAAACGCTTAAAAGCGCGAACAGGATTGATCTCAGGATATCATGTACGCATGTGAGTCTGTGTGTGTGTGTGTGTGTGACTGTGCATTAGCTACAAATCACATGTCAAGATCTCCTTGACATTTGAAGTGCATTTGCTGAGCCCACAATGTTCACAAGTTGGTTGATTTCTCCCGCTCAATTCCTATCTAAAGTTCCACAGAATTTCCTACTTTCACAACTTCTCACAGAGGATTTTCCGCGGAAATCTCCAACTTTTTGTTGGTGAACTTATCATTAGTCTGGTTGGTGGTTTCAAACATTTTATATTTTCCCTAGTAATTATGAACAAATAGTTGGTTGACTCATATTTTTCATTGGGGTTCAACCCACCAACCGGCTAGTGGTTCTACTGACCCATAGCCATGACTTTTCTTCGAAACGTTCCCAGCATCTTCTCCAGGAGCTGTTCCAGGTCGCCAAGATTCGTTCAGGTGCGGTGGCGCAGCCGATCATAGGTGGCGGTTTGCTCCACTGACCAGCAATGAATCAGTGGTTGATCATTGGTTGATCATTGGTTGATCATTGGTGATTATTGGTGACCATGGGTGATTATTGGTGATCATTGGTGATTATCGATGATTGATTCACCATCATTAGATACTCTCGTAATCATTGCTTATCATGGGCTGAATGAAGTTTTCAAGATCAGCATCATTGGTTTAATGAAGTTTTTAAGAGTAACATCATTGGTCAATGGTGAAATCATGATTGTTGATAGCGAATATCAGCACCATTCATGGTTATTCATGATGGTGATCATAATGATGGTAAAACTGATGATGAACAAAGGTTGTGATCGTACTGAAGGTGAACACAAAGGGTTACAAGAATTCTAATGGGCGTTGTATAGCTGATTGTAGATGGCAGTACGTTATATTTGATGGTTCAGAATGATTAAGAACAGTGGTCGATTGATGGTTCTATAAATTATTGTAGTGATGGTTATGCAGTGGTTGATTACAGCAAATAGCGATGGTTGATGCTCATACAATGATGATTAATCATGATAGCATGATCAAGAACAGTTGATAATGATGAATGATGATTCACACTATCAACCAGCAATGATTATCACAGCATTAATCATTGTCTGTTGCTGACGGTTAACTGTTCACTGTGAATCATCATTGCTGATAGAACATGATGATTATCCATGGTGAATGCAAGAAATACTGGTCAGTGTGGGATCCTTTGGGTTGATAGTGCTGATAGTTTTAAGATTTGTCAGCTGGCGAACAGTCAGTGGGACAAAATCAATGATGGTAAGAGGTGACGGTTGATAGTGGTACCGCGGGATCGTCACGTGCTTGGTCAATAGTTTTTGTCAAAAACGGATTGCAACGGACCATCCCCCAGCAAATCAGTGTAGACAAATTCACCAGCAGCTCTCAGTCGCGGCGTGGCAGGCGGCATTGGAATCATCGACATCGGCTTCCGAACCCCAACCGAAGCCTATGCCACAGGTGGTAGTGGAGTTATCTACCAGACAAAAGATGGAGGAAAGAATTGGAGCTTTGACCCGTCCGCCAAGGACTTACCTTGCAACTTGTACAACGTGAAATTTTTCCAAAATGGCAAGGTGGGTTACATGGTGGGTTCCGCCGGCATTTTGCTTCGGCGCACCTTTTCAGAGGCTTGATTCGCTTGAGTGAGAAATGGTGCGGACGTGGATTTGCTGCTCTGAACAGCTGTCGTGGCTGTGATTCTGAGGTAAACTGAGCTAAGGAGCCAAGGTTATCCATATATCCCTTTACACGGGGAGCCAAGGAGCTACCAGGGGTGTCCTTACCATGTGGACCATATGGTAAGAAACAGAACCTGTGGTTCTTGGTGTCTACCCCCTGCCATGCTGGATCCCCTGCCACGCTCGATCCCGAAAAGTCACTGCGCTTTCGCTTGCAGGACAGCATCTTCCACGAGGCGAGTTGCTTGAAGACTGGTTACTGGAGCTCCCAAACTTGGCACTGCTACACATGGTAATGGAAAAGTCAGCATTTGTTGGTAATTTTTCAAGATCAATCCAAAAGTAAGCAAAATGATTCGGACCAAACAAATGGCACTTTTCCCTTTTCAAGGTTTTCTCTGACTTGTTGTTGTTTTTTGTGGGTGATTTGACCTGCAACGTGTTGGCGTCGCCTGCTGCGAAGTTCATCACAGGTGGAAGACCGCGAACATCACAACTTCGAAATCGAGGCACGTGAAGCTGGGGTTCATGCCAGGGCAAAGCATATCGCCGCGATCACGTAGTGCTTTCTCAATAGCTGGAGGGACCCAAAATGGTTGGTTTCATACTATAAATGGGTAATCAATCATACTATAAACTGGATGATTTACGGGGACCCCTAGAATCAGAAACCACCCCTTTGCATCAGCGTTAACCATTCTCTTCTCGTACAGGGCAGAAAAGCAGAAGGAATCCAGATCAGTGGCACCCAGTCGGTTGATCTCTTTAGCTTTTCTTTTTCATCTAGAACCTTGCACTGATAGTATAGACTAGTATGTATAGCCTAATAGCATCAGAAATTTAATGTAGAACATATACTAGTATTACACTCTTATGGTATATATAATCTGTATATAGTATACGTGTAGCATCATCAATTTATCTCAGATGCACCAATACAACTGTACTTGATTAACAGGCATCAGCATCAAACATGACGGGGGTCACCTGTCCACAAAGCTATCAAGCCGAATCGAACTACGTCTCCTTTAGATCAGTCGTTTTGCGCGTAGAGTGGGTGGCTTTCAGAGATTATTTAATAGCAGCTGCCATTACCCTGTTTTTCAGCATGGGTATTGATAATCATTAAGTCATTGAGTGCTTGGAGATTTTAATGGTGACGATAGTTCTAGGCCTGAAATTGGGCTTCTGAGATTCCGATTCAGTCTCCGACTGCAGCTGGCTCACAGGCTTGCGGAGTGCCGGGGGGAATTTTTTTCGGTCACCACACAGATGGCAGTAGGTCGAAATCAGCCGTTCCCAAAGCTTGAGAATTACCAGCAATTGAAGACCAGCTCGTTTTTTCTACTTTCTGGATCATCAGGGCACCAGGCAGCATTCACTTCTTTCACAACATTACTGCACACCCCTGCATTTCTGCGCCGTGCTATGCCACCTAAATCAGTCCTTTCGGTCCATGGGTCGTCGGAGCCACAGATGGACGTATGTTGATCTTGGCAAGTTGTTTTGACATTGAAGGGCATCTACTTTGCTCCGTTGGAGTTCCTAAGCCTTCAAAGTGTAGAGTCTAGAACCTTGACCCAAGGGTGCATTCAACTTGTGCCAAGGATTCCACGGCTTTGGATCGTGCTTTCATTCACGTTGACACTGTGGGTGGACGCTGCCACAGTGCAGACCAGCGGGAAGCAACGCAGTGAGGCGCGGCGGAAGGACAGATTGACAGGTGTCCGACACATCGCATCCCATCCATTGGCTGGCTCCCCTTGCAACCTGCAGCGTACTACACCACAGGATTGCAGGTTGCAGGGGGTTCACGTTGAGGGACGAACAAGATCTTGTTTTTGCTTGAGATTTGGATCGAAGCTAGGGACTGTGCAGACATTGGTTACTTGCAATTCCCATAGACACGTTCATATTTTTTCCCAGAAATGGTTCATGGGAAAATCTACCGGAAAACCCCGTGACTGGTCCTCAAAACAAGGCTTTCCAACCAACCAGTCCAGTGTGAAAAAAACATCAAGTCTGGAAGCACCGTGTTGATGGCGTGGCTTTGGGGTTCAGCTGTCGTCGACGAGTTTGACATGTTGACATATGGAGAACCTGGCGTGCGAAGCTGACTTTGCAACGCTGCTCTTTGATTGGTTGTTCTTGATGCTTCTACGGTTTTTTTAAAGAGGTGTCACAGTGCAATCTGGTTGACTTAGAATGGATTATTGTAGCATTACCACTATCATTATGGTTGAACATTGCTACAAAGAACTTTAGCACGCCATTCATTAGCCGGCCTGGATCAGGTGTTGAACGACAGAGCTGCGACTGTCCGACGTGGCAGGCTGGATGGATCCTGGGTGCATCCTGGCAGCCTGCGAGTTGAAGATGGTTAAGGATTGCTCAAAGATTTGGCGGTTTCTCGAGTCACAGGGGTACCCAAAGAATGGTTGGCAACGATTGGTTTATTACCATAAAGGGTTTATATTGGACGATTTGGAGGGTCCCCTATGGCTTGAGAAACCACCATTTGGCATTATAGTTCTTCACCTCGCCAGCTCACGGATGACCAGAAAGGTCAAGGAAAGATGTGTTACCCGCAACGCACACCGACGATCTGTCACCGATTTCATCCTGGTGCTATGTTTCACGGATCAGGTTGAAGGGTGCTGCGGGCCGCTCATCGCAGCTGATTCGAGACTCGATCGGCTGACCATGGAGTCCCGGGATTTGTTTCGTGGTGTTTCGGGAATGGACTCACATGGTCTATGTTATATATACATGTGATATGTACATATAGATATGTGTTTACATATATAGAAATGTTTGACCTCTTGTCTATCAGCAAGGGTCACAGCCCAGCCATGTCTTGGGTGCTGTATAGGATTGCGAAGCTACTCAGCCTATTCCGAAAGGGACAAAAAAGAGAAAAACGACAGCTCCAATCTCCAATGCCAATGCTTTGGTAATAAAACCTGTACTGACCTGATGTTAGTGAGTCGCAGCTTTTTTCTATTGGGCTCATCATTCATTTTCATTTTCATCACTGTCGTTAGCAGGATCATCATGTTTTCCCTTCTGACCGCACTTCTCACAGATATGAGTCTGATTGGTGAGGATCCAAGAACCCAAGAAAAACAGCCAACGTATATCAGAAAGCTAGCAGCTAGCGTTGTGGAGTATGGCAAAGGTACACCCTTTCTTTTCTGCCACCGCGAAGCGTCACACTGAGGGAAAGAAGGCGCCAAATCGGAGGATGGAGAGCAACTCTTCTCGAAGACTGGGGCGCATAGAGCTGCCCTCAAGAATTTGTATTGCCAGGTGATGTTTGAAAATGAAAAGGAATACCATGAGGGGGATACAAATTCTTGACATAATGTTAACCAGGATTAATAACCCCCCGGTTGAGTAATAGGGGGTATCCCCTAAAAGCTTTGGTTTCCCTTTACATTCGTAACCCCCCCAATTAATCAACCTGGGTGTTTGTTAATCCTGGGTTGACATGACCATGAAAAGGAATACCACAGGGCTTGCAAGGTTGCTCTGTACTTGATCTGGAGAGTCCTACAATCTCTAGTTTGATTTTTGAGGTGTGGAGGTCCTCCAGAGACGAAAGCAGCGGTCTTGTGGTTTCTTAGCTTGTTTCTCTGGGATTGTGCACCAACTCAGTCATGTTGCTATCCCATCAAATATGCTTTTGAAACTTGCAGGGAAAGAAACCTTAGCTACTCAGGTTTGATGGGCTGCATCTGGGTGTTCTCTTTGTCAGCCACAGAGTTGCAAGGGCTGGTTGGACAGTCATCGAAGTCAGCATCAGGCTTTCTGATACTGGCCCACATGCCCAAAAGTAAACCTTCAACTCCTGATTCTGGTTGGTAGCAGTGAAACCCTCACTTGGAGGCTTGGAATCCCTCCCAACAGGCTGGTGATATCATCTACAAGGTGAATCTGTGGCATTCTGTTTTTTGGTGACTGGCTCAATAATGTAGCTGAACCATAAGAGTGGAAAGTCCTTAGCTGGCCATTTCTGCCAGGACACCCGAAGTTTGGGGGCCACAACACCAGGCTACATATTCTAAGGGTTGTCGCTCAAAGTTTGTTCTAACATTTCAAAAGCCGGAAACTACTTCGCTATGCTTCACTATCACTACCATACTTTTCTTTCTTTTTTATCTATTTGTCCATCTTTTGTCTACTTATCTTCATTGGAAAGGATATTTTTGATCAGTTCTCACACACACATCCACACACATACATAGACATACACACAATGAAGGGCATCAGATGCCCTTGCGGGGCTGTATGAGCCTGCCATGAGGTCATCGTCCAAGCGGCATTTCGACCTGCTGGTGCTGATTCCTGCGAGTTGGGAACGAGATCAGACGAGGATCCAAACCATTCGCGACACGTGGACCAAGGACATCGATAAGATGCACCTGTGCCGAAGGCACTTGGTGGGCCCAACAGTGCTGCAGATGCCCATGAAGCCTTGCTAGCCTTGGGCCTGCAGTGGGGATGCTTCTCCCCCGAACAGAGAAATGGCAGTTGCCATTTCAGATGAACATCTGCAGAAATCAGTAGCCGTATAAAACTGGTTGTGAACCCCAGCTCAGTTAGCCAACTTCTAAGTGGTTCTGGCCAGCTAAGAGACTCATAACCCAAGCTTTAGCTGGTTAGGTGCCCGCCTTGTAGGTGTGGAAGCAACCGCACCGTGAAGTATCTCTTCATGCTTGGAGAGGAGGCAGAGGCAGCGGCAGTATGAAATCCACTGCCTACAGTGACAGATCAACCACTGGTTGTCACTTGCATAAGACAAGCAGTAAACTGGTCTTCAGTAGAGGGGCTTTGAATTCCGTTTGCTGAACAATTTGTGGACTCACATCAGGAGAGAGAATCTCATGCTGTTCAGAGAAATCAAACACATGCTAACGAAAACTCTTCGAAAGCAATGAGAGGAGGTGGGGAAGCAGCAGCACCAGCATCGATGAGAGCAAACGATATGAACCATGGGTTGGACTAACCGAAAGTTGCAGATGTGTTCCACCTGCCTGGGGCTTCTAGGGATCTGCAGGGGGTAGGGAGGCCCCACCACGGCGTCACATCCCTGGGTTCCTCGCCACCGCTGAGCCCAGGGCGTGAGTGGCGATGACATCGTGGTTCTGCCCAGGCGAGGGATTTGTGGGACCTGGCAGCTCGTGGCTGAGCTGGTCATTGAATCTGACAGGCTCATCTTCCAGAGAATCTTAGATCTGAATAAGATGATGATTATTATTGAGCTCATCTTAATAAGGTTCATCTGAATTCAATCTGAGCTCATCTTCCAATTATTCTGATGGGTTAATTGTTCCCTTGGAATAAGCATTAACTGTTAATAGAATCACCAAGAATTGCTGAAGTAACAGTGAATCTGTTGAGCCTGTAAAAGTCAGCGGTTTTTCCATTGAAAGATCAAGCGATTCTCTCATTGACAGGCGAATCTACCGGAGAGCAATTGTTAACAGGATGCATTGGGAATAGAACCAACCAAGACTGCAATCAGCAAAATGGCAATGTCTGGTGCAATCTCTGCAACTGCTTGGCTGCATAGCTACCCAAGAATCTGGGTCAAGTTGGTCATGGTACACCAGCTGTTTTCGCTGAGTGAACCTGTACGTACACACCTTACCAGTGAGAGTGGTCCTTCAAATCCCAAGGCTACCCAGCTATTCATTTACCTAACATACCTACTCAGCTCTGTGTTTGTCCATTAATTCATTGATTTTCCATTCAACCAACGCGTTCTTGGCTGATCATGGCATTGTGACAGACATGCCTAGCAGCTATCATCCTACTCAATCATTGCTGTTCTTCGGAAGCGCTGACAAAGCTCCGGTGTACTTCTCGAATGAATCTTTTGGACGTATCCGAGCACAGGAAATATGCCCCAGTATTGCCTGGCCTTGTTGGCCACGCCCTGTTACCACAGTACTCAATGGTGGCAGACAACTCTTCGGGATTCTCGGTTTGTACCAGGTGCAGCAGTGCCTATGAGGAACTTGCAGAGAAGGTGAAGAGGAGCATCCACTATGCTCCTTGGCAAAAAGCTGATCTCCAGTACCAGCTGTTAAGCCTTGGCCCTTTGTTGGCTGAAGCTGGGGCTTGTGTTTGGTGATGTGACCTGCTACCGGTGACAAAATCACGGCTGGAAACTGCTCCACGTTTCACAGGGTAATGCGAAAGAGAGGAAGTTTCCGAAGGAGATCCAAGGCACCAACTCACAGATGGTGAGATCTGGGCTTCACCCAGTCTCTTGCGTCGAATGCATGATGTAAAAGGTGAATGGCTTCTCCGCCATGCCCTGTGGTTTGCTTCCACTGGAAAGTGTTTGTGGGGCATCCCTGGATTTGCTACAGAAATCGCCATTCGATGGTATGATAAAGGCAGCGAAAACAATAGCAACAACAGTGCCAACAAGCGCCTGCTACACACCTGTCAAACCAGGCACGTTCTGCGGCCGCCCCAAGGCTGTCCAGCACTATAACTTCAAATTGCTTCTGAAAGCAGATCCTTGGCGATGGATGGGTCTTTCCGATGGATGATGGCCTCATGGCCATCCGTTTCCAACATGAAAAACTCAGGCCATGTGGAGAATGGAGTGCTAAGGAATGGAGCAGGATCCCGGGACAAGAACTCACCAAGCCATGAGAACTGGTAGGTGCTGGAGCCAGAGTTTGGGGTTGTCACCACGGTAGTGGGAGCATCAGCAACGCTCAAAGCTCCCCGACATTCAGCACAGTGCCTATTTCTATTTCATCTCCAGAATCCGGACTGGGATGCCTGGATCACTCTGAGCAACTTTGGCACATTTCTTTGATTGGCAAAAAGAGTGACATCTCTGATTTCGGTATCATGCATCCATGATGGGTATCCCCTAAATCATGGACACCAATCATGGATACTAATCCTGGATACCAATCATGGATTTTTCAAGGACTTTTCACCAGCATGCCTAGGTAAAAGGCTGGCGAGACACGCAGCTTTGAGCGTCACGCCCCTCGAAAAATAAACGATAAACGAAGGCACACAGCCTAACTATCCTCCACCACATGCGACATCCTGTGCTCTGGAGCAAACATAGCGAAGCGATCCTTTTCACATGGATACCAATCGTTAATACCAGTCATGGATACTAATCCTGGATAGCAATCATTGGTACACAGTTCTCCTTATCTGGCTGTGGGTCAAAACCCCGTACCCCTGGTTCCCCCATCATCAACCATTGTTTTCCCTATAGTTTGTTGGTTATTAACCACCATTATTGGTTGCTTCATATTGACCCATGGCCATCTCATCTCCTGATTTCTTGCGCGCTGAGGACACGGATTCCTGGATCTTCCTGGATCGATTGCTGCGATTCGCAGAAGATCATCGGCTCTTTGACTCCAGGCCCCTGTGCTGAACGCGAGGGTGAACCCAGCAGTGCATCTGCTTGTGCTTGGGTGGTTTTTTCAACGCAAATACCGAGGAATTGGGTGGTTCCCGTTAAAAGCGGAGTGTTTGAAGTGGTATGATTTGTTAAGCATGTTGGAATCATGATTGAACGAAAAAAACATGCAATGTGTTCAAATGATCATTTGGATGTTTATATTTAACTCAAACGATCCAAGACTCATAAGCTCGAATTCAAAGCTATATTCAGGAAATAGTTAATTCATAGGGTAAAGTCATTATAGTTATTTTTTCGTGATTTAGGATGATTATAGCTAAATTACAAGCATTCGGTACCTATAATTTGGAATTCCGCTTGAAAGGAGTACCAACTCATAGGGACCGAATGCTAAATTACACTCGCATCCCTCCGCGGGACTGTGGTATAGCGATTCATGCTGATCAGTCTTTTATCACTGGCAATGATCACACATTTGTTGGTAAGTATTCGCCATCATAGGCCATCATTAGCCGTGACAACTATCAGCCACTAGTGGCTAATGATGGCTATTTATTCAGATACCATCAGTCACTGTTGCTATTTATCAGCCACCAGTGGCTACTGATGGCTAATGATGGTATTTATCAGCCACTGTTGTTATTTATTCGAAGCACTTCACAGGGTCCCGGGGTAGCCACTAGTTGCTCAACCACCTTGGCCCACCAGCGAGGCGCAGCGTCCAAGCAGGAGAGGTGCGCCGCAAGGGTCGACCACAAAGATCGGACGGCAAGAATCCCGACGGAGTCGCTGGGCGATGGGAGAACCACAGGCTGCTGTGTGATGCGTGTCCTCCAGGTCGTATTTGACTGGGCGGCCTGCCCGGATGGTGATGACGCCCACAAACGATGTGATACGGGTGTGGGTCATGACAATATGATGAAGTTCTGGAGAAAATGAGTGTAGGAGTGTCTATGACCGGGTTTGGATGTGGGCATTTTGAGAATATTTTGTCACGACATGCCCATGCATACCCCGCAATGTTCCCACACTGCACCTGACGCAGAGAGATGCTGGAATCCTTTGACGGGAATGGGTGATACCTGAGCAGTGCCAAACACTGGCTGTTTCTCTTGTTGGGAGTGAGACTACTCAGCAAACAGTGAATCATCACCAATAACGCCACTACCCTCACCATCATCATCATCATCATCATCATCATCATCATCATCATCATCATCATCATCATCATCATCATCATCATCATCATCATCATCATCATCATCATCAATCATCATGGTCGTCGTCATCATCTCATCATCATCATCATTAATCATCATCATCATCATCATCATCATCATCATCATCATCATCATCATCATCATCATCATCATCATCATCATCATCATCATCATCATCATCATCATCATCATCATCCTCATCCTCATCATCATCATCATCATCATCATCATCCTCATCATGCTCCTCATCATCCTCCTCCTCATCCTCCTCCTTTTCATCATCATCATCATCGTCAGCATCATCATCATCATCATCATCATCATCATCATCATCATCATCATCATCATCATCCTCATCATCATCATGATCACATTCATCACCACCACCACCACCACCATCATCATCAGCATCATCATCATCATCATCATCATCATCATCATCATCATCATGATCACATTCATCATCACCACCACCACCACCATCATCATCAGCATCATCATCATCATCACCATAATCATCATCATCATCAGCATCATCATCATCATCATCATCATCATCATCATCAGCATCATCAGCATCGTCAGCATCATCAGCATCATCCGCATCATTATCATCATCATCATCATCATCATCATCATCATCATCATCATGATGATCACATTCATCATCACCACCACCACCATCATCATCATCACATTCATCATCACCACCACCACCATCATCATCTCATCATCATCATCATCATCATCACCATCATTGTAATTGCTGTCATGATCATGATGATTATCATTGATATTATCATCATTGCCAGTGTTTTTATCATCGTCCATTCAATATGCCTGTGTCAGGTAGGTAATGGAAAGAGACAGCACCTAGAAGAGCACCTGCCTTTGGTTGATGATCAACCAGAAACTGTTGATTGACCTGGTTCAACGCATGGGTGAACAATAACAGCAGCAGCAAACAACAACCTGCTGTAAGGATACCAGGTGCATGCGGCATGGTGTGGATCCTGAGGTCTTCACCACTTTGACTGGGCAGGAGACCTATCCAGTCTACAGCCCTGGCTGCGGCTACCTCCTCACCCGCAACTTGTGTGACGCAGCAGCAATTCCAGTTTCGACAGCACCTTTGAAGTTTGGAGGATCCGAAAGCTTCTGGGGGTATCCGAATCAATGCACTAATCTTAGAAATGTGGACCTCAAAGCAGTGCAACAAGGTACAATGCAAACAAAAACATTTGAGACATCATTCTCCGGCCATCAAAAGCCCTGCTTTTACCTTTGCAATCGACAGCATCAGCATAGTCTTGGCATCAGCTTGGCATCAGTGTAGTCTTGGACACCGCCATGAGGCAACTACATTAGCCTTTTAGCTTCAGAGGCTCGCTGTGGAGCAGAATAACCATGGCTGACACCGAACCAGTCATGAGTTCATGGTATCAGCTCCAGAAACCACAGTGGATAAGCGCCGGCTGGTGGGGATGACATGACTGCCTCAGAATCCCTGTCTGCGGCTTTGTTGGGTAAGGACGATGTCCTACAAATGGAGTGTTGGGCATTCACTGAATATGGTGTTTGTTAAATTGTGATGAGTTTATGACTGCTGCTTTGTTCACTTTCTTGTGCTTTGGATGTCGGCTAATTGCGCATATTGGCATCAAAATTGCGGCAGTTGCGCATGTCAAATTTTCGGATGGCCCATAATTTCGGGGCATCACGCCGCAAAGAATGAATCGGTATCGACCACGAACCCTTGCGATTCACCACCATTTCACCACTACTTAGCCTTGTCAAGGCTAGTATCAACCATTTCTGGTTGTTAAGTATCCACAATTACCACTATTTAGTTGGCTTGCTGCGAACTCTCCTACCATTTCAGCACTTGTTTCAACCACTAAGCTGGCGCCTGTCCTTTTCTCAGCTGCTTTCGGTCAGCGTCAGGACACGGAGCCGTCTGTCCGTAGCAAGGCTTCGGAGGCGCTGTTGGGGTCCGTGCTGGCGGAGGTGATGCACGTCGAAGCCATGGAGGTGTTCACCTGTCAGGGTCACCCACGGCATGAGCAGCAAAAGAAATGATTCATGTTGTTAAAAATGATCTATTTTTTGATCAAAAAAATATTAATGTTGTTGAAAGTATGACTTTTTGATCAAAAATAATATTTTTTTTTGATGACGTACCCATTCTCCCACCATCCATGCCAGGAGATCCCAAACACGGTCAGGTGAACACCCCAACACTTTGAAAAATGTGACTGGTCACTGATGTGAACCGCTAGGGTATAGGGTACCCACCGGGTCACCATGGTGAGAAATATCGGATGCGTGAGTGGTTTGCAACATATTGGAACCAAGAATGGTGCCGTTTCTTGGGCAGATTGATTGGAACCGACCACGGTCTATTTGATACGTGATCTTGGTAGTATCACATCTAGCACAGAGATGGCGAAATGTTCCAACATACGGTTGCTGGGCAAAGTAAACTGCTCCACTTGTAGGGACCGTTGAAACCCTACAAATGATCGGACACTGATTTACCCTGAGCTTTCGGTGTTCAGATTTCTGTCCACAGTAGCCCAGCAGATCCATGACGAAGTTCGGGGGCGGCGGAAAGCAGGTCCCAAGATTACTTTTGCCAATACTACTGGATGGCTTATACCCACTAACTTAGGTTTTTAGTGTTTTTGGGATATGATTGGTTTACCATATAACCACTAAACATATATTTTTAGCAAGGGATCTATAAGCCACCAAGACTACCTTGGTTATGAGTCATGAGCTATCACCGTGGAGGAGGATGGTCATGATCCAGCGATTGTCGCGATGGCAACCTTCACGAAAAGATGGTCATGTAGTGGTTCACAGCAACTCGAGCCATGATTGTGTACTTGGGGTCATGATAGCATTGATAGCCATTGCTGTTGTCCAGAGGTTTTCCCCGTGGTATCCCGAATTATGCAAACACGGGCCATTCTTGATGGTGACCCCAATGACTTGGGCGGTCATTGATGGACCACCTCATCATTTATGGACTTCTCAACCTCCCCCAAAACAAATCATTCTTGTTGCTACGATTATTATCATTCTCATTACGACCATTATTCGCAATATATTTATATATGTATATATATATACATACCTATTATATAAAGATGGTATTTAATATGATCATCTTCATACTTTACTAAATAATAAGCCTTCATATTACGATGGGGACAATCATCATATCTTGACAGTAGGACTTTATAGTGAGTAACAACCACTGTATCCCCAAACAATATTATACACCTACTATATTAATGATGTCTAATATGATCGTTTTCATATCTCACTAGAAATAGGACTCTCTCTCTCTCTCTCCCTTCATGCATATATTTATATATTTACATATTTAAAGACTATACGTATTTATATAATGTATGTAGGTATATATGTGTATGGATCTCTCTTTGTTCGCAGGGGCGTATTCGAACGAATGCCTTGGCGGTTGCGAGGCATCTCTGCCTGTGTTGCAAGCCCTGCCACAAGAAGATGTTTCTGTGACCTGGTGACAAGGTGGGCCTCCCCCACTTAGACGTTGGTTAAGCCATTCAACCCGTGGTTAACTAGTGGCTGACTAGTGCTTCACTAGTGGTTCAGTAGTGGCTGACTGGTGGTTGACTAGTCGTGGTTCACCAGTGGTTCACTAGTGGCTGACTAGTGCTTCACTAGTGGTTCAGTAGTGGCTGACTAGTGGTTCACTAGTGGTTGACTAGTGGTTGACTGGTGGTTGACTGGTGGTTGACTGGTGGTTGACTGGTGGCTGAGATGCCGGGCCTACTTTTGTTGCAGCTGTCGGTGGTCATATGCCCAGGTGCCATCTTACAGTATGGCTGAGGCTTTCCATTGGTCGCCGGTGATGATTCCAGGTTCAGAAGTGCGACCCTATTCGATGCATTACCCAGGCTTGACCTGACCAGATTCACCAGAGAGGTGAACATTGTGCAAGATCAAACTTTACCCCAGACACGAACACATACACTCGCAAAAAGCGAATATCAAGGATAGGCACCATGACACCGGAACGGATACGACAGGGTCATGATTGTGATGCTGGTTCTGCCAATTAACAGAGGCTCAAGACAAGGGTATTTTTATTGGCAGCCATAATCAGTTTTTAAGTGACAAATGAGCAAATGTGGCTAAACATTGTCTTCAGATCTGATACGCATCCAATCCCACAACTGACCACTTCCAAGCTGTAAGATCCAAGGTGACATCCCACCCTTCCTTTGATGGTGACCCCGTTTCCCTGAGGTTGGCTTTTGGTTGGAGGCATCATCCGCCGGACGTGAGCAGTTGGTTTCTGAGCGCTTCTGACTGCCTGGTTTAGAGTAGCTCGGTTTTGGCTGGTCATGGTCCCTACCGTGCAGCCACTAGGGGTCTCATGTGTTTTTGCTACTTGAAACCATGATCAAAGAGTTAAAAAACAGCAGCATGACGGTGTTTCTTGCTGGTAGAGAATTAAACGTTGCTTGATGGTGACCGCTACATTCATAACCGTAGTAGTTGGCAGAATCCAAATTCATGCGGCAGCACTTGGGGGCAACACGATGGTCCATCACGGCCTGACACTTCCCATGGGCTTTGAACCCATCTCCCAGCGCTGTCCCTATGGAGGCGGTTGAGCACGAGCACCTGAGTATGCCGCTATCCATCATGGGTGATGCCTGCAGACCCTGGGGCTGTCGTTGTGCTGCTATGGGAAAGGGTGTTTGGTTTGAAGGTTGCGTCCCCAGTGCTTGCAGAGAGGAACAGCCCCAAGGGTGTGTGGTCATAGGTGCAATCTGATGTGGGCTGTCCCTTCGAGGAGAGTCTTCCAAGAGTGGCTGGGGGAGCTCTGCCGTCCCCTGTCAGAGTGTCTCGAAAGATTGCCTGCCGTTGCCCTCTTGCAACTGGGTCTTAGTGGTCCCTTAGTTTTGTCTTTTTTTGTCTTTCAAGAGCGTCCCACTGCTATGTCCCAACAGTTTCCGAGCTTGCAACAATGTCATCATCGGACCTGCAGATTCAACCTTGTAAAGCAAGACAGGTAGCAGTCCAGTAGGCAGGCTGTTGGAACCGACGCCTGAAACCAATGGCCACCAACTGAAAGGTAAGACATGTAGTTGCAGTTTTTTGGGGATATACTGCCTTAAAACATCTTAAAACATGGGTATGCACACATCTGGATGTCCCTGGATATTTATGCGGATCGCCAAGTGCCCAGGAAAGGCCGATGGGCAGTCCTTGGTGCTGGATCACTATGTGTCGGAGGAGCAGTTCCGCAGTTAGCACTGGGGGATCGATTGGAGAGTCCTGGGACCTGATTTATTATCGAACAACAACAAAACGCCGTTGCTATCGATCAATGTTTCCAAGAATTAGAAAGCATGTCTCATCTATGCACGTCTGTTACCAGCAATGATGAGCAATAAGAACTATTGTTTCATCTGATCGTTGACAGTTTACTGATATCAGGGCCAACAATGATAGCAGACAGCAAGAATGCAGAAATGCCAGGAGCAACAACCAACCACCAGAAGAACCCCCAAATCACGGGAACTCCGGAATCGAAGCGGCATGGTGACACAAAAACCCGACCTAAGTAACGAGGCACATGCCAAGTTGGCGACCAATGTGTGCTTGGGCCGAATGATGAGTGTTGAGCTGGTGACTGTGGTAGCAACATGAGCAGGGATGAAGAGGGCCAGATTTGTCTTGTTTTTATTGGTTAAAGTTGGTTAGTGATGGCCATTCCATCATCGTATTGTCACCATTGTCTCCCATATCGGCCAAGATCCATCATGGATTCTGGGTGAATCCGCGCCTGCCATTCGCAGGCTGGTGGTTGTGGCGTCGTATTTGCCGTTTTCCATGTTGACTTATCAAAGGCTATGCAATCCTTGCGCAACAAACGTTGGCAGGAGGAAATGCAAAGACGTTGGCGGAACTTGCAGCACAACGGAGATCCGTGCCAAGAGGCCCGCCGCAGGGATCTCACCCAACTGGTTGGCCGCCACATCTGCGCCAGGCCGATGGCAGCGATTCCTAGCGGCGCCGCAGGAGGAAAAACAGCTGAAACGGTCTGGGCTGAGCATGGCGCGGGCTTGAACATTCCCCATTCCCACCCTGAGTAGTCTGCTGGTTGAAGAGGGTTACAATCAAGAACAGTAGGCTTGGAATATTATAAAGGTTGTTGATGATTTTGATGATCATGATGATGATGATGATGATGATGATGATGATGATGATGATGATGATGATGATGATGAACCACCAAGGACCCATGATCAATGATCACCAAGGCCTAGTTGTTGCTTGCCCAGGGTCGTCTTGTCATTTGTCGCGGCTGTCTGCAGAATGTTTGGCCCTGACATAGGTTTGGAAGATGGAGAACGTGACCTCCTCAGGATTTGCCGCAGCCGGTGGTGAATGAAGCAATGAGAAGTGACAGCAACATGGATGTAACAAACCAGAGTGGCGACAACACCTACGGCACCAATGATGCTGCTGCTGATGAGGATGATGATGGTGATGGTGATAATGGATGATGATTGAAGATGATCGGTGATGATGATGATGATGATGATGATGATGATGATGATGATGATGATGAAGATGAATTGATGATGAATTGATGATGACTGATTGATTGATTGATTGATTGATTGATTGATTGATTGATTGATTGATTGATTGATTGATTGATTGATTGATTGATTGATTGATTGATTGATTGATTGATTGATTGATTGATTGATTGATTGATTGATT